>OZ010592.1:43544449-43594449 GCA_963932145.1 Acanthosepion lycidas | reverse complement strand
TAGCCAAGTTAGCCCTTAAGTGACTACTTTGTATTTACTTTGCAATCAAAAGATAATACCATATTTTTCCAGATTTTCCTTTTATTTATTATCTGTAAACTGTCATGATATCTTGGAAATATAGCAAATTGGCTTAAAAGTCACCCTATCGGGCGCCATTTAAGCTAGATCCTGTGGAAGGCTCTATTTTGGGCCTTCATTACAATAGAGACGGGAAGTAGATGAGATAGGCAACTATAAACTACGGAAGAACTCAAAACTGATCACTGCATTTAAGTATTCCATTAATATTTAAGGTTACCTATTAAAATTTCAACGAAGAAGGAGATGAGCTTTTGAGGGTTTTGTCCCTTCAATTTAAATATTAGGTTGTTGCAAAAATAATGTCGTTTTCTCACATAGTAACATATGTGATAAAACGATATTATTTTTGCACCAACATAATAGCAACTCACTGAAATTTGCATTTATTATATAGAAGATGAACTATTGGAAGTTGTGTCCCTTTAAATTGAAAAAAATGTGACACACTACATTGGCATTTAATATGCCATGCATGATACCTTCTTAGGCGATCATGTATGCTTCTTTTGATACATGACTGACGAGGCAGATTTTTTCAGGCAGTAGGTTGCCATTTTTTGCGGTAGACCAGTTGAAATCCAAAGCTATAGAACATCGTCTGTCCTGTTATTTGCCCATATCTGGTTTGGGGGGGGGAGAGGATTTTTACCTTTCCCAAGGGTATTAGCACGTAAGTGAATGTAATGGATTCCATCGGAATTCGAACCCGGCTCTGCGATTCTTCTTTAATCCGAGTTACTATCCATTCTCCACCGTGGCATTTATTATATATTTACCATTTATCTCCTCCAAAGTATTCCTTTTAGAAGATTGGACCTCCCCCAAGACAAAAGAGCGTATTCTACTCTGCTGTTAACCTATAGATATCATGAGGGAAAGATTGGTTTATGCCTTCTTAATTAATTATTAGGAAAGTGAACGCAACAGACTAGACTGGAATTTGAACCTGGTTCATCGATTTTACTTAACGGATAACCTATACATGAGTCGCTCACCCATGTTAGCAGTTTATAGTTTACAATGGAGAAAACCGAATGCTTTCTTCCAAGTAAGATATTTATCAGCAGATGAGCTACATTCCTGAGTTCTACCATTTCTCGCATTCTCGGCTATGACCTGACTTGTCGTGTACACGGTAGTGTGATACCCTCGTTTCATTTGTATTCCATTAGTGGCAAAAAAAGTTTTACCCCACGAACTGATATCTTGTGGAACAAACTCCCATGAGGATGCTTCTTCGGCCACTGCAATATTCAACTGTTCACACACCGACTTCCTTCAGTACACCTTTTCATTGAGTGATTCCTGAGCGTCTTATAGGTTGAGTATTAGTAAAAAAAAAAAAAAAAAAATTAACATCGATGTTACAATCTTTTCCAAATCATTTCTATACTATGGAATTCTTTTTTAATCAATTCACCCCGAACGAGGCGATGGTACCACTAAGACGCAAGGGATTAGAAAGAGTGAAAAAGAATGAGAAAAATTTAGAAAAATAAAACGGAAATACAATGCGAAAGAGGAAATCAGGAATAAAATCTCTTCTCCTGTTCAAAAGACCAGTGAGGATAGTGAATCGAACTATGTACGATATCTTAAAAAAAAAAAACTGTCTATATCTCTGAGATGAGGTACTATTATATACATTATTTACCTTATTCGAATTGTTATTCTCTTCTTAATTTTTATATTCACAACGTTTCGGCCGTTGTACGCTCCGGCCTTATTCAGGTGATTGGCTCAGTGAATAAATACGTTGATTAGATCCAGTGACTAGACCCAACGAGTTGTGAGTTCAATACCAGGCCACAGCAGTGGTGAACCAAAACTTGGTTAGTAGAGATAAAAGAAAATAACTGAGACATCCGTAAGAGGCGTGGAACGTGGAACTAGAACAATTTACCACTGATGGTCGAAATAAAGAGTTCGGTTCGAAATTCCAATCATCTGAAGAAAACGGGAGAGACAACGACCGAAACGTTGGGAATATGGGGATAACAGTCCGAAAAGTGTAAATAATGTAAATAATTTGGAAAAAATGTTTTTCTAAATTTCCCATGTTAGTTTTTGTCACGATTTTACTTTGATTCTTTCAGAGCAGGTTTATCACCATTTTACACATTGTATAAGTTCTTATATCACAAGAAGTTTTCAGTTTTGCGACGTCGCTGCGATTACTTTTACAGAATGCTTTAATCAAAACAGTCTTTTAATAGACTTAATAGAAATTATTGTTTAGCGAGGCTAGGATAGTTGAATATAAGATGTGAGATTGATTATTATTGGGTGCCACCTGCGAAATTCGTCTTTAAACAAACACACCATCAAGTGTTGATATATCTTAAAACGAAGTCTCCACAATCAATCTTTTAGGATTTGTTGTCTTGAACACAGTGTTTAGACCACTGTAAATTCCGGTCTTCATTTCTTGATGTATTATCATTATTATTATTATTATTATTATTATTATTATTATTATTTTCTTTGATTTCTGGCGTTTACACATTTCTTTCCGGGTCCCGCCCAGGGACCTAAGGTTAGAAATGGCATCATGACACATTCTACTGATAAAAAAAAAAAAATACATAAAGCCCTTCGTGAAATGTGGGCTGTACTTGTCAGAACATTTTTTTGTATCTCTTTGAGGGGTGGACTTCTAGGAATCCCTTCGATTAGTCTACTGGAATCTTTTCCAACCAATCCTAGGGTTCCAACTACAACAGGGATTCTTGATGTTCCCATGTGCCACATTTTTGAGATTTCTATTTCAAGATCCTTGTATTTTGACAGCTTTTTGAATATCTTCAAAGACACACTGCAGCCTGCAGAGACTGCCACATCAATGACGAGGCACTTTTTAAAAATATCATTATTATTATTATTATAAGTGTACACGTTGGAAACTCTACCGGGATTTAGCATCAGCAGCTACAAGCTTAACAACATAAGATATGCAGATAACACTATACTGTGAACAGACACGGTAAAGAAATTACAAAATCTTCTACGAAAAGTACCGAGAGTGAGAAGAAAGGACTAAGCATAAACTACAAGAAGTCAGAATGCATGCTCATCAGTAAAAGAATGAGCCAGATATGCGATTTACAGGTCAGGGGCACTAAAATCAAGCAGGAGCGGAAGTTTAAATATCTAGGAAGCGCTTTGACAGAGGACGGTAATTGCGACAGAGATCCGTAGACGTATTGGGATGGCCAAGCATTTATTCCAAAACCTAGGCAAAGTATTGCGAGACAGGAAGATTTCTTTTGTGACAAAGAGTAATGACCAGTTATATGGCATCTGTCCTCCTTTACGGCAGCGAATGTTGGACGATCTTCTCAAAGATGAAGAAGAGACTCGGGGCGTTGGAGATGTAGTTCTATAGAAGGATGCTAAGGATGACATGGACCGAGCGTGTGAGCAACAATGAGGTCTTAGAGAGGATGCAAACAGGGAGGAGAATTATACTTAACATCAGAAAGAGGCAGCTGAAATTTCTGGGACACATAATGAGGAAGGATGGCCTGGAGAATCTGATATTCACAGGTCGAATAGAGGGGAAAGAGAGACAAGGTAAAACAACGCATGACATACCTGGCGGGCTTAAGCAAGTGGGTGACAGAACGTGGTCTGGGGTGGTGGCAGAGGGACGGAACTTGTTGAGAGCTGCAAGGGATATAAGGAGCTGGAGAGCCATGATCGCCTACGTCCTGAAAGGACACGGCACATAAAAAGAAAGAAAGATCCGTGCCGTCGAAAATTATGGCTTATTTTTATCCACCACAATTATGTTACTTATATTTGACTTCAGTCAGTAGATGATTATTTTTTCGGTGAATTGTGCATTTCTTGCATTTCTCATGGCACCAATATTACCATTCATCTTTCTGCTGCGTTGTTCTTCCGTTTCATTACGAAGACATTCTTCCATTCGCATATCCTTCTTGCGTTACATTAGTCCTCTGTTTCATTTCATTTTTACATCATGGCAGCTGTTCTTGCATTACCTTATTACACTGTTTCATTTTGTATTCTTTGCACTGCTCTTTTTTTTATACATATCTACTTTCCGCCTATTACCCAACTCTCCTGTCTCTATAGTTCGCCTCTGAGATTCACGTCTCCTGACTTGTGTTCTTGTCGCTTCACGGTGTTCCTGTGATGCTCGTGAATATATTTCCTTATCGGACTTCCGCCGTGCCCTTCTCGGATCATGGGATAGGCGTAGTCGCTGCCTTCGTTTCTGCCCTCTTTCTAATCTTCTTCTTTCTTCTTAATTTTGTCAGTAGAAATTTTTCATATCACCCTGTTATTATTATTATTATTATTATTATTATTATTATTATTATTATTATTATTATTATACTTTGATTTTGCTTTATGTTGCATGAGTTTCTTCCGCGTTTCAACCAGAGAATTCAGGAAACAACGATTTTTTGGTATCAGAAGATGCAAACAGATAAGGTGCCATGAACTCAGAAAGAAAATATGTAATTTTGGTGACTGCATAGAAAGAAGTCTACGCAAGTTGTGAGAAGAGCCCATGAGTCTGATTTTTCTAAGGCTACAAAGAATTTGATTCACGTGTCCGTCTGCTGCTATTGATATTCTTTCTGAAGCCCCAATAACAGCTGAGACCGTAACTGTCTTGAGCTGCCATATTCTAATGGTTTCTATCTTGAGGTCTTTCTACTTAGTTTCTGAAACGTTTTCTAATGTGTTTCTGTTGGCTGAGCCTGCAGCCTGAAGACAGGAATTTTCAAGCTAGTTTTTCTTTTTCTCACACTTATCTTTTGCCAGGGTATTCACGTCAATTTGCAAATGAAATTCAGAACATGGTAACCTCATCATTCTGTAAAACATGGTGGCTTATGTACCGACGATTGTCTTTGCGATGGAGGTTGAATGCGCGACCTCATCATCGTCATTATTATTATTATTATTATTGCATACATTATCGTTGCTATTAATATTGCATCAGGTACCGACTCGGACTTCAAAAAAGAAAACCGAAAACCCATTTTAAATAAATTTAAATGTCTACTTCAACTTAATTTAAAAGATAATGGCCTAAAGCTATTTCGAATCGAAAGGAAACAAATAATTTCCATATATAAATAAATATTTTATGCATTTTTCAAACAGTGGCACATTTTTTCATCGTCCATTGACCCTTCCAGTTGCTAATGTATACGAACAATGTCAACAACAAATTTTCTTTAAAGTGCAATATTTGTCCGAGAGATGTGTTTCGAAATCAATTTGTAAATGTAAGGATTAATTAACTGGGTGTTCTAAAATGAATGCTTATATTTATCTGTTAAAACAGAACGAAAATAACGCAATCTGGCCCGTACGGTCAAAAGAAAATATGGAAACACGGGCAAAAATTATGCTGGAAAAATAAAGACCAAAACCTGTTTTTAAAATAATAAACACTTAAAATAACAACTTATATTTAATTACTGAATTAAGTATTTTTTTTGTGTGTGCAAGAACTTTAAATAAATGCAACAAAACAGACTCATGAATAAAAATCGTAGCGATGAATCGGAAAAAAAACAGAGCTTTCAAGACGCAAAAACTGACTGAAACGGATATATGAAAATAGATTAATATTATGATACTCTTCTGATATTGAATAGTAATCATCCCGAACAATAAATCAAAATTGTGTCCTTTTTGTACCTTCATAGCATTTAATAAAAGAAACCCTTGTGATGAACTACAACCGGATGAACTTGAAAATCTCATTGAAAAATTGCAGATATTTTTTTTAATGAATTTTAGGCGGAGATTTTTTCTGACCAACCAGAAAACGAATAACTTAATTTATTAAATTATACAAGAACCAATTCTCAAAAAATATTTTTGGACTTTTATCTGATTATTTTTTGATAAGATTCGGGACAGATTTTCTGTATATTCACACTTTAAATAATTTAATGAAATATCTTCAACTTTTTCCATTATATAACTGCAAAAAAAAAAAAAAGATTGGAGAAGACCACCCCAAATAAAAATGTACAAATGATATATAGAAAAGAGGGTGGTGTGAAAGATGCCCATCAAAATAATTCCCGAAGTGTATTTAATTAAAAAAATAAACTATTCTTTAAAATCATTCATGGATTAATATGTATTTACAAATCCGTTTGACTCGAATAATTCCCTGATTTTTGGCAAATATTTTCAAACAGGCAGTAGCGATTTTTCTGCTTTCATTCATGAAAAAAATGCATTCACTTTCATGGTAAAATAATTCCCTTTCTTCCTATCTCATGGCCTAGGTTTAAGAGTCTCCGACTGATGTCAAATCGGTTGCATGTCTAGTAGCTCCACTTATGAGCTGTGATAGAGCAAAACAGTCTTGTGAAAAAAAAATATACGCTCTGTTTCGTTGGTTCAGTATATTTGGAAGAAAGAGAATTTATTGGCTGCTGCTGCAGATTAATGCTAAGCTCTTCGATATGGTACCCAGCGAAGCAGTCTGTCTGTGGATGACTATATACGCTCCTTGGAAGAAAAAGAATCTGCTGATTAATGCTAAGTTCTTCGATATGGTATCCAGTAATGCATATATCTTATATATAAAGTGTTAAAAAAATGCGTGCGCCGATGGCCTAATCGGTCGGGTTTCGATCCCGGCTTGAACAATCGCATGTCTACGCACAATGATGAGCTGCGGTACAGCCTGTCGGGAGATGACTATATATATATATATATATATATATATATATATATATATATATATATATATATATATATATATATATATATATATATATATATATATATATATATATATATATATATATATATATATATTGGATAGGAAAAGACAAAATATATAAGAAATTTTTTAAAGAAAAAAGCTAAAAACAAAAAAACCAACCAGTTTCGTCCCAGGAATTATCAAGTTTATTTTTCTGGGAACAGAAAATACAACAACATTACGGCCCCCACCCGCAGGATTTTGAATCCGTCTGCTAGGAAGAGCTAACTAACCATTGCTGATCATATAATAAATAGTAGGAAATGTGTGGTTAATTTTAGCGGTGACCGAATTCTGACTTTATCTATGTACCACTCCACATTTCACATCAAGGTTCTAGATTCCTTGTATATCAGATCACTTGAGACATCCCTTTGTAATCAGAGGGATTGCTTACGTGGTTGGAATATTATTGGACTCTAGTTTCTTGAAATTCATTTTTTTTCTTCCATTGTATTCCGGTCGTTAATTTAAATTTAATTTACATGCTTTTTAAATTCCCAGTAAAAAAAACAAAGAACACCCCCGCCCCCCCCCCCCCCCCAAAAAAAAAACTTGATAAGTTCTGCGACGAAACCGGTTGTTTTTTTTTTTTTGTTTTTTATTTTAGCATTTTCTTTTAAAAAATGCCTTATAAATTTTGTCTTTTCCTATCTGTTATTAAATTCTGTACTACAAAAAACATATTCAAACATATATATATATATATATATATATATATATATATATATATATATATATATATATATATATATATATATATATATAAATCATTTCACGCCAAGCAAAGAGATAATGCCACTAGGACGCAAGGGGTTGGGGTAAGAGCTAGGGATTGAAAGTGAATGAGACGTCTTTAGAAGAAGGGACCAGAAACCCAATCTTAAACAGCAACCAAGGGAAAAAATACTTTTATTCAAAACCAAGGATAAAAAAAACTCCTATTCCAATGGATAAAATACTCCTGTTCAAAAGACAGGGAACGAGTGTGAACCAGATAATTGGCGCAAATATTCACTCACATTGTTATATGTAATGACGTCTTTTTCATATAAGTTTCTTCGTTTCAATATCTCTATAATCTAGTCAACATTCCTAAACGTAAATAATTTTAGACTTATACATTACCCCATTTCAGGGCACCTCGACGTATTTTAATGGTTAGAAAGATTTACTTTCTAGATCAGATACGACTGAGTAATGAGTTCGATCTTCACTGGGTGCCCCATACTTTCGGCCTTCTGGAACATCTAAGATACGCTTGGAAAATCACTATTGCGGGCACCTCTCCGTGATGTAATGATTAGCAAGCTAGTCTCGCTAGGACAATTACGACTAAGTAGTGAGTTCGATCCTCACTGGGTGCCCCATACTTTCGGCCTTGTGCCACATCTAAACTACGCTTGGAAAATCACTATTTCGGGCACCTCTCCGTGATGTAATGGTTAGCAAGGTTGTCTCGCTAGAATAATTACGATTGAGTAGTGAGTTCGATCCTCACTGGGTGCCCCATACTTTCGGTCTTGTGCCACATTATTGATTGCCGCCGGATAATTTTTTTTTTTTATTGAGTATTGTTATTTTTCAATATATGGCTAACCAGTAAATTCTTTCGACTCATATTACTCATGGCTTGGGCGAGTAAATAAGAAAGGAAAATTACGGCCGTATTGATTGATTTGTTTCTTTAACGGCAAATCGACTTCAGTATGGGTCATTTAATGCCTGCTATTTAACTTCGGAGTTTTAAAGTTTAGTAATTAGCTACTTCAATGCGTAAGGTTTCTTAACGGATCATTTTGTAGTACATGAAATAAAGGTGGCGAAGAAAAGTACAAGCACAGATAACAGATCAATTTGATTTGCAATGCAAATATAACATTTATTTTGTCGGGGTTAGCTCCTCCTTAATTCCCAGATTGTCACAAGGGGTCATTCTCCCCATACTATAAATACTGGGCGACCTCTTGCCTCGTTCTCTTTCCTTCAGGCCTCGTGCTGTATCCCACCCGGCGTGGAGGTAAAGTAAATCCTCTTTTTCATTTCTTCATTTCAGCGACTACAATGTAAGCTCTTTTAGGGGATAGCGTTTCCTACTTGTGGGAAGACGCCATGAACATTATACATATATACACGTACGTACGAACATTCACCCAAATACGAACATTCACCAAAGAACAAAAACCAATGTTACACACACACAAACAATTATTGTTCATTTTAAAATTGTTTTGTTTAATACATATATTTGTTTATATATATATATATATATATATATATATATATATATATATATATATATATAAAGTTGCAAATTAAAAAAATAATAATGTTCTTTTATGAAAGTATTTATTTATTTGTATATATATTTGATATTTCAGATTGGCCTCAATCTTTCTTCAGAAATAACAGTTTGTTTACAAGTAGCGTCCGTTGTGAGATGCGTACGTCACGTGATATGGAACGAATATATATATATATATATATATATATATATATATATATATATATATATATATATATATATATATATATATACACACATACCGGTCTTGTTTGTCTTCCTTCATCTTCCGGTAGATTCAATCTCTGAGTGCGCCATTTTCTTGAAGCAGGACCTTTTAATATTCTACCAGGAGTTACACACGTGTTCTCAATTCAACATCACGCAAAAACACACGGTCCTTTACAATTTAAAAAAATTAACAAAGGGAAAGTTTAATGCAATAGCTTTTTTTTGTTAGACGTAAATTGTACACACAATGAAATGTTCATTAATATGTTACATTGGGAACTTAATGTGCTGGTGTGTTTTAGTGAGAGGTATTCATAGTCCTTTTAGCTTCAGCGTGGAAAGTTCATCTCATAAGTCCAAAAGATGGAAATCCCGGAAAGACATTTACTGAGTTCACGTGTTTTCATATTAGATAACTTTTATTGATACAAGTTTTTTTTAGACCTGCTACTAACTTTAATTTCACAACAATACCCCCTTTAAAACGTGATATTTGTAAAACAGGCTCAAGAAAGAGAATTCTTATTATATTAGGTAAAAACAGTCGTTTCTAATGTATCATCACCAATATTTTCTTAATGTGCCGGTTTTAGTTGGTTAATAGAAATATTCTCTTCTCTTTTATTAAATACAGCTGTGAAATGTTACCCTGTGTGTTTTACTAACTTGTAAAGACCTCTGTAAATTGACTAAGTGATGTTCGGTTGCATTGTCTTTTACTAGCACAACGATTTGTGTGATTCTGTTACATATGTTACATTGCTTGATTGTATCAAAGATGTTGATGTTACTTAAGACCTGTTCAATATATACATATCTAAAAATGTAGTAGGAATAAGAGTGGTTCATTTGGTTTGATCATCAACTCTCCTGATAAACGTAAGGTTGATTCATATATAAGTTTGACTGCAGAACAATGTGAATCAGTTTTTTACAGCTGTTCTTAGTCATAAACGTATTAAGGAAATATTCTGAAGCCAAGAAGTATAGTTCAGTTCCGTTTTTAGGAATTCATTCAGAGAACGATGAAAACGTTCTATCATGCAGTTACCATCAGGATGGTAAGCAGTTATACGAATTCTGGTTGTACCAAGCACGCTAGTTAGGGAAGCGGAAAGCGAGGATTCAAATTATGATGATAATGGGAATAACATAATCTATTGACTCAACCAGTTATTCCGTGCCTCTGATTTCGCACTGATATCAGTAAGGATAATTATTTCAGGCCAGTGGGCGAATCGATTAATGCAGGTGAGGAGATAGTAATATTCATGACAGTGAGAGAATGCTCAGGTGAGGTCAGTATGGACATGGTCAAATCGAGTATCCGGAACGATAAAAAAAAAAAAAAATTTAGGAACTGATTTAGTGTCTCACTAGCTTGGCTTTTTGACATGCTACACAATGTCGTACCCAATCCATTGTATCCTTCTTGATTCCTGGCGAGATATAATTTTTACTATTAGGTTGGTGCGAAAATAATATCGGTTTTTGACGTGAAAAAATACGTCAAAAAACGACATTATTTTTGCACCGACCTAATAATTAACCTGCAAGTAGCTTTTATAACTCGATGTGATATTGAGTCAAATAATTTTCTACGGAGAGTTTTCGGAATAAAAGGCCGCAAATTTTCTTTAGAAATGTCGCATCAATTTGAAAGTTTCACTTGTGGAATACATATTTCTTTCATTCGTAAAGAAAAGTTATTATCCTCTAAAAGATATTTTAGATCTTCATCATCTTTTTGGGAAGTTGCAATAGCTTCAAACTCGATGACTGGACTTATATTAATTGTATAAATATTCTTGGAGAGTTTGCTAGAATATTTGCAGATGCTTTTGATATACGAATATCAGTTGTAAATTGGCTGATGAATTCAGTGCTTGAATTCGCGAGGATAATAATTATCTGATTTCGCCTTTATTGATCCGATTAAAGGCTTATATTCTGTGAGCACGTGAAAAGACCTACCTTCCAAGAAATGTCGGAAGTGTCGGAAGACACAGTATATTGCCATTAACTGTCGCCCGAAAGTGCCGTACCGAGTAGCGGTTTCGGATAATTTCTTTGAGAACAAAGACACAGGTAAACATGAATCTGATTCACGTTGTTGCAATGGCAAAATTAGATGCATCTACTGGCAAGGGTAACTCTGTTTAATAATTGGGGAAAGTGAGATTACTAACATTGGTTATCTTTTTCTTTGCCAACTTAAAAGCTGACAACTATTCTACAGAAAGATTTATATCAAACTTCTTTTTCTTTTGTCCTTGAAGAAAGTCTGCCATTGTCTGAAACTTTTTTCTCAAAGTTGTGGATAATTCTCCTATAAAAAATCACCATGCGATGGAATTGGCGTAGATTTTTTTAAAGGTTTGGAACCAGAAACCAGCGAAAAGCTTCACGTCTTTCAGGTAATTGTTTGAGATCATTATGACCTGAAAACTCAACTTTAGACAATTCAAATTTACATTTAATTAGATTCACTACAACAACATATTTTCGAAATCTTTCAAAAACATCTTGTAAATGGCGTTTCTGTTCTTCTGGAGAATTGCTGGCAATAAGCACGTTATCGATGTAATAGAGAAATGAAAGTCCTTGAAGCATTTAGTTCCTTAATCTTCCAAAGGATTTGGCTGCATTCCGTACTCCAAACGATAAGCGCAAAAATTAATAATGCCCAAATGGCATTGTAATGGTTGTCTTCTTCATGCCAAAATCGTCTACGGGCATCTGATGTTAGGCTGGGATGTGTTCAAGTTTTGAAAAGGTTTTAGTTCAATGTAGTTGGCAGGTAAAATCTTGAATATTAGCAATGGGGTATCTATCAGGAAGTGTAATTGCATTCAACACAAGGTCCCCCAAGAGGATGACTCCCGTTTTGGTACCATGTGTTTACCACTCGCTTTTCGAAGAGCGAATTACTCTGAAGTTTGGTAAGTGCAAGAATTCCTGTTTGGAAATTTTTACTCTATCAAAGGCAAGTCGACGAGGTCGTGACTATAAAAGTGAACCAGTTGTTTCATTGCACAGTGTGATATTTTTCTCATAGGTTGTCAAATTTTGGCTCAGTTCTGTCTTGATAATTGGACAATATTTCCGAAAATTCGGAATTTTCTTCTGCTGATACTTGGGTGACAATATTTCTTTTGATTCATGACTGGCTATGTAGATGACAAGAAGATTTACCCGTTTTTTTTTTTTTTTTGTTTTTGTCTGTAGACTGTCAGCCAAGGCTATAGAACCAAGTCTGTCTGTCTATTCAACCCATAGCTAGGAGGAGAAACATGGATTTATACCTTTCGCAACGCTATCTGCGCAAAAGTAAATTTAAAAAGCCCGACTTTAATTAAAAAACGGTTCCCCCATTTCCTATTGGCGAGCCGATAAACATTACACCTCAAAGAACAGATCAGGTTGAGTAAATATTTATAATATATTTTTGCTGTTAGATTTTTAAAGTACAATTCTCTTTGGACAGTATTACATCCGAGTTAGTAATTTGTAAAATTTTTTGCACATAGATTTACAAAGTACAGTTATAGTGATAATTATGATTGAGCTGTATTATATCCGGTTGAGTAAAGACATAAAATATTATTACAATTATATTTATAAAGTATAATTGTCTTAATAATTCTCTTTGTATGAGTATCATATCCGATTTAGTAATTTATAAAATATATTTTCATTTTGATTTATAAAGTACAATAAATAATTCTCATCTGGCTGTATTATATGTTGTTGAGTAAATCTTTAAACAATATTTTTAAAATTATATTTATAAAGTATAATTGTCTTAATAATTCTTCTTTGAAATGTATTATGTTCTGTTTAGTAAATATTTATAAAATATTTTTCCACTTAGACTTATTTATTTTTGCAATATTAATGATTAGTAAATACTTATAACATTTTACAAACTACAAAGCCAAAGCTATTATCCAATTTCCTATTAACTATGCTATTTGGTTTTAAGTTGAAATCATTCATCTTTGCTGGGAAAGCAATCAATTTCTATTCTTCCGTGAAGGCCAATATAGATCTTCGTGGAAAACAGACCATAAAGCGATTTTATCATTTTAAGAACAATACGCAAGATGTTCCTTAGCCTGGATTATCTGAGGACTGTTTGGGGGACAGAGTATGCCGTCATAATCTCCAACATTTGGCTAAGACTACAAATCCATCTTTGAAGCTTACTTCAGAAGAAGAATTACCGAAAACATTTTTTTTTTTTAGTGCAGGCCTGATTTTATAGAGATTACTGCTTGGAAATAGATCACAGTAATCTTTTAATAAGACCCAACCCGGGATTTGGTATTTAGGGAATTATGTCTAATTCCTTACATTTAAATACAAAATCTTAAGTTCCCTCCTATGGTCAGATAACTCATTGGAGACACAAATTGACATTTTATGGAAGAAATGTTGCATTCAAATTCTGGAAGGTGTGGCGAAGAACACAAGAGAAAGTAAATATAGAAATAAAAACAGGATCTCTTCCTTGATCAAATAAGGAGTTTCTTCGGAAATAATTGGTAAATATCCTAAGTCGACAAACAAGAGAGGTCTACAATAATTGCACCTGAGAATGTTTTTATACCTTGAACCATGTGTCGTAGGGGCATCATGTTTACTGCCGCCACAGTAGAAGATAACCTGACGGAGTCCAACCCTCTCCAAGCTTGTTTCTGGATTCAGAGTTTTTCTTCTCCTAGACCAGTTGCCATCCAAGTCTATAGAACCCAGGCTGTCATGCTATTTACCCATAACTGGTGCTGGGGAGAAGCAGAGCATGCATACCTTTCCCAAGTGTATTACCACGTAAATGAATGTAGTGGATCCGACTGAGAAAAAAAAACTAAGTAAACATAAAATAAGAACCAAATAAGGGGCAAATTGTCAGCTGAACAAAATAAATTCATATATTTAAAATACCTTCAAATTTACCTTGAAATATCTACTTTAAGGTAACTGTGCTTCTGGGAGTTTTGAACATGACGCTACCATATCAGAGAATCCACCGATTGGCCAAGTTTGCTTCAAACATCTCTATAGAAAATATCCGCAGCCGAACGTGAATGATGTTTTTTTACGGATTATCAACCCTTTGCAGGTTATTTAAAGCCAGAAAATATTTTTAGATTGTAAGAATATATTTTGGCGATAATAATGGTTTACAAGTATTACTAATTTCTTCTTTTAATTTCTTCAGCATAATCAGTAGATTGATTGATTGAATCGTTTTTTTTACGGCTTATCAACCCTTTGCAGGTTATTTAAAACCAGAAAATATTTTTAGATTGTAAGAATATATTTTGGTGATAATAATGGTTTACAAGTCTTAATCATTTTTTCTTTTAATTTCTTCTGCTTAATCAGTAGATTGATTGATTTGTTTTTTACGGCTTATCAACCTTTTGCAGGTTATTTAAAGCCAGAAAATATTTTTAGATTGTAAGAATGTATTTTGGCGATAAAAATGGTTTAGAAGTATTACTAATTTCTTCTTTTAATTTCTTCAGCTTAATCAGTAGATTGATTTATTGATTCGTTTTTTTACGGCTTATCAACCCTTTGGAGGTTATTTAAAGCCAGAAAATATTTTTAGATAGTAAGAATTTTTTGGTGATAATAGGAATTTAGTGATACAAGTCTTATTAATTAACCTATAGCTAGTGCAGACGTGGTGGATTCATAACTTTTCCAAGTAAGAATCCCAACTGAAATTGGAATCCGATTAACCAGTACATCCAAACTTACAGCACCTGGTATTCCGAAGCGGAAATGAAGCAACATTCCGATCAATAACTGTGTTTCAACGTGATACGGCCGTAAGCCGAAAATGGTTCAATTAGACTACTGAGAAATGCGCATCTATCAGGGATATCAACTCAAAGGTTTTTATGTAAATTTTTAATATTATATTTAAAATAGTGAACATATATACAGGGTGTAACAGCAAAAGTCTCTAGTTGTTAGATTAAGCCGTTGTATCTTAGAAATGATTAAAGACATCTTACTGGATTATTGTACTTTCATCAAATAATGAAATAAAATGAAAATGAAAAACAAATAAATTACCCCAAACAAATAAATAAACAAACGAGCTACTCCCGCATAAATAAACGCTAGAATAGATTACACACAATGCATTACTGACCTATATATATATATATATATATATATATATATATATATATATATATATATATATATATATATATATATAAATGGTCAAGGAAATACCCAACATTCGCGGCCTGAAGATTGTGCCTAGCATGAAACAGCCTGCCTCCTCTGAGAGTGGACTTCAATGTTCACTTTTATATTCATATTTACATCAGCTCGATCTATGATATTGAGCACTTTATTCCATCAATACTGCACACCGTAAAACTATATTTCTTGCGACACACACACGCACACACACACACATACACGCACCCACACACACACACACAAACAAATATATATATATATATATATATATATATATATATATATATATATATATATATATATATATATATATAATAAGTTACGAAAAATGGGTAGTGCCAAGGAGGATGAAATCCTGAGAACTCAATGTAAATCAAGAGCTAATAATTTAAAGAAAAACAGACCACTTCAAGGTTCCATTTTAATAGTTTATTTCACCAGAGAGACATTTGGAAAGTTATATCTGATGATCCAGCTTACTTTAAAATGTCTCTGCTCTGGTGGAATAAACTATTACAATGGAGCCTTAAAGTGGTCTGTTTTTCTTTAAATTATATATATGTATATGTATATACATATATATATATATATATATATATATATATATATGTATATATATATATGTATGTATATGTGTGTGTGTGTGTGTGTGTGTGTGTGTGTGTGCGTGTGTACTGCTAATAAATATTTATTTAATTAGAGACTGCGTTTAAGAATGCTTAACGAAAAAGAAAATGCCACAGCTACTGGTGACAAAAAGATTCGAGCAAAAGAAATAGTGAACAAACTTTAAAAAAATGTCGAAGAATACAATAACCCGATTGCTTATGGCTTAATAACATCTCAGACGTCTTCTTTGAGCTGATGCCGTGGAGAACATTAAGATTTGAATTCCAGTGTTTCGTGTCCGACATTGCGGTGGCAAGAGAGGGAATAGAAAAGCCGTAACAACAGTGGAAATACTCCGCTAAGAAGACGCGACAAAGATAAGCATGTGCAGACGAGAGCCTCGCCGGAGAAAGTAATTTCATATAAAGACAATGTGTTAGCGAATTTTACTTGTTCTTTTCCCTTTATGTCTTCATTCTGAATTATGATTAGACTCTGCAATCACGTTTTATTCTTCCATAGAATAAGTAACTATTAGGTTGGTGCAGAAATAATGACGTAATAATGTCGTTTTTTGACGTATTTTTTAACGTCAAAAAACGAAATTATTACGTCATTATTTTTTTGCACCAACCTAATATTTTTGTTAGCATTCAGTCCGTATCAAAATGCAAAGTGGGAAATAATTTCTGTAAACGCATTTATTTTTCCATGATTGATGGTGAGAAGCAAAATGGCTTGATTTCCTTTCGTGAAATGGAGAGGTGAATTTAAATCAATACAGTAGCTTCCAAAATGTTATTCAACCTTATATTGTAACTTTTACAAAACTGATAGTTACGTTGTCTTCATTGCTGGTAAAATATAATGTGTATACTAGAGGTTCTGAGAATTATCAGGAGAGACATTTATTAGTTTCAAAATACAAAACTGCCTGTCTATATTTCTGAGAAGTGGTATTATGTACACTATTTACATTATTCGGACTATTGTCCTCATATGTTTTGTTGGTCATTTTTTATATAGAAATGTATTGCTGGAATTTTTTTACAGAAATATGTTTTTTTTGCATTCATAGTTTTGGGGATTTAACTGTTTACCCATAGCCGGGAACCTAACAGGTGCTACCACACCCTTCTCTTTAATAATGTTTTTCTTTTCTCTCATAAAATTTCACAGTCATTCACCCTCTTGGATCTTAGTGGCTTTCTTCTCTTTCTATGGGGGAAATTATGTAAAAATAAACAACTTTGACCAGTTTCTGTCTATATTTCTGAGATGAGGTATTATGTGCACTATTTACATTAATCGGACTATTGTCATCATCATTGTCGCCATATTTATTACAACGTTTCGGTCGTTGTACGCTCCAGCCTTCTTCCGGTATTTGGAATGTCGAACTGAACCCTTTATTATGGTGTAGACTGTTCTAGTCCCAAGTGCCATATTTAATAGATTACAGTTATCAGTTATCTCTTGTTAATTCCCCTCTCCAAGTTCTCCACTGCCTTAACCAGGTATTGAACACACACTCTTTGGGTCCTGTCACTGGATCTAACTAAAGCCTTTATCCACTGTGCCATGTATCATTCAGTGAGCGAAATAAAGTGTTCAGTTCGACATTCCAACCACCTGAAGAAGGCCGGAGCGTACAACGGCCGAAACGTTGTAATCATTTTTTTTTATTTGTAAAAATCAAACTTATTATGTATTATAAAAAATTTAAGACAGCCAACCTTATCCTCAAAAATAACAACACACCAATTAAGTCAAAATTACAAAGAACGAGCATTATATCTATGAGTTCAAATGCCCCTTAAGGAACTGTGTTCCTGATCAAACCAGACTCATAAATAATTACATCGGTTACACAACCACATGCTTATCCAGACGTCTTCCGTTACACCTATCTGATCATAGCTTCATTAGAACCCATTTGAACAAATTTACCAGACTCCATTAGAAACATACTAGTAGAAAACACAGATATATTAACTGCATCCACCTGCAAAAAAAGACTAAAAATAATGGAAGCTTTAATAATAAAAAAGAAAAAGCCAACTCTTAACAATATTAACTACGAACAAAGCCACAATGTGCTAACCGTATTCGGAAATTAAAATCATCCCTACGACACACTAAGACATACACAGAACGCACACACTCAATTAAGCTGAAAATCGAATCATCCTTGATAATGGCTAAAGGAATAGCCAAAAGCGCTCGGAAATATAAAACATTTGGACAGTTCTTACACACCCTTTGTCCAGAAAAGAAAGCTCTTGTCAGAATACAAGACAAATTAACTAAAAAGCTTAATCGTAGTACCTTGTCTGTCGTTTTTAATGAAACATGCATATATATATATATATATATATATATATATATATATATATATATATATATATATATGTGTGTGTGTGTGTGTATGTGTGTGTATATATTGCAGGATCTTAATTTCTTAAGATATATATATATACTCATATATATATATGTGAGTGCGTGTCTGTGTGTATGTGTGTGTGCGCGTAAGTACTCCAAGATCTTAATTTTATATATATATATATATATATATATATATATATATATATATATGTATATTAGGTTGATGCAAAAATAATGTCATTTTCTTACTTAGTAACATATGTGAGAAAACGACATTATTTTTGCACCAACCTAATATATATATATCTATGTATATATATATGTGTGTGTGTGTGTGTGTGTGTGTGTGTGAGTACACACGCACGTGTGTGTAAGATGGCAGCAGGAAATATCTAGTATGTAAGATGGAATATATTAAAATAATGAATGTTTTTATTCTCTTTCCATAAAAAGATCTCGGTCTTCATCCCCCATGCTTGCATCTTGGAGCGGTTACTCCAGTTTCAGCACCAAAAGGATTGAATTTTGACCAAACAGGAGATAAACGGACGCCTGCTTTCGAAGATGATATTGAGTGTATTGCCTGTGGTCATGAATTGAAAAGAGACTCACGGGAAGGGTAACGTTCCTGTAATGTTAAATATAAAATAAAAGAAATAAACCGAATGAATGTTTTCCATAATTTGGGAATAAATTTCCTTTTCGAAAAATAATATTATAAATAATTATATACGGTCGTATTTTTCCTATTTCATCAATTCTTTATCTAAATTGTCTTTACCATCGTCAACTCCAGGATTTCGATTCAATTTACCATTCAATTTCTGCTTGAATTCAATTTTCACACTAAGAATATTCCTCAGCGTTTACTGAACGTTACAAACAGCACATGAAAGACGTATTTAAAAGCCATTTGGGTCTAAATTATATGCAATTCAATTAGGTTAACATGATACGGGAGCATTTATTTTAATTTTCGTTTAATATATTTCAGATGATGTATTTTGATCCTTTCTTTTAGGATATATTGTTTACAAGTTCTTCAGTGAAAATGTCGGAGCATTCCATTAACGTGCAAATTTTTAAAGGAAGATGCATAAAAGCAATTTAACGTACAAACTTTGAATTTTAAACGTTTATAAAATTCAATTGTAATGAAATTGAATAACAGTTCTAAATTTCGGGAGATTGTTGATCTTCATTTTGTGTAGATTGCTTTTGGAACAATAGCTGGCTAAACTGCCTTACCAAGTTAAAAGGTTCCAATAAACCTATGCTGTACAAATAGCTACTTGAAGATAGAAATTAGAATCATCGCTTTCTTGCGGGCATTAAGCAAATGGACGCAAAAAATGTTCGCCCGTAATCATTTTCTTTTTTTCAAATCATTTCAGGCAACGCAATAAAGCCATTATCACTTAAGGGGTTACTGAGTGTGAAAGAATATGAGGGAAAAGACAACTCCTAATAAAGAGAGAGAACAATAAAAGGACAGGAATTATGAAAACAAAAGATAACGGTTGACATTGCACTTAAATTTTTGAAGATCAAAGTTGACTGGAAAGCAAGAACCCGGGAGAGATTTCCACGAGCGAGGAGTGTGTGAAAAGAAACTGTCAGCATAGAACTTACGGTTACATCTTGCCATTTTAGTTGTAAAATGATGAGACATTGCCACCAATCTGGTACAGCGCTTAAATTCATAAAATCTAGTTACCTAAGAGAAAAGCTCCTAAGACGAATTACCATGAAAATATTTATAGAAATGGCACAGGGAAGCTACAATAAGGTGGCAGGAGAAAGGCTGAAGCGGAGATGCCAGATCAAGACCGATAACGTTGCAGTTTCTTCTTTGGATTTTATAAACAATCTCTAAGTGCATAGCAGTAGCGCAGGGCCATATGTGACTGCAATATACTAGGCATTAACAACTAGGCAAGTCTTATATATATAAGATTTATAAAACGAAAGATTGGGATCTACTGAGATTTTCTTGAGAGCAAAATCTATTTGTATTATTTATTCACTGGGTTAAATTAAATTCATAAAACAATGATATATATTCATTATATTAAAAAATCACCTATTTCACATTATTTAATTCAGTATACATTTCCGCCAAATGACAATTCCCGTGTCTTCCATTTTCAATGAAATGCCCATAGTAAATAAGTATCTATGGCACCTCGAGGTGGTGTAATGGTTAGCAAGCTTGTCTGGCTAGAACAATTACGACTGAGTAGTGTGTTCTATTCTCACTGGGCGCCCCATACTTTCAGCCTTGTGCCACATCTAAGCTACGCTTGGAAAATCACTAGTAAATAAGTATCTGTTGTACATATATTCCTTTGATTCTATCAGTGACAAAATAATTCATGTACAGTTAAGATCACTTTTTTTTTGTTTTTCAATGCATTTCTAGAGTAAATGTTAATTTATTATACATATGATAGTTGTTTTCTTTCAATGGCACTTACCTTGATTCCAGATCCCTAGAAATCCTTTTCTTCCTGATTTTCAAGGCATTTCTATAGTAAATGTTTATCTATTATACATATAATAATTTTCTTCCCTCTATAACCCTTGCCTTAATTCCAGATTCCTAGAAATCCCTTTCTTCCTGATTTTCAAGGCATTTCTATAGTAAATTTTTATCTATTATACATATAATATTTCTGTTCTCTCAATAACCCATGCCTTAATTCCAGATTCCTAGAAATTCCTTTCTTCTTGATTTTCAAAGTATTGCTATAGTAAATGTTTATCTATTATACATATAATAATTTTCTTCCCTCTATAACCCTTGCCTTAATTCCAGATTCCTAGAAATTCCTTTTCTTCCTGATTTTCAAGGCATTTCTATAGTAAATGTTTATCTCTTATACATATAATAATTCTCTTCTCTCAATAAACCTTGCCTTAATTCCAGATTCCTAGAAATCCCTTTCTTCTTGATTTTCAAGGCATTTCTATAGTAAATGTTTATCTATTATACATATAATATTTCTGTTCTCTCAATAACCCATGCCTTAATTCCAGATTCCTAGAAATTCCTTTCTTCTTGATTTTCAAAGTATTGCTATAGTAAATGTTTATCTATTATACATATAATAATTTTCTTCCCTCTATAACCCTTGCCTTAATTCCAGATTCCTAGAAATCCCTTTCTTCCTGATTTTCAAGGCATTTCTATAGTAAATGTTTATCTATTATACATATAATAATTTTCTTCCCTCTATAACCCTTGCCTTAATTCCAGATTCCTTGAAATCCCTTTCTTCCTGATTTTCAAGGCATTTCTATAGTAAATTTTTATCTATTATACATATAATATTTCTGTTCTCTCAATAACCCATGCCTTAATTCCAGATTCCTAGAAATTCCTTTCTTCTTGATTTTCAAAGTATTGCTATAGTAAATGTTTATCTATTATACATATAATAATTTTCTTCCCTCTATAACCCTTGCCTTAATTCCAGATTCCTAGAAATCCCTTTCTTCCTGATTTTCAAGGCATTTCTATAGTAAATGTTTATCTCTTATACATATAATAATTCTCTTCTCTCAATAAACCTTGCCTTAATTCCAGATTCCTAGAAATCCCTTTCTTCTTGATTTTCAAGGCATTTCTATAGTAAATGTTTATCTATTATACATATAATTCTCTTCTCTCAATAACCCTTGCCGTAATTCCAGATTCCTAGAAATCCCTTTCTTCCTGATTTTCAAGGCATTCCTATAGTAAATGTTTATCTATTATACATATAATAATTCTCTCCCCTCTATAACCCTTGCCTTAATTCCAGATTCCTAGAAATCCCTTTCTTCCTGATTTTCAAGGCAAATCTATAGTAAATGTTTATCTCTTATACATATAATAATTCTCTTCTCTCAATAACCCTTGCCTTAATTCCAGATTCATAGAAATCCCTTTCTTCCTGATCACTAGAAAGTCCATTCTTCTCGATTTTAAAATTCTATAGAAGTTTTTTTTTATTATACATATAAGATGTCTTCTCTCAGTAACGCTTGACTTGATTCCTGATTCTTTAAATCCTTGAACACTGATAATATCTTTTTTTTTAAGTGTTTCTGAATTTCTATTGTATATCGACTGCAGTCATGATCATAGAGACAATATGGACGCCAAGATGGCATAATGTCATTCCCCAAAACCGGTTGCCAACCCAGGATAAAGATCCTAGTCAGCCCTAATATGTAAACCACAGCTGAGTAAAAAGTGTATCTTCCGAAGGTGTAATACATAGTGGCTCAAAATAATAAATCGGAGAGCTTAGTTTGCATTCCAGTCGAGTTTCATTACATTCCCTTATATATACATATCATCCCCATGGTTATCTGCGGGAAAGATAATTCATAACCCCCCAGCTATGGGTTGAATAGTAGAACAGACTGAGCTCTTCTGTCTTGGGTTCCAAGGGTAACTCCAGATTCAAAACCATATCTATCCGGGATGATGCATAACTATGCGGGCTTAAGGTCATATCATGTTGGTACACCGGTTCACGAACAATCACCAATGTTAAGCAACGTCTAGTATGGCCAGTTCTTAGATGAGTAACCACTTGGAAATGCCAGGTAATGTAAACTTCTATGTGAAGGTCCTGTAATAGATACTAGTTTGAGGTTGTTAACCGGAGAGCCTAGTTCCGTTTCTAGTTGTGTCTGTTATATTCACTTATGCGCAAATACACGTGAAAATACAATTCCCCTTTATGCTATGATTTGTCTCACTAAAAACATTATTATCCCCCTAAAAATACTTACAATCTGAAAATATTGTCTCCCTTTAAAGCTTTGAGCTCTGACCATCGCTTTACAGGTAAAAATGACGTAATGCCCAGCTACCAGTTAAACAGTGGTAGAGAAAAATGACTTAATGTCCAACCACCGTTTTAATAATTATTTGCAAATTTTGACTCAAGAGCACAGGCAGAAGGATTAAATTGTTCAGAAACGCAAAGCTCAAAGGGGTAAGAACAACGATATGCAGGAAAGTGTGGAGAACCATGATCGCCCACGTCACATAGAATAAAAGGAAGAATAAGGTTTCGTAGAGACAACTAAAGGACATTATTATTAACCATTTCAGCTCTGACCACTGCGTTACCGGTGGTAGGGAAAAATGACATAATGTCCAGCCGCCGGTTGAACGGTGGTTACAACATTTGTAACTATTTCTATTAGGTTGGTGCAAAAATAATGACGTAATAATGTCGTTTTTTGACGTATTTTTAACATAAAAAAACGACATTATTACGTCATTATTTTTGCACCAACCTAATATATCTATCGTGAAACATTACATACCAGTTATTTGCGAATTTTGACTCAGGAGCTCAGGAAGAAGAGTTAAAATTGTTCCGGAACGGAGGGCTCAAAGGGTTAAATAAACTGTAAAGGGTTGATAATCCATAAAAGCAAAATCAATCAATATGCAGCTAATATAAAGCTTGTGGAGTTTTCAATGACTCTATGATCTTGTCTTTGGATGACTTTGATGGGGTAAATCTATATTTCTTATAAATATAATAGTACTATACTTTTCGTAACACTTCAATTAATTCCTGAACAATAGCAATGGATTTCTGTCTGATTTTCAATCCATTTAAATAGTGAATTTTATATATCGCATCATGAAGACCTAATTTTGAAGCTAATTTTAATGGGGTCACATCGTACACGAGATGTAAAATTAGCATATGTACTGCTGGCTCTGGCTACGGTGTTGACTAAGCTATCATTTATTGTAGCCAAAATGTACAGATGTATTTATTAGGTTTGGTGCAAAAATGATGTCGTTTTCTCAAATATATTACTATGTGAGCAAACGACATTATTTTTGCACCAAACCTAATAAAATAAACATTTTGATGCTACTGATGTTTTACTTAATTGTATCCAATAATAATGCATGTAATATTCACATATTAGTATCGTACTATAAAATAAAAACATAGTGAATATGTATCTTTTCCATTGTTTATAAGATGTTTAGCTGTTTCTCGTTCGATTGTTTATAGTTGTACACGTTTACGCAACACGTATAATGTTACTAACAATACTTTTATTATTCTCCTTACCTTTTTTTTTTTAACTTATTTGACTAGAAGATGGGGTAAAGAGATAGAGGAAATTGTAATTTGGTCTCTCTAAAAACGAACAGGAGATACATGATAAAATAATTTTTATATGCGAAAATTTGGGCGGCGCCCGATACGCGAGTATAAACGATATTCTTGACCTCTGAAAATCCTTTTCTTCTCGACTTTCAGTGAATTTCTAGCATGAATAATTATTTCTTATACATATAATAACCACATTCTGTTAATGAGGCTTCCATCAATTCTTGAACACTCGCAAAGCTTTTCAATGAATTTCAGTGTATTTTGATACTAAATGTTTATATACAGTGGCCTAAGAAAAATTTCTTTTTTTGACCAGGAGAGATAAACTTTATCCAATTTCAAAATTTAATTACATATCCCTACTCAACATAAACAAAACGTATTTGAAACTGGTATAGAGTAAGTCCTTCATTTGCTAGTTTCAGTGCTTGTATGCAATTTTTCATGGATTTGATCAAGTTATCAATAATCGTCTGATCCATATTTTGTCATTCCTTTAGCAATGTTTCTGACGTGATTTTGCTTTCACGCTCTCGACGTTTTCGGTTAAGGTGCTGCCAAACGTCCTCTATTGGATTCATATCAGAACTTTAGGCTACCTATAACAGTGACTTGATTCCTTGCGATTCCTTCCAGACCTTTGCTACTTTACTCACATGGCATGGCGCTCCATCTTCTTGATAAAGGTAGACATTCTCCTCAATCTGATTGGTTTTTTATATGGTGGGAGTCGTCCTTTCTCTAATATTTGACAGTATTTTGAACAATTAAACAACTCATCAACAAGAATCAGCTGAGATTTCCCACCAAACCAGACAGCGCCTCACACCATTCATGGTTGCCTGCAAACATTCAGTGTTCCAAGTCTCAATCTGATTTCTCCAAACATAAACCCTTCTTCGAATTCGAATATTGGCAGAATTTACTTTCATCTGACCAAATTACAGACTGCCAAAATTCATAATATTTGCTCTCGAATTATCTTGCCCAATCTATACGCCTGTTCCTGTTAACTTCTGAAATCAATGGCTTCTTTCTTATAACTCTTCTTTGAAGTTTAACCTTTTCAGGGTCTTTCGTACCGCATATGGCGACATTTCCATACTGTTGGGGACATCTTTGATGCTCTGACGACGGTTTCTGATGACTTCCCTCTTCAGCGCCCTTTTCGTTCATTCTGACACGATGCTTGGTCTTCCTGAATGTTGTTCCACACGACAATGGCCTTCTTCATTAAATATCTTGACAATATTATTAACCGTTTGATGATTAACCGAGAAAAACCTAGCAATTTCGCTATTTGACTTGCCACACTGATGCCATCCTATTATTTGCCTTTGTTGAAATTCACCAATTTCCTTACTTCCGCGAACTTTCATTTCAAGATATAAGTCAACTATCGTTCATAGATTAGAGTGGCTTGATACTAACAGGGTATTTTCTGAAAAAAAGATACGTTATTACACAAGCGAAAATTGCTGTAATTAATGGTGGCTAAAAACTTATCATAGCCTACTGTATTATACATTTTTTGTCGTTTTTTTTCTTTTAATTTACTCTTTGTTCTCTTAATACAAGTCAAATGGAGCACTCAATGTAAAAAGTTAGTGAGATGGTTGCAAGAGAGAGCCAAACAGGAAGTATGAAATGCACATTGTAAGGACGTATGGGATTAAATATCATTTGATCCTGGAATTAGATAAACAAGATTGCATTTTCAAGGGAAGCATCTTCTCAAGAAACTGCTCCACAAAACAACAGTACGGAGGAAGAAGATGCCTGAATGGAACTTGCTCATTATCAAAGGAGCAGAAATGGATGGTGATAATTTGGTACCGTGAACATGGCACGTCGGGTCATACTTGAGAAGATTTGAGCTGGTGGATAAAGGGAATATAACCAGACCGAACAGGTTGTCATAGAGATAGAGTCGTGAGAGGTTAACAACGTTTCGTCTGTGGGATAAACATTGCAAGGTGGAGAATGATTCATCATCCACAAAAACGGGTTGGAACCATTAAGGGTATGGTAAGAATATACCATTCTACCATCAAAGAGCAACAATTAGAATTGATAGCATATGTAACTCGAAGAGAAAATAATGCAACAGTCAAGATGATAACATTCAACAAAATTTCAAATTGAAGGTTAAGCGATATATGATGCCGGTTTTGAGAAACCCATTCCCAGAAATAGATTATTAAGAGAAAAGACAATGAATTTCAACCGAAAGCAGTACCAGCTTCTGACTCAATAAAACGACTAATTCTTATAGAGAAACAGCTACTTCTTATAGGGAAACGGCTAATTTATATAGGGAAAAAGCTAATTCTTATAGGGAAACGGCTAATTCCTATAGGGAAACATCTAATTCTTATAGGGGAACGACTAATTTCTATAGGGAAACAGTTAATTCGTATAGGGAAACAGCTGATTCTTATAGAGAACGGCTAATTCCTATAGAGAAACAGCTAATTCCTACAGGAAAAAACTAATTCTTATAGGGAATCAGTTAATTCTCATGTTGAAACAGCTAATTCCTATAGGGAAACAACTGATTCTTATAGAGAACGGCTAATTCCTATAGGAAACAGCTAATTCCTATAGGAAAACAACTAATTCTTATAGGGAATCAGCTAATGCTCATGTTGAAACAGCTAATTCCTATAGGGAAACAGCTAATTCTTATAGGAAAATGACTAATACCTATAGGGGAACAGCTAATTCCTATAGGGAAACAGCTGATTCTTAAAGGGAACGGCTAAATCCTATAGGGAAACAGCTGATTCTTATAGAGAACGGCTAATTCCTATAGGAAACAGCTAATTCTTATAGGAAAACAACTAATTCCTATAGGGAATGAGCTAATTCTCATGTTGAAACAGCTAATTCCTATAGGGAAACAGCTAATTCTTATAGGAAAATGACTAATACCTATAGGGGAACAGTTAATTCCTATAGGGAAACAGCTGATTCTCAACGAGAACGGATAATTCCTATAGGGAAACAGCTGATTCTTATAGAGAACGGCTAATTACTCTAGGGAAACAGTTAATTTCTATAGGAAAACAACTAATTCTTATAGGGAATCAGCTAATTCTCATGTTGAAACAGCTAATTCCTATAAGGAAACAGCTAATTCTTATAAGGAAACGGCTAATTCCTATAGGGAAACATCTAATTATTATAGGGAAACGGATAATTTCTATAGGGAATCAGCTAATTCCTATAGGAAAGCAACTAATTCTTATAGGGAATCAGCTAATTCTCAGGTTGAAACAGCTAATTCCTATAGGGAAACAGCTAATTCCTATAGGGAAACGGCTAATTCCTATAGGGAAACATCTAATTCTTATAGGGAAACGGCTAATTTCTATAGCTGAGTGGAGAAAAGGTGGATTCATGCCTGTCTCAATGGTATTTGAGCGTAAGTGAATAGAACGAACCCAGTAGATAGAGCAGTCGTGGGCAAAGTGGGTTTCGCGTGCCACATGTGTCTTGTTTCGCTTTCTGAATACACGCCGTATCCTATAAAGGAAAAAAAAATTATTAAAATTTTCATTTCTTTTCGTCCTCACTTGTTCACTCACTTGTTCACTCACATGTTCTCATACATAACCATATACATAATGATGAAGCCCAATGATTCTTGAATTTTGTAACTTTTCATTGAAGGTAACGTTTTCATCATTTTAAACGATTGGTGATATTTACGTGTAAATAACATTGGCTTTAGAAATAATTTTTTTTGTCTGTAGAATAAATATATTTTTTGAGAAGAAACATATTTTTTCCCTAGAGAATAAATATATATTTTTAACTTAAGTATTAATTTTTGTATTTTCAAATGAATAAATAAGAAACAAATCACAGTGTGTGCTAACCATTGTCATCTGTGATAAAATTATATCGAGACTTCATTTGTTTTAATTATTGAGAAATCTTTTCTCCAAAAACAATGAACCTTTTGCCATTATTATTATTATTATTATTATTATTATTATTATTATTATTATTATTATTATTGACTATAGAAATAGATAAAATAACAAACTGACATGGATTATCAGTGGTCAGTAATTAATGCAGGCATTATTGACAGAATATGTCTATCATATGTATCATATCGTAAAAAAATAAAAGAAAGATATACTGCGAAAATGGATAGAAAATAAAGAAATGATTATCAGTGTTCAAAAGTTAATGTAAGCAGTTCTGATAAAATTGGGTTATTCTATACCAGTCATGGGCAAAGTGGGGGCCAGGGGTTCATGTGACCCGTTTAGTTTACTGAATGGCACTCTGAATTCCATGAGGACATTAAGGTTTATTAAAATTTTGTTTATTTCGTTTCATCCTCACTTGTTCACACACATTTTCTCATCCATAAACACACACATAAACAATGATTAAGGACAACACTTCTTGAATTTTGTAACTTTTCGATGAAGGTAACGTTTTCATTATTTTAAACGATTGGTGATTTTCACTAAGGAAAACCATGTGTGTTATTATCATTTGATTTAGAAACAGGACGTTCATAATAATTTTTTTGTCTGGGGAAGAAAAAATATTTTTTTCTCTACAGAAGAAATATATTTTTTTAATTTAAATATTATTTTTGTAATTTCAAATGAATAAAAAAGAAAAAAATCACATACAACAGTGTGTGTTAACCACTGTCTTCTCTGTTAAAATTATACCGGGACTTCATTTTTTTAATTCTTGAGAACTTTCTCCGAAACCAATCAAGCTTTTACCATTTCCATGACAGATACTTATGCCTATGGTCTTCTCTGATGAAAATGGTTGAGACAACATCAACGATAAATTACCTTGAATCCTTTTAGTAGCGCAGCCATCCTTATGATGAGTCATATCTGACCATGCCGGAGAGAGAGAGTATGGTAGCAGGAATTAGGTATTTTTAAGCGGTACTATGAACATACAAATCTTCCAGTATTTCCTGCGATGACACGAATAAACGCGTTCCATCAGCAGTATGGTTTGATCTTTAAAACAAGTAAGTGTTCGAAGCAAGGAGTCTCTTTGAAGGTAAATTTACTAATCAGGATTAGTACAGGATTAGGGTCTGCCCGATGGTGATTAAATCTTACTAGTTCAGGTATTGGGATGGCCAATGATGCATTCCAAATGTTGGGCAGGGTAATGCGACACAGGAGGATTTCTTTGGTAACAAAGAAAAGACTACTGAGCTGTTACGTGACATCTGCCTTTCTTTACGGCAGCAAATATTGGACAATTTCCTGAAAGATAAAGAAGAGGCTTCTAACGAAGGATGCTAAGGATATCATGGACCGAGCGTGTGAGCAACAAAGAGGTCTCAAAGAGAATGTAAACAAGGACGGGCCTTATACTTAACACCAAGAAGAGACAGCTGAAGTTTCTGGGATACATAATGAGGAAGAAGGGCCTGGAGAATCTGTTACTCACGGGTCGAACAGAGGAAAATCAACGCATAAAAAACCTAGTGGGCTTAAGCAAGTGGATAACAGAACGTGGTATGGGGGAGATTGCAGAGGGATCGAACATTTTGAGAGCTGCAAGGGGTAGAGGGCGGTGGAGAGTCATGATCGCCTAAATACTAGATACTGGCACAGAAAAAGCAGTTCAGGTTTGACTGTATTCAATACCAGCAAGTCGATTCTCATTTAAATGTGAAAATTAAGTCAGAGAAGATATCAGTTGCCAGGCATTAATGGTTAAGACATTTGGACGGCTTACGGTCATATCAAGTTGAAATTGGCAGTTCCTGTACGATCACCGAAGTTAGGTAAGGTCGAGCTTGACCAGACGGGTGAATACCAGGTGCTGTAAGCTTGAATGTGCTGGTGGTGTAATGGATAATGTCTAATTGTTAATCTGAGAGCGTAGTTCCAATATATGTTCGTTATATTCACTTATCCTTAGGAAAAACAATGAACCCATATTTCTCTTCCCCTCCCACCACTATGAGTTAATTAGTAGGAAACACGGTGGAGTAATGAATACATGCTTGTATTGAGGAATCGGAGAGCCGATTTCGAATTTCAGTTGAATCCATTACATTCGCTTTAGTGCTTATACCCTTAGGAAAGGTATGAATAGTCTTCTTCTCCCCCAGCTATGGATAAATAGCAGGAGAGACCGGGTTCTGTATCCTTGAATGGCAACTGGTCTACCTGAGAAAATCTGCTTCGTCAATCAGATATCGAAAGATACATGATCCCTAAGTGTGTATCATGCATGGCACATAACTGAGTGGGACTTTTATCAAAATTTATTTATCATCTCAGAAAAAAAATCTTTCAGTCTAAAAATATTTGATTGCTTTAAATAGCCTGCAATGGGCTGATAAACCATCAAAAAATTATAAATAAAAATCAAGATCTTTAAAAATACAACCATATAATTTGGTCTCATCTGCATTGATATTTGCTAAGAATATGAAAGTGTTCCTAGTCAGTTATGTGCTATGCGTGATACATGCGAAGGCTATCGTGTATCTTTCCATACATGACGGACAAGGCAGATTTTTTCCCGCAGTAGGTTGCCATTTATTTTTTCCAAGGCTATAGAACCCGATCTGGAGGAAGAAGAAGAGGATTCATACTTTTCCCAGGGATATTAGCACGTAATTGAATATAATGGATTAGACTGGAATTTGAACTCAGTTCTTTGATTCCTCAATCCAAGCCACTGTGTATTACTGGACCGTGCCTCCGTGTTCTTAGGCAGACCGATAATATAAAATTGAAAGAGATGAGGACCTAGTATGGAGCCTCGGGGCCGCCCTTATTAATTTCACGTGCATCAGAAGAATATTTCTCAATATCTTTTCTTTATTTCCTCACCACAGACAATTCCTTTATTCATGATTTTAAATACATATCCATTGTAAATTTTCACGTATTGTATCTTTTAATAACCTACTAGCAGCATGGCCCGGCGTTGCCCGGGCTTGATTCAAAAATCGTACGACTCATACAGCAATCGCTATCACTTGACTTAAAATATTTTTGCCCTTCCTTGCCTTTAAAGGATTGCCCTTTGCCGTGCTGATGTTGCTACATGCGTTACTGCTTGCCTATCTCACACTGCGAATTGTTTCTAAGCTCTATACTAAACATTAAATCTGTTACAAAAAAAATAAATAAATAAACAAAATGAACACAAGACGATCAGCTTTAAAAAAGGACTCGTAACTGAAAAAAACTGAATGAAAAAAGAATGTTAACAACAAATACTTTTTCACACCCAAACCCAGTTCTGCAGAATCAGAATCAACGTTGAGTGAATGTGAATGAGCCAATTGGAGTAAAGTGCCATGCAGATTTAAATTTTTGCCACTTGTGACGAATGCAGCTATCGATTTTTTTTTTTTGCATGCTAGCATGGTAATTAACATTCGTGTCAGTCAGCTGTTGGCTCTCTCGCTGGCCAATAGAATCTTACTACCTATTTTTGGCAGCCAGCTATAGGCTCTCACTCTGGCCAGTAGAAAATGGCCGAAAAGTACATGAAAACTGCCGTAGGAGCATGAAAAAATCGATTATTTCCACTATCGATGTGAGTTGGGAAATGCAAATTCAGTCTTGGTTTTCAGGCTAACTTGGAGCATGTGCATGTAAATTTTGGTGCAAATCCGTCGAAAATTGCGGACGTATATTCGTTACACACACACACACACACACACACACACACACAAAACACACACACACATCCTTCCTTTTATAGATAGAGATTCAGTTAAACTGTGGGAAACACATTTAAATAATCAACATAGGGTTACAAAGTCGTAAAAAAACAAATCAGTCAGTCAGTTCTATAACAGCATTTCTATCCACCGATAATGTATATCTTTCTGATTGATATGTTAATGTTAATGATAGCTATTTCCTTATGAGTAAACATTCGGTATTCATTGACTGAGTAGATAGTATTACTTTCGTTTGAAAGTTATATATTTTTCATGTAAACGATTTCTTAAAAAAATAGCTTTCTCAGATCCACTAACATTTATAAATCTTTCTAGTATTGATGTGCGATTCCTTCCTAACGATTTTGTTTGAATATATTGAAGAAAGTTTGCATATTGATTATGTCATTATTTTCCCTTCGAGTTAAATGTGTTACAAGTTTGAGTTGTTGCTGCTATTGAAATTCCTGAAGTGATGTGGTTGGTGTCATTTAGCCAAGTACTTTCTTTGAGATTCTGTAGCGCCAGTCCACAATATTCAGAAAGTAATGGTCCACGTAAAAAAATATAAAAGGCTTCATTCACACGAAGCCATATTTAAACGAGACTCATATGTTTCACTCGCTCGAAGCGATTTTTAAGCAATGGGTTTCGGAAAATATAATAACACTGTTTTGTCTGTAACTGTTGAATTAGCTCTGGAACACGTGTAACCATTTGTATTTACTTGATTTTGATATATTTATATCGTTTATTTTCAGCTATCATACATAGTATATCAGTTCCGTATTTATTGTGGAAGGTTTGTTTAATGTTAAGTTTTTTTTTAAGCATATCACCCCAAGCAAGGTGGGAGTGTCGCTAGCACGCAAGTGTTTACACAGGGTGAGAGCAAGAGTAAAGAGGGGTCTTTGGGGAAAGGATAAAGAGAAGGACAGAGATCAAGATTAAGGCATCAGAAGATATCGGTTGACATTACATTTGAATATTTGATGATTACAACCATTAGGAAACAAGTAAGAGGATGGGAGTTCCACGGACGGGAAGTGCGAGATAAGAAGCAATTGGAGTAGAAGAGATCGCTACATTTAGCCGTTTCGACAATGAAAGGGTGTGACCGAGGTGTCAACCTAGTAGCAGGCTTAAATTCACTCAGTTTGAGAACCAGTGAAAGTAGCTCGTCCGAGCAGTTGCCATGAAAATAACTGTAGAAAAGACAGAGGGAAGTCACAGCGCGAGAGAAAGTAACTGTAGACGAGATGCCAGATGAGGACCAATCCCGTTGAATATCCGTCTCTGGATTTTGTCGAGATGAACAGCGGTATCACCAGACAATATATGACAGCAGTATTCCATGCCAGAAGGAATGATTGATTTGTAGATTCGAAGGATGGACTCAGGCGAGAAAAAGAAAAAAAAAAACTTCTGGCGCGACATAGAGAACCAACTTTCCTTGCAGTAGATGAAAGTATAGCTTCAATGTATTTGTTACACTTCAAGTCAGTGGAAAGCGTGAGACCAAGCAGGCACAGAGATGCTGTCTTGTAGAAGTTGGGCATTAGGCCATTCTGATTGGAGGAAGGAAGGGTTCTCACTGGTGAGTAAATGAGAGCAGCTTCTTTAATTTTAATGCGCATCGTACACTTTGTTTTCTTGAAAAATGTTCAAATTAATTTTAGAAAATACATTTTAAATTTTATATTAATAAAAAAAATATTTATTTTATTAATCCAGAAAATGACTAAATCTAAAGGCGGATTGTTTGTACAACTTTTAACACCTTTTTCAATTATGTGAAAACTTGAATGATTGACTGTATATTTGTATGGATGTTGTGTTGCTGAAAATCTCCGCAGTTCCTTTTATATGTATTGGTTGAAAGTGGAAGAGTTATTCAATCATGGACGGCGGATTTTGGGAATGTTTATCTGGCGACCCCATCGCTATCCAAGTTAAACTACGGACCGAAATTCTCCTACATGAAGGCTCCCCAACACTTAACGATTTATTCCATTCGAGGAACTGTCATACCGAGTCGAAGACTTCAGTCTAGGAAGCTCTCTACCCAGTGTATTGTTTTCAAGAACTGTCGGTGTTAAAGTACAAACTCGATTATTTTCTTTTCTAGTTTTCCTACGCTGATTTACTCTAGATAAATCACTCTTAAAAATAATCATTAGAATGAATAATCATTTTCATATATTTGTTTATATCACCCGTGATATCACGCTTTAAATAAACAGCTGTTTATCTAACAAAGGCTCCTTTAATAAATTAGTTTTTACTCAATATATCAGTCCAAGCGAAATAAATCTTTTAAAGGTAAACGCGGCGTCTTAAAATTCTTCCGGTCGGAATAACTTTGCTTATCTTTAAGTCGACCACTATCTTCACATGAAAAAAATTCTCCAGAATATGTCCGATCATTAACTGAGGCTTATCACACCCTCAGGAAGACCGCAAGAATCCACAGAAAGCAATCTCCCCTACTCTCAACAAATACGACTATTTCCATCTTTATCGGTCAATGAAATGTCTTGGCACTGGTTCAAAGAATTTACGTTTATCTTCGACGACAAACTGAAAGTTATATTCTGTGCACGGAAAGAAAAGAAAGAAGATAATGCTATAATAAAAAAGAAAAGTGTGTTTCGTACATTTCCTTCTTTCTGAAAAATTTTTGGTTTCATTTTGTTCTTTCTCCTTCAGGATACAGTTGTTTATTAACCATTCCGCAGCTCTGGACGTACTTCTACTGCTTTCCGAAAACATACAAGATCTGATCAAAAAGAATGTTGCTGTGGTAACAGAACTAAAGTAAGCAGAGTGAAGCCGCTTGGCAATGAATGGTCTTGAACTCTGTTGCGCATACGTACTATGTTATCGCTCACATCCGTTGTTTATAGCAGTACTTGGAAGGAAAGTGTGTAGAATATGGTTATCTCATGAAGCCACAAAGGTTACATCAGTGGCCATGTCTTGTGCAACAGTTCTTGATGAAGAACGACATTGCCCAGGTCTGACAATCACCATATATTCCCAGATTTCGCCTTTTGCGATGTTTTTCATCTTTAAAAATTAAATCCCACTTGAAAGGAACAAAATCTCAAGATTTCGTGGAAATCCAAGAGAACGTGACGAGGTGGAAAACTTATAGCCATGGAAAGGACACTGGGTAAATTATCTGACTTCAAAAGGGCTCTTCTTCGAAGGAGATTGAATACCGAATTGATATATGTTGTAGTTTTCCTTTTATAGTAGCAGTCTCGGTAATATTTTTACCAGACCTAGTATTTTATCTTCTATCGAGCTTTACAATCTAAATGCAGAAGCCTCTGAAAATAATGTAATTATTAACAATAAAAACAAAGAAACCAATAATATCAATTATGAACATGGCCAACAACGTTTTGTATTGTAAGATTTTAATTCAGGATTTTTAAAATTATTTTTTGTATACGCATAAATTGATGCTTTGAATGAGAAAGAATCCAAATAATAATAATGATAATAATAATAATAATAATAAAAAATAATAATAAATAAGTATTATTATTATTATTATTTGGTTTATATTGATGTAATCGTTTATTTTCATGTTTCTTTTTTGGCTCTTTTCTTCAGCACTTTCTATCGTTTACTCTTTTTTTTTCATTTCTTCTTTTTGCTTTTGATGCTTTATTCTTTCTTTTTGCTGTTTTAAAATTCCTTCATTATTTTCGTCTTTTTATATATATATAGATATATATATATATATATGTGTGTGTGTATGTGTGTGTGTGTGTGTAGACAGACTGAGAGATAGACAGACAGATAGACAGATAGATAAATAGATAGATATATAGATAGATAGATAGATAGATTTGTTTACAAACGCCTTTCACCAACTTAAGAACTTTCCTCAAGGTAAATATTTCTTTTGATATTGTTCATCAACGAATAAAACTAGTTGGTAAAGAAGAGTTTTTTTGTTATTATTCATATTGTCTTTTTACATATATATTTAATTTATATCTTTATTTTTACACGTAGACATAACATACACACACACATTCAGGCCGGCAAATGTTGTTTAGTACTGTTTATTATAAACAGAGCATTTACTTAAATATTTGTATCTATAAAAAGAATGTATAAACATAAAATTGTTGGACTTTCATTTCATGATGTGTGACGTCATTTCTTTACATTTGATACGCCATGAGCAGATATAAATGTACTTGAGAGATTCGTAGAAGATTGAAGTTCAAATACAGTAAATTCGACCTCGCTAACCTAACGCTACTCTGTGGCCGAATCGGTTAAAGGCACATCAGGCTAAATGATGGTTCCGTATAGGATACAGGTTCGTATCTTGTCGGAGGACGAATATTTTCTGTGAAAATTTCTCGGACATTCAGGGCGGTAAATGTTGTTTAATACTGTTTATTATAAACAGAACATTTACTTAAATATTTGTATCTATAAAAAGAATACCCGCTCCGCCCGGTGGCTAGGATCAAAGTGTAGTATCTGCGCTTTGTGAGCTGCCGGGTCGGGTGTCTGTCGAACTCTCTGCTTGCAGAGAGGAACCCGGACGAATCTCCGCCGAAGGGTAGGGTTTCGTTGGGGGAGGTTGACGGAACTGGCCCGCCTCGGCGGGTTTGGATGGTTATTTAATTTTGGCTGGGCCTACGGGCTCAGAGATACCCACATTAAAAAGGCCTTGTACCACATCCGATCCCCGTGGGTGAATTGATAAATACCATCTATAAAGAGAATACCCGCTCGGCCCGATGGCTAGGATCAAAGTGTAGTATCTGCGCTTTGTAAGCTGCCGTGTCGGGTGTCTGTCGAACTCTCTGCTTGCAGAGAGGAAACCGGACGAAGCTCCGCCGAAGGGTAGGGTTTCGTTGGGGGAGGTTGACGGAACTGGCCCGCCTCGGCGGGTTTGGATGGTTATTTATTTCTGGCTGGGCCTACGGATTCAGAGATACCCACATTAAAAAGGCCTTGTGCCACATTCGATCCCCGTGGGTGGATTGATAAATACCATCTATAAAAAGAATGTGTAAACATAAAAATGTTTTTATATATATATATATATATATATATATATATATATATATATATATATATATATATATATTGATACTATTTCAAATCTTAACGATATGTTAACTCTAAAACATCACTGAGTGAATATTTTGAGGAAACATGGCGGTGACACCGATAATATGAAATATTTTAATTAATCCCAGATAAATTTACTTCTCATTGCATCTCGTAATATATTGCTATTGTGATTTTACCGGGCCTGAATCCAGTCTAGTGGCATCGATAAGTGAAACGCTTCCCACAAAATAATTATATCAAAGCAGATTGACCAGAGACCTTTTTCGTTTTCTGCATTTCCGCCATTAGAAATCGACGTAGACAGGCTTTCTGCGCTCTTCAGTGTAAGTACTGTCTCTACGTCTATTACTTTTCTTTCGGCCACAAGAGGTCAGTGGACTTAAGACACTTACCTTAGTCGATAAATAATGAACTTATGAGATTAAAAACTGACAGCAAGGGAGACGGGAAGAGAAAGCATTATAGCAACGTGCATAGTAATAAAGTAGCATCTGTCTGTCCTCTTAAGTCAGGTGTGTCTCACGCGACAAAAGGAAAAAAAATTAAGTAAACCTCCACTCACATTAAAAGATTCAAGGAAGGTAAATGCGTAATAAGAAGACGTTATACAAGGAATCATATTCCCGCCACACTCAACAATACTAGTAAACCTTTTGTTTATCTATACAAAATTTAATAATGATGTATACTTAAAATATATCATTTAAATAAGAGTGTAAGAAGGAGACTAACTTTTGATACAAAAGAACAGAAAGAAAGACATTTTTTCTCAAGTTAGGATTTTACCGTTTGTAGCTCTTCAGGTCGTCAGGACACGACTGTTGAATAAAATAGTAAATGTAGGTATCGACTAAAAAAAAAACTGCAAGCAGGTCATAGCAAGTCCTCGGAACCATTCGTTTTGTTTACACAGGGAAAAGCTGAATGAAAATTGGTTCTAGAACTTTAAGATGGAAGAGAGAATGAGATGTACATTATTTACATTATTCGGACTATTGTCCTCATCTTTGTTGCCATATTCATCACAACGTTTCGGCCTTTGTACGCTCCGACCTTCTTCAGGTGGTTGGAATTTCGAACTGAACACTTTATTTCGCTCACTGGGGTAGACTGTTCTAGTTCCACGTTCCACTGGGGTAGACTGTTCTAGTTCCACGTGCCATGTTTGATGGATGTCAGTTATCTTTTGCTAATTTCCCTCAAGGACACATGGCACAGTGGATAAAGGCGTTAGTTAGATCCAGTGACAGAACCCAAAGAGTGTGAGTTCAATACCCGGTTAAGGCAGTGGAGAACTTTCAGATGAAATTAGGGTGTTATGTGGTATATTAACTGCTGACAAGTTGCTTTTCAGCATGTCTTTGTATCTTAGCCAAGGGCGTCCTACATTCCTGTAGCCCTGGTCTAACTGGCTGTACATTTGGGATCTTGTGTTTCCTGTCAGCAGACATTCTCAAGACACGACCAGTCCACCGTAACTGAGACTGTATGATAAAAGTCTCGATTCCTCCAATATTACACCTGTTAAACAGGTCTACGTTAGATGTCCTAACTTGAAACTTAACTCCACAGATTGCACGCAGACAGCTTTTATGGAAAATATCTAGCTAGCGTATATGGTACCTGTATGGAGTCTATGACTCTGAGCCATACAAAAGGATGGCAAGTACGACAGCTCTGTAAACCATAATTCTCGTATCCAGTCGTATACCCCGCTCATTCCACAAGCTATGGCGAATTTTGACGAAAGCACTGGTAGCCTTAGCAATCCGATGCATGATTTAATCATCTAAAGTTCCACTGTAATTTACTTAGCTACCAAGATAGGTGAAAAACTTTACATAGTTCAGGGGCTTGTCTTCTACTCTCAATGGTCTCTCTGGAAATTTGTAGACTGATGGTTTTTGTTTCTCACCACGCAATTGCTTCGGAGTAGAACAAGGTTGGTGCACAACTTCAGTTTTCTTTATGCTAAGTGTAAGACCAAATGCTTTAGATGCAGCAGAGAAACGATTTATTAGATGTTGGGCCTCCTCAAAGATGTCGCTACAAGAGCCGCATCATCAGCAAACAACAAATCACGAATAATATGCGTACGAAGGTGTGTCTTGTCTTTGAAGCGCTAATGATTGAAGAGACCACCAGTTGTTCGAAACTGAAACTTGACGCCACTCTCTGTGTCTGCAAATGCATATTTCAGCACCACCGAGAAGAAAAGGGCAAAAAGGACAGGGGCCATGACACAACCTTGCTTGGTGCCATTTGTGACATTAAAGGATTCCGACATCATACCATCAGACACGATATTATTTTTCATACCTTCATGAAAGGAGATGATGACCGTTAGCATGTTTTCAGGGATGCCAAGTTTCCTCAAGACTCGCCAAAGAGCCTCTCGATTCACAGTGTCAAAGGCCTTTGTCAAGGCCACAAACACCATGCACAACTCCTGGTTTTTCTCGCGAACCTTCTCTGCAAACTGACGAAGAGAAAATATCATGTCAATGGTTCCCCGACCCGGCTGAAAACCGCACTGAGATTCGGGATAGATGTCGTCAACAAGGTATATAATGATTCTGTTTAGAATCAGTCTCGCTAGGATTTTGCCCGCAATTGAAAGTAGTGATATCCCCTGATGATTATCACAGACACATCTGGAACCCTTGTTTTTGTAGAGGTGTTTGATAGAGGCGTCTTTATAATCCTGTGAGACACAGCCTGCCTTCCATATCTCCAGAAAAAGGAGATGTAACTTTTTTAACCAACTTTTGGCCACCATGCTTATACACTTCGGGTGGAATAGGATCCTTAGAACTAGGTGATTTTCCAGATGAGATTTGCTTGATGGAGTCAATTACCTCTTGATAAGTAGGTTCAAAAAACAACACACACCCACACACACATATTTGTGTGTGTGCGCGCATATATATATATATATATATATATATATATATATATATATATATATATATATATATATATATATATATATATATATGTGTGTGTGTATGTTTATTCTGATCTTGGAGAATGGTAATAGCCCTTTTGGTTGATGACCAAAGAAAATTTCTGCACCCTAAGCGGCCATCATACTATGTAAATAAATATTCATTAAGTTAAGGTCAATTTTAATTTACATATATATTCTATACGAGGTGTGCAGAAAATGACTTCCCCCAAATAACATGCTTTTATTTAATAAAGTCGAATGTTTGGGAAATTGAACAGACTAAAAGTTATTTACTAATCATAGCTGTGATGTGGCACAAGCCCGAATGTATAGATCACACCACCAAAAATATTTTATCTTCCCATTGTTTTCAATTTAGCTATAAATACTTCTAAGTACAAATTATGTTCACTTTATCACAATTGTGTGTGTGTGTCTGTGCCTGTGTGTGTGTGTGTATGCGCGCATGTGTGCGTCGTATGTGTGCCTTTATCGGTTTTGGTTTGTCTCATTACTGAGAAAATCATCAGAAACGTCATTCTGGGTTGTTCTTCTCCCAGAGATTTTAATGCCGGTGCCAATCTCTTTTTTTTTCAAATTAAAGGATACGAGTAGAATGCATGACCTCCTCTTATTTTTATTATACAGTAATCACCCATTTTTTGTAGAAAACCTTTTCCAAGACTCCATAGGGAATGCTGCTTGGAATCTAAAATCCTACCTAATCTAATATGGAGGGTTTTCCATATGTTTACAATAGAGGGAAACAAATATTTGTACACATAAAGTTTTTTAATACAATTATTTTTTTAAAGTATAAAAAAATAATGTATAATCTTCATTTGATACTTTGTAGGATAGCCATTATTCACTTCTGCAGCAACCAACTTCTTGTAGGTCTCAATGATTTGCAAATTTTAGTTGGTACTTTGTTTCATTCTTCTTCGCATATGATCTTCAGATACGGGATGCTTGTTAAAGCTCACGGTTGGATTTGAATTTTCAAATAACGCCACACAGTGGTTTAAATCTGGGGACTAAATTGGCCATTTCAGGACATTTACATTAATTTCAGCAAGCTATTTATTCGTAGATTTTACAGTTCGCTTAGGATCATTATTTTGGAAGATCCACTCAGGAGGAAGTTCAAGATGTTTAACTGAAATCATTACATTTGCTTCCAAAAACATTTTGATGTGCTGCGGCATTCATTCTATCATCTCTTACTGATATGTTGCCAGTATCTTTTGCAGAAAAAAAAATTCCCAAAGACGATACTGCCACCAAAAAATTTGAACGCATCGCCATCTTTCATTCATATATGATTTCTAGAATTAAGCCCAAACAACATAATTTTGGTTTCGTTTGTCCGTAATACTCTTTCCCAAGACGATTTTTCTTTGTCCTTATGTTCGTGAAAGAATTTCAAACTGGCATCTATGTTTCTTTTCAATAGCAGTGGAGTTTTCTGAGAGGATCGTGACTTTCTATGAATTTCATTGCTTATTGATCTTTTAATGACACACATTCTCGATGAAAACAAATCATCCTGCAACTCTTGACCAGATACAATTGGATTTTGTTTAATTTGATGCATTAATTTACTCGAAGATCATGAAGAAATCTTCCGAGGTTCACCTATTCTTCTTCTTTGGTATTCAACAGTTTTGAGTTTTTTATACGTTGCAATGAAGGAACTAATTATAGTAAATGGAATATTCAGTTTGTCTGTGATTTTCCTGGAACTCTTGCGTTCCTTCCATCAATTCTTTTTGCGAATTTATTAATTCTTTACCTCTTGCAATGATGATATCTTTCTTGCACGAATATCAACTACAGAATGTTCTGTTTGTATTCTTTAGATTAAAAATAGATACTGAATACAATTTTGGAACATTCTAAAATATTCCACTTGAATAATCGAGAGTATTAAAGGAATGTATAAGTCTTAAAAACTGAAATTTGCATTGTACGAATACTTTTTCACATATTAAAATGGATAAATAGGATTTATTTCTATGAAATCTATTTTTCTCTGTTTGCTATGCATATTTAGATATTATGCATCTGTGAAGAGTTAATTATATGGAAGCATGTTTATTCATTAGATGGAAATACAATAAATTTAAAAGAATTATGTGTACGAATATTTATTTCCCCGAACTTTACACCCACCCCCCATATATATATATATATATATATATATATATATATATATATATAGTTAAACCTCGACTTCCGAACACCTCCACTTACGCAAACTCGCCATACGAACAAAAGCGTAACAGAAAATTCGTTTTCACTTACGAATTAATTTCGACGTAGGAAGTTAAGTATGCTCTTCTCGCCGTTGCATTTCAAACTAGATATTTAATATAAATGTAACGTAAATCTTTTTTATTCTTATCTAAATGTACTGTATTTTATAATTTTATGTTTCAGATATTATATATATATATATATATATATATATATATATATATATATATATATATATATATTTATTTATATATATATATATTAATGTAATACTGTAGTATTACACAGAATTATAATAAGTTTTATAGTTTATTTTATACTGTACTGTACCCTATTAAATATTGCATATATATTTGTACTATATTTTTATTCTTATATTTTTTGTTTTATATACAGTGTTCATTATTATATTATAACATATTTTATATACGGTACTATATTGAATTATTATACAGTACATATTTCTTTATATTTCCATCACATTAGACGTTGTATGACGCTACAAGCATTGCATCATCTCGCTCAGTCCTCTTTGTTATCTCGTAGAATAAACATTTGTCGTGTACTCATATTTGGGATTATATTAATGTAAGTGTAAAGAAATTGATAATGTACAAACTTTTATGTACAATAATGAATACAGTACAAGTACATTACTGTGCAGTACAGTAAAATGAAAATTTTATTAAAATTTATTGAATTAAAATTAGGTAAAATTTGACCATGTTAGTTAGTTTCGTTTAATCTCTATATAATGTAAAGTGTGTTTTGGTCAAATATACAGTTTACAATCATTGAATTTTAAACTGATGTCAATACCGTACTATAGAAAAATGTAAAGCAAATGTAACGTTTAATTTGAGTAAAATAAGATGTATAAAGTGCAGGTATATCACGTAAATTACGTAGCAAATAAAGAACGCATTAAGTTCATGTTGATTTGTACGATACATTTTATCACTTTGGTTTGTTTCTTACATATTTCTATACAGTTATTGAACTGTATAGGTCAATGTGATTGTACATGTACAATAAATTTTAAATTTTAGTGGTTAATTCTTGAATAATTTTTGTAGCCCACAATGTCACGCAAAATGCTGGTTGCTACTAAGAAGAGGGGAAAATATCCGAGCAAATGAAGAGGGATATCATTCAGAAGCACGATAAAGGTACCAGTGTTTCTGCCCTAGCCAATCTATACGGACGTTCAGCATCAACAATTTGCACTATCCCAAAGAACAAGATAAAAAAAAAAAGACTTGATGTAGCTAATAGAGTTTGCATAATTACCAAACATCTTCTCAAATCCCCAGAAGACGTTGAGAATCTGTTGTTGTGGTGGATGAATGCAAAGCAGTTACGAGGCGATTCCGCGTCTGCAGATATTACATATGCAAAGGCAAGGGTACTGTACGTGGATCTTATCAGAAAAGTACCAGGCACGTCTTCTGAAGATGAAAATGCATTTAAAGCAAGCCGAGAATGGTTTGTATACTTTTAAAAGTGAAGCGGCATTCACAGCGTAGTGCGACATGAAGAGGCTGTGGGTTCTGGTGAAGCAGCTTTGTTTCACAGGCGTTTCGAAATGACACAAAAAACGAACCTGACCTTAAGAGAATTCGGGAAGGTTTACTTCAGTATCCTAAATTGCCTAAATCTCAATAATAGGGGGAAAAAGTCACAGTGATATATTTATTTACGTTATTTTTGGATAACCTTTAAAAATATTTTAATTGTGCATAAAATTCGATTTCTGTTGATTTTTAGATCAGTATTTTTTGAAGCTGGAACAAATTAATTTAATTTCTATTAATTTAAACGGGGCTATTTGTTTAACATAACGAAATTGCAGTTATGAATCCACTCCTGGAACGGATTAAATTGGTCGAGTTTCCACTGAATATATATATATATATATATATATATATATATATATATATATATGGCCCGATGATTGCGTCTACCATGAAACAGAATGTCGCCTCTAAGTGTTGACTTCTATGCTCACTTTTATATTTAGACATGCTCTCTGATATTGAGCACATTATCCCATAAATATAGCATATCTTAAGACTCTATTTCTTCATCTTTATATATATATATATATATATATATATATATACATGGATCATGGATAAGGGAGGTAATGGATTATATATATAAATACACACACACACACACACACACACACACACACATATATATATATATATATATATATATATATATATATATATATATATATATATATATGGATTTTATTTATCTATCCAACATATTTTTACTACTATAAACGTTACTTTCAGAGGATACTCGTATTTATTTATTAAAGAGCATTTTTATATATTTATTTGTAAATTAATAAAACCTGTGTATACTTATCAATAAAACGTGCTAAATATTTTCACATTATATATATATATATATATATATATATATATATATATATATATATATTAAAAACGACAGACTTCTGTTGATTAATTTTCCAAATCACGAATTGTTATTCTCAAACAATAAAGAAATTCCCTCATAAATTGCCCGATGTTTATCTCAGGATAAAACTACAGGAAAGATGATGCAAAATTTCGATCTTCTTAAATCAACATCAGGGTAGAGAGATAGAATTGGTAAGTGTAAAGAAGATTTTTTCTTGAAAATAAGCTCTTAGATGTATGTGATGAAAGAGCGTAGAGGACGTTTTGCAATCTAATGTAGGAAACCTAATGAATGTTTTGACGTAAACAAATAGAGTTGTGAAACAAGAATTATTCTTACCTTGGACAAGTCGATCATTAAAATTATTCGACACACTATGTCTGTCGTTTTTAATAGTATTTGTCTGAAAAAACTTCTTTCTGCCTAAATATACGATATGCATACATATCTATATACACACATATACATATATATATATATATATATATGTGTGTGTGTATATGTGTGTGTGAAGTGTGTATGTTCAGAAATATATATATATATATATATATATATATATATATATATATATATATATATATATATATAATAAAAAGACTTAAACACTAATATTCCATGGTCATAATTTATTCCATTGGAATCGTAAATACGATCCAATTCATCAGACCTACAAATTCAAAAAAAAAAAACAGAAAAAAACCTACTCCGGAAATAAAAATAGAATTTAGAGATTATGTAATTATGAGAGTGTGGGACGAATGTTAGTTCATAAGAGAGGGGTTTAACAGAGAGAGTTTTATTTAAAAACTAGGTGTGAGTGGAAGGGGGGAAATGATTGTTGTCGGATGTCTAAAACAATAAGGATACATTTCGAGGTGACATACACACACCATGGCCGATCAAATCTTAAAGAAGGAATTTATAGAGATGACGGCCTAATCATTGTCCCAAATAGCAATGGCCCCTTGACTTCTAGCTTACATAAGAAGATAATTAGGGCCTTCAAATACTTAGGCCTTAAAACTGAAATATCTTCCAACATGAAAATAGTCAACTTTTTGGATATTACACTAAATCTATCTAATGGTACCTTTAAACCCTTCCATAAAGTTGATCAAACACCCCTATATATCAACGTCCACTCTAACCACCCTAAACATGTGATAGACCACATCCCTAAAACTGTGAATACTAGAATAAATAAGCTATCTTCTAGCCAAAAAATCTTTAATGATAATAAATTTATATACAATCAGGCCCTCAAAAATAGTGGTTTTAGACAGGAATTAAACTACAACGGAGAACTTTTAAATCAGAACAATAACAGATCTAAAAATAGAAAGAGGAAGGTAATATGGTTCAACCCACCATATTGCAAGCTCTCTAACATTGATATAGGAAGTTTTTTTCTGAAATTAATTGATAAACATTTTCACAGTAAACATCCATTAAGTAAAATTTTCAATAGGAAGACTCTGAAAATTAGTTACTCATGCGTTAGAAATATGGAGAAAATCATATCTTCCCATAATTGCAGAAACTACCATTGTAATGTGACTCAATCAAGTAACCCTACCTGCAATTGTAGGAATAAAGATCTTTGTCCAATCGGGGGTAAATGTAACTATAAAAATGTAATATACGAGGCAACTATCTTTCCCGAGGAAAATATAAACGAGAAAAAAAGATATATAGGTTTATCCGCCGGTAATTGGAAGCAGCGTCTATACAACCATAGACACTCTTTTAGATATAGATGCCTTAGAAGTCAAACTTCCTTATGCAAACACTACTGGGATCTGGTGGATAAGGGGTTAACCCTACTTTTGAAATGGAGATACCTATCAAGAGCCAAAACACCTAATAACTTCCGCGATCGGTGTGATCTGTGCTTGGCGGAAAAAATTTTTATTATCAAAGATAAAAATCAAGATGAACTGTTGAATCTTCGTAATGAGATATTTTCTAAATGTAGACATAAGAAAAGATTCAAAACATAAACACCGTTTTGTAACTTTCTGTCACTTATGTCAGTTCCATCTTGGTTCAAAACATCGGGCATGACATTTTAACGGAATGACTATTATGTTTATTTTGTTTATCTCTATATAGATCATTGTGTATGTTTTTGTGATGCGCTATGATTTTTTTTTACGCCCAAATTGTTGAAATTTTACTTATTTAGTTCTTAAATTCTAATTTATATGTATGTATTTGTATGTATGTGGGTATATGTGTATATATAAATTGTTGAAATTTTACTTATTTAGTTCTTAAATTCTAATATATATGTATGTATTTGTATGTATTTGTATGTATGTGGGTATATATGTATATATATATATATATATATATATATATATATATATATATATATATGTATATATATATATGTGTATGTGTGTGAATATGCATGTATGTGTATGTATGTATGTATGTATGTACTTGGCTACGGGTATATGTAGGTATATATTTAGGGGTGTGTGTATTGGTATATGTATGTTTATGTATGGATATGTGTGTATATGTATATATTCATGTATACGTATGTGGGTGTAGGTATATATAGATGGATATATATGCAGGGATGTGTGTATATATATATATATATATATATATATATATATATATATATATATATATATATATATGTATATGTATGTGTGTGGGTGTGCGCATGTTTTGGTATATATGTACCCATATATATGTATGTGTATGTATGTATGTGTATATATATATGTGTGTATGTGGGTATAGATGTGCGTGTATATGTGTATGTATGTATAGCTAGACGGATAGATACAGGGATACATTGTTTTTTTTTGTTTTTTTGTTTAATTGTATAGAAATGTAAGGTTTTAGGTATATATGTTTATGCGCATGTATGCGTATGTTCATATGTACAAGTGTGTGTAAATGTGTAAGGAGTGGAGGCCTATGGATGTATGTGTGTATATGTAGATATATGTGTGTGTACATTTTTGTATATATATATATATATATATATATATATATATATATATATATGTGTGTGTGTGTGTATATATATCTGTTTTTTGTATGTGTGTGTTTGTATATATGTGTATGTGGGTGCATGTGTATTTATGTATATGTATGTGGAAAATGTGTGTATAGGGTATAGGTGGATATACGTGTATATATGTGTGCGTATGTATATATATGTATATGTATGTGTATGTGTGTATGTATTTATATGTGTATGTGTGTGTACATGTATATGTATGTGTGTATGTGTATATATATATGTATGTATGTGTGTGTGTAGTATATACATGTATGTATGTGTGTAGATGTTTGTGTATATGTATGTGTGTGTATATATATGTGTGTGTGTGTCTATGTATATATGTATATATATGGATGTATGTGTGTGTACATGTATATGTATGTATGTGTGTATGTATATATATATATATATATATATATATATATATATATATATGGAGGTGTGTGTGTATGTGTATGTGTGTATATATGTAGGTGTAATTATTTGTATATCATATGCGTGGTAATTATTAGAAAGCGCTTAGTATCAGAGATATTGAATCAGATATATGTATATGTGTGTGTGTATGTATATGTATGTGTGTATGTATGTGTGAATATGTGGATATATGTGTATGTGTACATGGATATATGTATGTGTGTATGTAGGTACACGGCGATGTGTATGTATATACGTGTATAAGTTATTGTGTATGTGTGGATTTGCATGCGTTTTGAACATAAAAATATAGGTCCTCGCCAGATTAGAGAATCGTCATATTTATTGTTTATATTTGATTTGTAACCTGCAGTCGATATTATTTTTGTCAAATTTTCTCAATTACACAGCGTCCCTTGCAATTTTAATTTCACCCGCCCCATCTTTCTTCCCCACCACTTCTTTCCTTACCTCTCCCTCCTTCTTTAAGATTTGATCGGCCATGGTGTGTGTATGTCACCTCGAAATGTATCCTTATTGTTTTAGACATCCGACAACAATCATTTTTCCCCTTTCCACTCACACCTAGTTTTTAAATAAAACTCTCTCTGTTAAACCCCTCTCTTATGAACTAACATTCGTCCCACACTCTCATAATTACACTCTCTCTAAATTCTATTTTTATTTCCGGAGTAGGTTTTTTTCTGTTTTCTTTTTGAATTTGTAGGTCTGATGAATTGGATCGTATTTACGATTCCAATGGAATAAATTATGACCATGGAATATTAGTGTTTAAGTCTTTTTATTATATCCTTACTCTGTCCTGGACATTGAGTTCTACCTGGATTCTATCCTCTCGGAATTTTTTATTCTAAAATATACATGTGTATATATGCACCTGTGGATTTTGCATATATATGTATATTTACCACTAATATTATCTATATATATCTATCTATCTATATATATATATATATATATATATATATATATATATATATATATATATATATATATATATATATATATATATATATATATATATTTGCAATTTATTATAAATATTATTTATATATTATATATGCGCGGTACTTATTGGAAAGCGCTCAATATCAGTGATAGAACTAACTAAATAACTAACTAACTAAATAACTAACTAATATATATATATATATATATATATATATATATATATATATATATATATATTAATATATATATATATTAATATATATATATATATATATATATATTAATGTTGACTGCCGATTGTGAGACGATGTGCATAAAATTTTGACCGGTGTTTATCGGCAGAAAGATTTCCACATACCAGTCAACATTAAAC
>OZ010592.1:43533997-43544249 GCA_963932145.1 Acanthosepion lycidas | reverse complement strand
GTCTAAATACGTGATTAACTGAATAATTGCTGCCAATATATATATATATATATATATATATATATGTGTGTGTGTGTGTGTGTATTTGTAATTTTTAAGCGAGTTCACACCGTACAAGGCATTAAAGAGCCTAAGAAACAAGGGTTTACTTTGTTTTGAAGAACTAAAAAACAGTGGAGTTACCAAGGAGCTGGTACCCGGATTGCAGGTGGTAGTGTTTGACATTGCATTTAAATTAATTAGAATAAAGTTGACTAGGTAACATGGGGCAGGAAGAAATTTCCACAAACGAGAAGTGCGAGAAAAGGAAGTGTTAGCATAGAACTTACGTTTACATCTTGTCAACTCCACTGTAAATTGGTAATGTGTCCAAATTCATAAAACCATGTTACCATTGCGAAGAGTTCCTCCGAACAACCGTCATTATTTAGAGAAAAGGCCAAAGGGCGGCAACTTTAAGACGGTGCGAAAATGACTGAACCATTAATATTCGTGATTCTTGTTTGGATTTCATCAAAGATCTCTAGATGTATAGCAGGAGCTTAGGACCATAAGTGGCAGCAATATTCTAAGCATGGGCGAATTGCAGACTTTTAGATTTGCAAGACAGATTCTGGATGGAAAAAATGTCTAACTCGACACAGTGAACCAAATTTCTTAGCAGTTCACCTATCAACGGATTCAATATAATCATCCCACTTCACGTCAGCCGAGAAAGATAGCCCGATTAGGTGCAACGAGTCACTCACCGGGAGTCTAGCATCAGCCATGCTGATGGAAAGGCTGAAAGGGGCCTCTCAGATGATTAATAGACACCAGTTTAAAATTAACAAGCCATTCTTTGCCCCAGTTAACACCAGAGTGGAAGTCATTTTTTAAATGCATCATCTAAAAATGTGGACGACTTAAAACACTATTATTTCAGTTGTTACTACAACGCGTATAGTAGTAACAAACATAAAATGAACTAGTCAAAAATAATGGCAATCATTTAACTTTTAAATTCAAACAAGATGATTACAATGCGATTCCTGTAAATTGTGCAAAGAAGCAAATTTAATCAAGTGTTAATAATGATATCGGTTTACTAAAGAAATCAACATTATCAGACATAACAGTCCTGTGAAAGCTTGGCGCACAATGTTGATTTTCCCATTCAAAATGAATGAACACTTCTTCTTTATATGTCTCTCTACTCAGGTCGTAATCAATCATGTCTCTCCACAACTTCCTGGCTCTTGTAGCTCTTAATAACCGTTATCTTCCTTTTAAAAGCTGTTCCGTCTTCCTTTGACTGACGCTCACTGAGTACGTTATTTGCTGTTTTCCTCTGTTCCTCTTGCCCTCTATCTGTCTCTTGGACAGAAGATACTCCAAGTCCTCCTTCCTTATTATCTGCCCCAGAAACCTCAAGTATCTCTTCCTGATGCTAAATATCACTTTCTTTTTGGTTTAAATTTTCTGTAAAATTTCGTCGTTGCTCACTTCTTCGGAACATGGTATTCTCAGCATCCTTCTGTAGAACCATTTTCTGTTATTTCAAGTGAACACTTAGCGAAGTTATTTTTGGAAGGTTTATTTTATTGAATACAAATACAAAATTGTTCGTGAGATATAGTTAGTAGCTATGTTGGAACAGAGAGAAAGAGAGAGAAGGTAGGGAGAGAGAGAGACGTTCTTTGTAGAACTGGCCGTGTCTCCCGATTTCTGGCGACAGGGTGAGGAAAACCGACTTTGGCGCTGCTTTTTTTTTCTGGGTTTAAATTGAAGGCGGAATTTGGATTAAAGTATTTTTGAAAATTTTGAGATTTTTTCACTGAAATAAAAAAAATAATGTAAATTATGTAAATACATATTTGTAAAATATAATTTCCATAATAAATACAAAAATAAATATTTGTCAAATATAATTTCTATGATAAATAAAAAAATGTTATAATAAATAATAAAAGATATTTGTAAAATATAAATCTAAAATAAATAAAAATACTATAATAAATAAAAAAAATATTTGTAGTCTGTGTATATTTCTGAGATGAGGTATTATGTACAGAATTTACATTAGTCGGACTATTGTCCTCATCTTTGACGCCATATTTGTTACAACGTTTCGGCCGTTGTACGCTCCGGCCTTCTTCAGGTGAAGGGGTTATCAGAGAAAATAGAAAGGATCTGCGGTCCATATAACATCAGGACAACCTTCAAAAGCGTGACAACACTTCGCAGATATCTCTCTCGAGTGAGACCCCACCATAGAGGAGAACATGACTAAAGACTGTGTGTACGCTATGCCGTGCAGCTGCGGAAAGGAATATAAAGGAGAGACAGGCCGCCCCCTCAAGGTAAGGCTTCAAGAACACCAGAAAGCTGTAACGCGAGGGGAAGTAGAAAAATCAGTCGTGGCTGACCACATATGGAGAGAGAAGGAAGATCACCGTCCCCTGTGGGATCATGTTGAGATCATAGACAGGGAGCGCCATTGGAAAATTCGTAAACTTAAGGAATCAGCACATATGCTGGGCCACAAAAATCTCCTGAGCATAGAAATAAATACAATATAGGAGCCAGTAATAAGGAGTGCCAGAGAAAAGCAATGATAACAAAATTGCAATATGAGCTCTGGTAAAAACATGATTTGATAACAGCAAAATTGCGATATGAGCACTGGTAAAAAATGTTTGCTGAAAACATTAGGTTTATAATACCCAGAAATTCATACCCAAGGACACATGGCACAGTGGATAAAGGCGTTGGTTAGATCCAGTGACAGACCCAAAGAGTGCGAGTTCAATACTTTCAGAGAAAGTGGAGAACTTTCAGAGGGAAAATTAGCAGGAGATAACTGATAACTGACATCCATCAAACATGGCACGTGGAACTAGAACAGTCTACCCCAGAGATCGAAATAAAGGGTTCAGTTCGAAATTCCAACCACCTGAAGAAGGCCGGAGCGTACAGCGGCCGGAGCGTACAACGGCCGAAACGTTGTGACAAATATGGCGAAAAAGATGAGGACAATAGTCCGACTAATGTAAATTCTGAAGATATTTGTAAAATATAATTTCTATAACAAATAAAAGTACTATAATAAATAAAAAAGATATTTGTAAAATATAAATCTATAATAAATAAAAAATCCTATAATAAATTTAAAAGATATTTGTAAAAAATAATTTCTATAATAAATAAAAATCCTATAATAAATAAAAAAAGAGATTTGTAAAATTTAATTTCCATAATAAATAAAAAAAATCCTATAACAAATTAAAAATATATTTGTAAAATATAATTTCTATAATAAAGAAAAAAAAATATTTGTAAAATAGAAATCTATAATAAACAAAAAATCCTACAATAAATAAAAAAGATATTTGTAGAATATAATTTCTATAATAAATAAAAAAAAAAGTTTTATTTAGTCATTGCATCTATTTCTAACTCAGTAGCGTACATTGTTTATGCCTACATGGCAGGGACCATTTTAGGAATGGGAGACCTAAGGTAACAATTATGAAAGTTTTCCATAAAAGAATAGAAGGTTTCCATTTTAGACAATATTACCCAGGAGGCGAACTTGTAAAATACAGTCTATAACAACGCCACTAGTACACAAATGCAAATACGTAATGTAATTGAGCTGCGTGTAATAAAACAATTAAGTATCTTTTCCTACAGGCCTATTTGGACGGAAACCTCGATATTATTCTTACAATAAATACCCAGAAGGGATTGTCTATGCGAAGCCATGAAGTGCTTTCATCGATTTACTTCTGCTTGTTAATCGAATGCAATTTTCTTTTTGTTTTAGTTGCAGACTGAGTTTTCAGACTCAGTTATGGCGACGCATATGACGTCGCTTGTAAAACGGTCAGTCTTTAAGTCATGAATTATGGATGACGACAACTCCAGCAGTTGCGAGCTAAATTTGATTAAATGTGTTCAAGAATGCGAAAGAGACGTCGATAGATAGATAGATAGATAGATAGATAGATAGACATAGAGAAACTATGATTTGTTTTAAAATAAGGAAGATGTATACGTTAATTAATGTAATTTTTTCTTTCATCTAATACTTTTTTTTTTTACTGTTTATATTTGCCTTTTATTGTTCTTTTAGATCCAAGTGTTTCCTCCAATCGGAGGTGACATCAAAGAGTAAAACAAATCAGAATAAAAGCAGTATCTATCCGAATTTATATTACGTTTGTGTAAAAATAATGACGTAATAATGTCGTTTTTTGACGTTAAAAATACGTCAAAAAACGACATTATTACGTCATTATTTTTTTGCACCAACCTAATAATATCGTGTACCGTACCTCGAGGGCTAGTCTTTTGTCAAAGATACATGTACCATTAGTTTACAGCTTATATGGTCCGGCAATTTTTCGTACTTTAATGATTTGTCGACTTCCTTGATTATTGTGGGTAGCGTTTTAACAGAGGACGGAAAATGTGACAATGAAATCCGACGACGCGTTGGGAGAGCAAAAAATGCCTTTCAAATGCTAAGCAAAATACGAAAAAAAGAAAAGCGCACTAAACTACTATAGAAAATTAGTCCTCCTCTGTGGAAGTAAATATTAAATGAACTTTTCACAAATGGAGGACAAAACTGAGGCATTTGAATTGTGGTTCGCCAGAAGGATGCTAACAATTTCATGGATGAAACATATGCGTAGCGAGGAAGTTTTAAGGAAAAGAGAAAAAATAATACTATTATAGCAGAATTTGTATATACTTATAACTAGAAAATACAGTTGGAATCTCTCAAACAATTAATAAGGAAAAAAGACTTTGCAAATCTGACACTCACAGGTTGTTTGTTTAGCGGCATATCATTTCCTTATTGGTCATTTAATGCCGAAATTTAATTATCTTTCGAGCATTAGTAATTTCTTTTATAAAAAAAAAATCTATTGCAGCTAATATTTGGTCAAAACCATAAAAAAGTATTGCCGGTATTTTTACTATAAAAATTTATTTTTTCTATTTTCATTCTGTTTTGAGTTACAGGCAAAGGCCAAAAGGCAGAGAGAAACAATTCGTAACATGCATAGCAAGCTTGTTCAAATGGATAGCAGAATAATCAAGATCAGACAACGGAGCTAAAATATATGGGAAAGTGTGGTGAGCTATAATACGCCACGTCCGAAAGGGACACGGATCATAGTGGAAGAAGAGTAATATATATCCCAGAAGGAGTATATTCGTTATGATAGAGTTTAATAACATCTAAAAATACTTTCATTATTACAGAGCAATATATATATATATATATATATATATATATATATATATATATATATATATATATATATATCACAGAAAAAGACGTTGAAAATGCAACTGTAGTCTTTTTCAAAAACTACTTATAGTAACGGTTTTACAGTTCTATGGTTTTCAAAAATTACATTAAGATGGAAAGGTGAGTGGCCATGGTATTTAAACGTTTTTAGATTGTAAGATTCGTGTTTTTCTTCTTTTTTTTTAGATAATACTAATTTATGGATACAAGGCATTCTAATTAGTCCATAGTGGGGAAGAAGACGTTGGTCCATATCTATCCCAAGGGTATTTACGTGTAAGTAAATATAACGAACACGTATTCAGTTTAGAAGTCGTTTCTCCAACTTCAAATTCCAAGTTGCTATTCATTAGACCAGCTTCACATTCAACCTTACAGAACCTGTATTTACAAGCGATCACCCATCTAGGCACCGACCAGACTCGACGTTGCTTAACTACTGCGATCGTCTGAGAATCGGTGAGAAATGTGATATGGCCGTAAGTCAAAACTTATTTACACACACACACACACACTGAGAAAGAGAAAGAGAGAGAGACCAAAACAAGGACAAATCCCATATAAACATATGTCCGCAAGTCCATTTTTAAATTAAGTTTAAATTTAAATATAGAATCCAAAATACTTTTAAAAACTTTGGGGGGGGGTCCCTGACATCTAAACTAGGACAAAATACGTATAAACATATGTCCTAAAGGCTATCATTGTACCTCAACACAGCAACTCAGTTTTTCAAAATGTTCCCCGCTTGCTTCTACGCACTCATGCACCCGTGGGATTATTGACTGGCGCCCCCTTTCACAAGGTGTCGTATGGTTTCGCAGGCCACCATGACACGTTGATGAAGCATCCCGGATGATTAATGTCTGCTCTATAAAGTGTTTTAGGTAGCCCCACAAATAGGAATCCAAACAACTGAGGCCGGGTAACGCGTTGGCCATGGAACCGTTCCTCCTCTACCTTTCATGGTAAATGTCAACCAGTGAATCCCGAACACTTTGACTAAAATGTACTAAAGTCCCATCATGCATGAATCACATGCGTCTTCGTATTAGCAGGGATACATCTTCTAACAGGTCTGGATGTTCGAAATAAAGTTCTTGCAGACAGCACCTGTAAGACCTGCTGGGAGACAATATGGACCTACGAGACACTCGCCTGCAATTTCAGCCCACACATTAATCGTAAACTGATGCTGGTGTTTACTCTGTATTGTACCATGGAGACTCCGGCCCACCAACAAATGCTGGTTGTGTAAATGTGTTATTCTATCTCTTCCAAGTATTACCTTATCAATGAAAAAAAATACTGAATAAACAAACAACAAATTGTCAGTTTGTTCAATAAACCAGCTACAAAATTTATCCCGTGGTGAGGGATCAGAAGTCGAAAGACTCAGCAAGACGTTGCAAATGATACAGTTACATTAACTGCTCTTGATGTACTCTCCGTGTACTATGAGATGTACGACATGCTAGTACCCCTTGACGTGTGCTGATACTTGGATCGTCTCCAACAGCCTGTAGTATTTGTTCTTCACGATCAGGTGGACGCGCTGATTTCTAGTTTTTGATGGTACGAGTCCTCTTTCCGGAATACTACGATAAACAGCAGTAATGTTTACATGAATCGACTGCCTTCCGTCTGGGAACGGAATATGATACACAGCCGTGTAGCATTGCGTCCATTACCATTCGTCGTGACGTATGTAAAAATATAAAAATCATATCTACCTGGTCATGATACGAATATCCTGCCATTGGTAAACGGAAGAAAATTTCAGCTAACTCACTACTACACACGCTAAACAGTGAAGAAAGACTAGCCACAAATATACACGAAAGACAAATGTAATTTAATCGTATGGCAAAAGCGCCATCTACCGTAAACTTTCTTTAAATTCTAATAACTCAAAAAACAATGGATGAAGTAGATATATAAATTATATATATATATATATATATATATATATATGTGTGTGTGTGTGTGTGTGTGTGTGTCTGTGTGTGTCTGTGTGTGCGGTGATTATTAGAAAGCGCTCAATATCAGTGATAGAGCTAACGTATTTAGCTGAATGGATATGAATTTGTGACCGTCGGCTTCACGCTTGTGCAATTCCTCAGACAAACTCTGAGTTTGTCTGAGGATCGCATAAGCGTGAAACCGACGGTGACAAACTCATATCCATTCAACTATATATATATATATATATATATATATATATATATATACAGCCTTGGCCAAAATTATGGAGCAATAATGAAAAATCGAAATTATGATTCTAACATATATTTAAAGGTTAAGAATAGTGGAGTAAACATTAATAACAACAATCAATATTTGGTATGTCCTCCGTTTGCCTTTATAACAGCTTTTATTCGTTTTTGCATATTATTGACTAAGTTGTTGCAGGTGGTAGGATCTATTTTCTGCCAATCTTCATGAAGTTTGGCCTCTAACTTTTTTTTCTATGAACATTTGTGCATTCTCACTCTTTTCCCTAAATGGGACCACAAAGTTTCAATGGGATTTAGGTCTGGGGATTGAGGGGGCCACTTCATCACTGTAATCTCTTTTTTCTCAAACCAACCGATTGAAACTTTTGACGTATGGCATGGAGCATTGTCTTGTTGGAAGATTACATCACTTGGAATGTTATTATTAAATATTTTAGTCAAAGAGGTTCGGTAAACCTGGTCCAGCATGTTAGTATAAATTGTGGAGTTCATTCTGCCGTCACATATGTACAACATTCCAGTGCCTAAAGAAGCCATGCAGCCCCAAACCATTACGCTTCCTCCTCCAAATTTTACAGTTGGAACCACACAATCAGGATGAAATGCCTCTCCTTCCCTACAGCGAACATAAACCGCTCCAGGGGTGCCAAAAATCTGATGAAAAAAAAGAAGAATTTGTTACAATTTTTGAATAAATATTATGGATGTGTATTCACATAAAAAATTCAATTATTACATCCAAAGTTTAGGAAATAGAAGCTATTAACTTACCTCAAAGTTACTTTCGTCAGACCAAACAATTTTACCCCAATCATCAGGTGTCCAATTTTCATCGTTTTTTGCAAATTCCAGTCGTTTTTTTTTTGTTGGCCTGAGACAAGTATGGCTTCTTCCTGGCTTTGCATCCATTTAATCCCACTTCTAATAACCTTCTTCTCACTGTTCGAGCTGATATGTTTTTGTTTGCATCCTCCCTAAGTTCAGCAGCAAGCTCTGAAGAACTTTTCCTCCTATCTGCAAGGGATTCTCTTTTCAAAGATCTGTTTTCCCTGGCGGTTGTAGACTTTTTACGGTCTTGTCCTTTTCTGTTTTTGAAAAAACATTGTTTCCTTGTACCTTTTAATCGTTGTTTGAACCCCCTTCCTTGAACATTCCATCTTCCTGGCAATTTCTACCTGAGAATATTCTTCACCAGATAAAGCAACAATCTGTGCCCTTTTAATCTCTGAAAGCTGCTTCTTTGGAGGCATTTTCAATTAAATATACACTGGTAGGAATCAAATATTACCCGAAAATTACGAAACAACCTTTAGTATGACAATAAATCATTTTGAATATTGGAATGAATTTAGTATGAAACTCAGCTAAAGCTCTTGAGAGAGGCTTTAAAGCAAAAAAAAAATACTACAATCTACTGTTAAATATTTTACATTCGCTCTCAATTGTTCACTGTACGATTCTTAACCTTGAAATACGTAAGTTTAAATTATTATCTCAAATTTTTATAGGCGCTCCATAATTTTGGCCATGACTGTATATATATATATATATATATTAATTTCAATTAAAAGGTGCAATTAAAAGTTATAAATTCATGAATCATTCATACAAAAAACAAATATAGAGCTTAATGATTTAAATGGTGAGAATACATCTTCGCAAACACATAAATAAGATACAACAAGGCCGAACCTGTATATGAATGATATGATCCCTGTTTATAAATTCCAGTTGCATAAGGTCTTTTCAATTTTTTACACAAGCTTTCGTCTGTTCCTACAGACCTCATCATATAATGAAGGAACTCATTGCAACTTCATGGTTTCAGGTTTTTTAGTAGAATGATTTTTTGAATCAACTGCTCGGTCTACTGCGAGGGAAATTGACTCAGTATGTTGTGGCAGGAAATGTTTCCCGTCAGAATCCATCTTATAGATTTATAAATTTTTTTAAAACAGTTGTTTTATTCTATAAACGGCGAGCCGAGCTCGAACCCCAGGCCAGTCCATTGCTTTCACTTACATGAAAATAGCCTTGGGAAAGTTATGAATCCATCTCTTCCCCCGAGTTATGGGTAAATAGTAGGACATATTGTCTTGTTTGGCAATCAGCCTAAGTAAAGTAAAACTCTGAATTCAAACTACCTGCAACCTTGTAGGTCTTCTCTCTTTACCTTCTGAGAGGAGTGACGGGTTAACCTCACTATCCCAGTGTGAAAGAAACCGGCAATCCATTGAATGTCACCATGGACCACAATTGTGAGATGGAGAGGAGTGGTGACCAAAGCGCCGTAATATGTACTAATTAAAAAAAAAGGATGATGAGGATATTTTATTCTATATATATCAGTAAGAATAACAAAGATTGATGACGCCTGATAAAACACGTTAACCAGTAAATAACTAGATGATAACGCCTTTAAGGCGAGAAGATTTTGTGAATAAGCTACTCCATAGTAATAAAACATTTATTATGAGCAAAGTAATAAAACACTCAGTGAATTATCTTGCCACGTATATCGAGAACGACAGCTGTAAACTCGCATAGATCACGGCAGATGTAAAGTATATCTATTACCATATTCTTCAGGTACTGATCGTTGTTAGAAACTCTGATACGGAAGGTAACTATTTCAACATGTTTTTTATTTATTACACACATACACCCACATATAAATATATATATATATATATATATATATATATAT
>OZ010592.1:43363997-43531497 GCA_963932145.1 Acanthosepion lycidas | reverse complement strand
TGAATATATTAGAGATGGCTGCTTCACGCCGTAATGGAAATAAAGATGTCAAAAGAGCTGGCCATCCTAGTGTTAATATAACAGGAAGCCTTCATTATAAATCTAAGCTCAATGATATATTTAAGAATGATCTCTCTTTATGTCTTCTTTTAATCTATGTCATTAAGCTTCCATTTTCCAAATTTAAAATGATTCTTTAGTCTGATTTAATTTCCTATTAATAAAAAAGTTGATATTCTTTTTTTTTATATATCCTAAGCAGTGATATTCATGGCTTCTTCTTTATGTGTCGTGTCCAATAAGGATGTAAGCGATCATGGCTCTCCACATCTTCCTATCCCTTGTAGCACTTAATAAATTTTGCCTTTCTTTTATTTCTCCTTAATCCTGTTCCGCCATTCATTTACTCAAGCTCAGTAAATTTTGCTTTTTTTTTTCTCTGATCCTCTTCTCTTCAATCTCTCCTGTGAGTATCAGATTTTCCAAACGTTCCTTCCTCATTATGTTCCCAGGAAATCTCAACTGTCTCTTTCTAATGTTAAACATACGTTTCCTTTTTGTTTGCATTTTCTCTAAAACTTCTTCGTTGCACATATATTCGGTAAATTTTATTCCCATCCTCCTCCTGTAGAACAACATTTCTGGTTGCCATATAGAACGACAGATATTACGTAACTGTTTCTTTGGTAACAAAGGACGATTTCCTCAAAAATGAAAAGAAGATTTGAGGCGACGGAGATGTGGTTCTACAGAAGGATGCTAAGGATATCATGGACCGAGCGTGTGAGCAACGATGAGGTCTTAGAGAGGAGGATTATACTTAACATTAGGAAGATGCAGCTGAAGTCTCTGGAACACATAATGAGGAAGAAGGGCCTTGAGAATCTGATACTCACGGGTCGAAGAGAGACAAGGGAAAACAACGCATCAATACCTAGCGGACTGACGCAAGTGGATGACAAAACGTGGTCTGAGGGAGGAAGCAGAGGGAAGGGACTGATTGAGAGCTGCAAAGGGGTAGAGGGAGGCGGAGAGCCCTGATCGCCTACACCCTGAAAGGACATGACACATAAAAAGGAAGAAAAGACTTTTCTTTTTATATAGAAATTCGTGTCAATTAGCTTAATACAGAAATAAAATATTTCGCCACTTATATGATCCTCCCAACCCGCAAAAATGTCGGAAGAAAACGAAAAAGAAAACCTATACTTCATAGCCCTTCCCACTATCCGTAATTAATCCCAGTGAATAGCATATTTCAACATGAAAACAGAACGAATCATAGAAAATTCAACACAGCCCGAGAAGCATCAAATTTATAGTTACTATTTAGAATCTAATAATTAAAAGAGAAGTTTATCCCCGTCTCAGACCTTCGATTCATAAGATGCAGGGTGCTGTTTTGTGGTAGGGGGAGATATTTTATCGGAAAAAAGTCCGTCTTTTTACGCAGCAAATTACGATAAGTGCAGTGGTGGTCTCCTTTTACGTTTATAAATACATAAATTCATGCACAATTTCCTCAAGGATACATGACTTGTTGGATAAATATGTTCGTTAGATCAAGTGACTAGATCCAAAGAGTTGTGAGTTCAATACTTGGAGAGCTGAATAAAAGGGAAATAACTGAGACACCCGGAAGAGGTATGGAACGTGGAACTAGAACAATCTTTCACGGTGGGGGATATAAAGGGTTCGATTCGAAGTTCCAATCACCTGAAACGTTGTGAATATGGCAATGAGGCTAACAGTCCGAATAATGTAACTAACAATAATACCTCAGAGATATAGACCAAAATACATGATAGATGATTTCATTAAAGTAATTTTCACGGACGAATCCTGGATGGCAGTCGATGGATCTAATGCTTAAACATTGACAATTATGCTGACACACTGTCACACCCGATATATATATATATATATATATATATATATATATATATATATATATATATATATATGTGTGTGTGTGTGTGTGTGTGTGTGTGTGTGTGTGTGCGAAAATTTCATTAAAAACAATTGAAAAGTTATTGCGGTTAATCATTTTATTTCATTAATTTGTATTTATTTTTAACTGAATATGCAATTTTTTTTCGGTTCAACACTTCTTGATAATGGTTAAAAGAATTGCCGAAAGCGCTTGGACATACAAAAATTTCACACAATTTTTACACACATTATGTTCAGAAAAGAAAAAAAATCTCATAGAACACAATAGACATTAAGTAAAAAAGCTGAAGCACGGTTCCATGTAGGTCGTCATTAATGAGACTTGTATAAAAGAAGGTTTGCTGTCCAAATACATAATTATATATAAATGCAATTAATTAATTCATCGAGTCTAGAAGAATCCTCAACTGAATGTAGAAAGAACTGGATGGTTGTTTCGTCCGATATTTTGAATTCATTAACAATATACATCCACTACCGGGAATCGAACCCGGACCGTAACGATACTGCGCAAGCTGCATACCAACTGTACCAAAAAGACCTCTCTTCACAATTTCCGTGGTATAACTCATCCAAGTTTTTCCTAACATAACGTACTGTACACTCACGAGCCACGACTTCTATCCCCAAGCCGATCCATCCAGAGCATTGGAAGCCGGTTCAAACAAGTATATACAAGTGATAGAAATTATGAGGAAGATTTGAAATAATCACAATTAAATAAATCATCGTGTCTGTATATTGATAAACTGGGTGTAAAATTGCCCAAATCATTTAACAGCTTAATTGTCTATCGAAAAAATATATTTAATATCTAAAAGCCATTAAATTAATTAAGTTTCTTTTTGCCAGGTTATCAGATAAGATATTTATTCATCTTGATACCACTGGTCGTAAGAGTCACTGAAAAAACCTTTGAGTTTTTCAGATAGAAAGAGAACAGGCACTTCGTTACTCCAAGACAGAAAGTTAGAAGGGCGAAGATAGCGCTGAATAAATTGGAAAATGATCCTGGATTTATACACACACACACACACACACACACACGCACACATATATATATATATATATATATATATATATATATATATATATATATATATATATATATGGTGACCCAAAAAACGGGAACTTTTAACTATCCAATAAAACCGAGAGTGATGGAAGAAAAATATTTTATTCAGTGTAATTGAAACCTTAAAATATGCCATTTAAGAACCAATGATGGAATTTTCATTTTTTAAAAATTACGTCCTGTAGATGGCTTCCTCCTGTACGAATCCATTCTTAAAATCTTAAATCTTAAATTCCGTTTTTTTTTGGGGGGCACCCTGTTTATTTCAACTTTATTTCAATACTTCATGATATTCCGATACTTAGTAATGGTTAATTAATCATGAACAAGCCATCTTCGTTTATGATCGATTTCATCACGATGCTTCTGCTAATAATATATATATATATATATATATATATATATATATATATATGGTGGACTCTCCCATCGTATTCGACGTAGGAGTGTCAAGCAGCTCAGTTCCAGAGAACGGACAGCCAGACACCAGTACATATGCTTTGATTATAGTGGTGAAGGCGTTGTGCAGTAAAAAAACACACTATTTGAAGTGCGGAATACAGAGACCTGGTGTCCCCCAAAAAACTCTCCACAGGTTTTAAATTCAGTGTTGTCCTTTTCCTAGAGCAGTTGCCACCCAAGGCTATAGAAACCAATCTGTCCATAGCTGAAGGGAGAAGAAGAGGATTAATACTTTTCCCAAGGATATTAGCACGTAATTGAATGTAATGAATTCAACTGGAATTCGAACTCGGCTCACCGATTCCTGAATCTATCCATTACTCCACCGCAACAATTTCCTCTCTCTCTCTCTCTCTCTATATATATATATATATATGTGTGTGTGTGTGTGTGTGTGTGTGTATATGTGTGTGTGTTTGTGTATGTGTGTGTGTGCGTGTGCGTGTGTGTGTGTATGTATGCTGGTTTTGCGTAAAACATCAGTTGGCGAGGAGGTTTTATTGCGAATAATTTCATTGATTTTATTGTATTTTTTTAATATATGACTAATTTTATTTTTTTTTTTATTAAAAAATATGTTTTTATTGGAAAACATATTAATACAAATATTATATACCAATTAAAAATGTCCCTTGGGAGAATGTATATCCGACGAAAAACAAATATATATTTTGGATATACAATTTCATTAACAAGACGTCTTACACCACAAATGTCTGACCATTAGTCCATTGTGACACATATGCAACAACATTCCTGTCCACATTCACAATATAAAAAAAAATCTGATCGACAAGACAACTATCCTACGCCAAGAAATTAACAAATTCAAGCTACAGATCCTTGAAGGAATCTATATAAAAAAAACGGCACTGAACAGAATCAACTAAGAATTCTGCAGTAATATTTTGAAATGCCTATAAAGGAACAGATCTGCATGCTTTAATGCGCGCATGACCGTGACATTTTAAGATTGAAGAAAAAAATTCGTAATGGAAATTTTTTTTCACGTTCAAATGAACGCTAAGCACGACTGTGAACAGTTGCATTTGAAGCTATAATGAAAAATTACAGTAATAGAAAATAATACTCAGCTTTTTATAACTACTTTTACCCCTGAACAACACACAGTTTTGTACTACCTGCACTCCCTTACTTTATCTTTGAAGATGATTGAAAGTGCTTTGGGAAAAGGGAAATAAATGTGATTTAAACATTTATGGCACTTTTCCCACATCATTTAATATCAATACACGGAAGTTTATTCCTGAACATTTTTTGTTAAAAATTAGCAGACATAATGTCTGTAATTTATTTAATCAGATATGCCTAAAAGAAAATTTGCTGCCTAAATACACAAAATGTAACACACACACACTTTGATTTTCTAAGCGAGGCTTAGATGTGGCACATGGCCGAAAGTATGGGGCACCCAGTGAGGATCGAACTCACTATTCAGTTGTAAGAGTTTAAGCAAGACCAGCCATTACACCACGCCGAGGAGCCCTCTCTCTCTCTCTCTCACACACACACACACACACACACACATATATATATATATATATATATAGTTTATACCTGATATATATATATATATATATATATATATATATATATATATATATATATATATGCTTATACCAGATTTTTTATAGTTACAAATATTTAAGTAAATACCCTGTTTTTAATAAACAGTATTAACTACATTTACTGGCCTGAATGTCCTAGGAATTTCATATAATATATGTTTCCCCCGATAGGAATCGGACTTGTATCATATGGGAAAACGTCATATAGCCTGACGTGCTATTCCATTTTGCTATAGGCTCTGGTTAGCAAAGTCAAATTACTGTTTTTAAACGACAACTTTCTCAGGACTTTTCTCGAACCCTCTTATCTGCTCGAAGAGTAACTTAACATAAACAAATGATATCATAGATTATGAAATGAAAAAGTACGACAATTATCATAAACAGAGTATTAGCTTAAATATTTGTATGTAGAAAAATAAGATATAAGCAGAAAATACATTAAAATAATTTTAAACATTAATATATATATATATATATATATATATATATATATATATATATATATGTTTTTTAGTGTGTGCGTCGCTTTGTGTACACATATGTTTGTTATCTTCCTTGCGTGGATGTAATCAAATGTAGATATTTAATTATCTATTGACGCATCCTGCCTCACGCTTCCTGTGTACGAAGTCTCTTATTTAGGGCACAGTATGCATTCTCCCATCCACAGCCGATCGATATTTTGGGAACTTCGATTTGTATCATCGACTATGAGCGCCAGAAGGCATGATATAATTTGGCGCTTTCTCCATACCATGAAGAGTTTTCGTTGCCTAGGCAATTTGATTTGTGGCGCATACACACGAAAAGAGAGAGCGAGGGAGCAAGAAAAATGGCGCCAGTAAATAATTTTGTTGGTCTCTGCACACCAACGGCCTCGACTCTAAATGATAATCCTTTTGTCTACCATGGCTTTTCACCTACAAAGAATTCCTTATCAACACCAAAATCGATAATGTCATTATAGCGTGATTACTATCACGGTGGCTTTTGATGTTGTTGCAATGGAATCTGTCTTAGATTTGGATAAAACTTTATGAGATTTTTTGTTGTCTCTTTGTAGGGAACATAACGTAAAATAAAATTTGTTGTTTCTTTGAAAATCTCGCGATACATGTTGGAAAAAAAAGCTGGAAGAAGAAGTGGCTCTTGTTATTCAGTAAAATCGTTTGTATTGAATAGACGACGGGACGAGCATCGTCCGAGGGCAATGAACAACTGTAAGATTCGTTCGTATAGATAACAAAGCAGAGATTTAGTCGGTGAAGCAGAATATATAGCGCCATTAAATATCGTCTTCCCTTTCTTCTAATTTTATTTATCCTGCGAATGCGCCATTATTTTCTCTTTTGATAGGGGGGTATATTGAAGAAATTGTTTGATAATAATTGTAGAGGAAACAACTGATCTTTAAGCCAATTCGCTTCAAACGAATATTGAACAAACCCGAGGACAATTAACACACAGACAGGCAGCAAATAACAAAAATTTAAAAACATGCTGAGGGTACTTCGTACTTCGAGACATCAGCTCTCATATGAAACTGACCACTTTTTTTTCTTTCTTTCTTTCTTTATTTCTTTCTTTCTTTTTCTCTCTCCGATAGATAGATATAAATATATGATAAAATATATATTTTAGAATTTTGTATTCATACGTTAAGTATGAATACAAAATTCTAAAATATATAGTGCACAATATCAGTCATAAAGTTTATGTAAATATGAGAGTGTACACTGAGGTCTTCACTCGGCGCAGTAGTCTGTTTCGAGATTCAAAGCATTATTCTGTTCCTGAAGAAAAATTCCGTTGAATCAAGAATATATATATATATATATAAAGTTCACTATTTACATTATTCGGATTATTGTCCTCATCTTTGTCGCCATATTTATTACAACGTTTCAGCCGTTGAGCGCTCCGGCCTTCTTCAGGTGGTTGGAATGTTGAACTGAACACTTTATTTAGACTGTCTAATTGATGTCAGTTATCAGTTATTTCCCGTTAATTTAATTCTCTAAGTTCTCCATCGCCTTAACCAGGAATTGAACTCACACTCGTTGTGTCCTGTCACTGGATCTAACTAACGCCTTTATCCACTGTGCCATATGTCCTTGAGGACATCTGTGCCTGAATTTATGGGTATTATAAACTTAATGTCTTTAGCTAATCTAGTTTTACCAGTGCTCATAGTGAAATTATTGCTGCTATCATCGTCCAGAGATCATGTTGCAATTTTTGTTGTTATTATTGTTTCTCTCTGGCACTCCTTATTACTGTTTCCCATATTGTATTCATTTCTATACTTGGTCGGCTCAGGAGATGTTTCTGGCCTAGAACATCTGCTGATTCCTTAAGTTTTTTCATAGACAAAGAACATCATTAGAAAATTCAATTATTCAGTTACACGATGGGGAGAATTCTGTTGTTACTTCTAGTATATATATATAACAAAAATATATCGTTGTTATTTTGTCCCGAAACTAAAGCCGCTATACGAAGCTTACAACCGCTTATGATGAAACATGATAGACATTCATTGTCTGTTATATTTAGCTATATATATATATATATATATATATATATATATATATATATATATATATATATATATAATATATGGCAATTTGTCAAAGTTTGAACTCTTATCCAGATACAGTCGAATAAACCGACAATACTGAAAAAAGAAAGAGAAAAAAAAAAGCACTAAACTTACCTCCTCAGTAAAGTAAGGTACTGGAAGGCACATCACCGAGCAAAAAAACGCTTGTCAATATTAAATCCTATGAAAGGATGGCCCTAGTCGTAACGGGAGTTCCATGCTACCCAAATCTTCAGATGACTTTAACAGAAATGAAAGAAGGAAAGAGACGGGCTTTAAATAACTCATGAAAAAAAAAATAATAGAAATTGGTTTGAGTAAAAAGAATTGTAAGGCAATGTAAATTCAAATTTAAAAAAAAAATATTCTGAAAACCCACTTTCAAGTCACAAAATTTTAAATTTGATATTTATCTGTAAAGATACATGTATTATAAATATTCCATACTAGCAGTCATAACCAGCTGGTCGATCAGAAGTAGCGTTCAATTAGATTGGAGCAAAAATAGCATCATGTTTAGATGTAACAGAGTTTATTATCTTCAATTATTAGGCTGGTGCAAAAATAACGTCGTTTTTTGACGTTAGACAATACGTCAAAAACGACATTATTTTTGCAACAACCTAATACCTTAAAATACTTTCATTAAAAAAAAAACAAAAACATTTTGAATTAAGCCAGTTATTGATATAATAGATGTTTTCTGTATTTAGTCAAGTTTATCCGAGGACATGAAGGGGTAAAACAGGGAACATGAAGACCCACTTCAGACCACAATTATTTTTCAGTTTTTGAAATTCATTTTGTCAGTGTGTTACGAGGGATGTAAAAGAGGATACATTTATAAAGCAATTGTTAATTTTGATGAAAATTTGGTTGAAAGATCAAAGAAAAGTAAGAAAGAAACCGGTAAAAATCGATATTTTTCGCTATTTATGCGGGTTTTCACTATATGGATGCACTCATTAACCAAGTTAATTGAATGTTAAACAATCAATTTGTTGTCTACAGTCGAGTGAAGTTTGATGAGTGACCGCTTGAAAATTGAGGAAGTTTTTAGTATTGTAATCGATTTTTCGTTTTTCGCGGTTTTTCCCTAAACACAGAAGAGTATTAATAGAAATGAGGTATCTTTGAGCTCGTCATGATGACAGTAAACTACATATCGAGTTTGAATGAAATCGGAGGAAAAAAGTTGCATTTATCGATATTTGATCGGTCTTATTGATTATTGATTTTTTTAATTTATCGATATTTTACGCTAAGACCCTATCCCTTACGTTGTAATACACACACACACACACACACACACATATATATATATATATATATATATATATATATATATATATATATATATATATATGTGTGTGTGTGTGTGTGTGTGTGTATCATATTCGCTAGTTTGATCGCTTCCATGAGCAGAATTTTGATGACTTCATACAATCTGTGTCTATAAAATGAGTAATATTGATGTTTTTAAAGAGTGAAAGTGAAAGTATCGATACATTTCTAATGCATCATTATCTTCGACATGCAGGTAGGGTTGTGCGCATGAACGATTGAAGAGCCCAGGAGATCATGTAAATCCATCTGCCTGATGGTTCTTGGAAAATTGGACGGCGCCTCTTGAGAAACAAGGATAGACTGAAGAAAAATCTATACTCTATTCGTATTATTCTGCCGTCCTTTGAGGTAACGATCGCTGACCATGTCAATTTAAGGAACATGTTCAGAAAAGCGTTACAATTTTTGAGAGGTCACGCACTGAACATCTCTGTATGAAAAGACAGAACTCTAAATTCCGTTTTAACATTCCTATCGATTTCACAAGGAATGCTTTTTGTTGCTCTGTATGTAGAACATAGAGTCGGTCTGAAGGTGGCCTTAATAGTCATCGAAAGCCTAAACTCATGTGGCGCACCAAAGGCGGATCTTGTTAAACGCTCATACATCGAAAACGACGGAATATATACGATGTCGAATCAATAATAAGAAATTGTCTACATATGGTGATAAGACATTAGCTAAAGGAAGACACCATTAATACTAATTATCTATCTGTGTGTGTTGTATTTCTGTTTTTATTAAGTTTCGGACCTTTTATCATTATGCTATACTGATTTTTTTGCGAATTATTGGAGGTACCTACTTTAGTGTTATTAACTATACTTCACTTTATTTATATTCTTTTATTCTTTTATCTTTTATTATTCTTTATTAAAATACAAAATTTCCTTAACTTATTTTAAATAATTAAATTATATTTGGTATTATTATTATTGTTAGTTTTATTAAGGTCTTCATTATTAGACTAACTAAGCTAAAATTGTGTTGATTTGTCCTGTCTAAAGTAATAGGCCATATCGATCAATTTGCTATATCGCCCGATGTACAAATTTCCACACTTGATACAAAAATTCCTGGCCAGATCATTCTATGTTATTTGTACCACTGTCGCTTCATTTCTTCCTCCTTCCCTTTCTCTTCCTTTACTCTCTCTCTCCCTCTTACCTCTCTCAATATATCACGTTTTAAAAAGAACTTTATAATCTTTTATTTTTCTTTCTTCTTCTTCTTCCTCTTTCTTCTGTTCTCTCTTTCTTTCTCTTCCTCCTGCTAATCTAATATATCACTCCGGAGAAATTATCACCCATTTATTAAAAAAAACTTCGGTCTATTCACGAAATAAATTTTTATCGAAATGAGTCTTTAAGTTGTTCTTCCTGATCTAATATATATATATATATATATATATATATATATATATATATATATATATATATATATATATATAGCCCGGGGTGACTGTCTGTTTCATACTTATTCTTGACAATGAGCATTTTATCTCATAAATATAGCTTGCATTAAAATATATTTTACTATATATATATATATATATATATATATATATATATATATATATATATATATATATAAAGAAATATAGTCTTAAGGTGTGCTATATTTATGGAATAAAGTGCTCAATATCAGAGATAGAGCGTGTGTAAATATAAAAGTGAACATAGAAGTCAACACTTAGAGGCGACAGTCTGTTTCATGCTATATGCAATCGTCAAGCCACGTGGCTTGACGATTGCATATAGCATGAAACAGACTGTCGCCTCTAAGTGTTGACTTCTATGTTCACTTTTATATATATATATATATATATATATATATATAGATATATATATATGTGTGTGTGTGTGTGTGTGTGTGTGTATGTGTTTACTATATACGTTTGGTATTTATCAATCCACCCACGAGGACCGAATGTGGCACAAGGCCGCTTTAATGTGGGTCTCTCCGAGCCCGTAGGCTCGGCCAAAAATATAGCTTTTGAACTTTTGAACGTTTTAGTTAATGTATAAACGTTTTTGAAAAGACGCCTGCGTTTTATCATTATTTTTTACGACTGTGTGTTTTATTAAAGAAAATGCCTCCTTCTGCGATTTCCGAACCTACATCCACATTTATGGAGGTCGGGGACAGCAGAATAACATCATTGCAAAGCAAGGCTCCGTTATCTCTATGAAGAAAAACACGTCGCTCATCGCAATATATATATATATATATATATATATATATATATATATATATATATATATATATATATATATATATATATATATATCTTTTATTACTTAAGAGGATAAAGCCAATTCAGTTTAAATGTATTAAACATATTAATGTCCACAAAATGGCACAGGTTGTTTAAAACGAAAAACAAGTGGTATGACTAATTTATCGTCGAAAATATGCGTTATTTTTAAACATCAGATAATTAAAAAAAATATACTGTAATTGTTAAAGAATTTGACAATGCCCGGGACCTATATTGGCAGCAAACCAGCTGCATACTGACACAACATGAATTTAATAAATATATCAAAATAGAAAGGTGAGTAAAACATGGGTGTGTCTTCAACATATACCGGTTGTAACAGCAAAATTGTCTAATTTTTATATTAAGATATGAACCGCTGTATCTTAGAAATGACTTAAGATATCTTCCTGGATTTCTCCGAGGTGTTTATAACACTATTGGACTCTACTTTGAACAAGAAGAATGTATTTAGCTCTAGGTTGAAATGATGATCCCTCTTTCTGTTGTGAATTCCCACTTTTCTTCTCTATTGTTCCATCTTTTATAAACTTATTCACCGTTCTCTTGACGGTTCTTGAATGGACCTTGAAGATAGAAGCCAGAGTTTGGATGTTCGTACCAATACTGAAGACCCGAATGGTCTTTTTCCTCAGCATTGCTTAGATGAAAGACATAGTGAGGTTGTCACAAAACGATTTTAACCTGTTTTCTTCCTAGCTGAATAACTCAAAGGGTTTTTTCTGTGATTCCTACAGCAAATGCCGTCAAGATGGTTAAACGTCTTATCTGAAAACCGGGAAAAAAGAAACTCAATTAGTTTAGTGGTTTTTTAGATATAAAACATTTTGTAGAATAGACAATTATCCCATGCTATTACATGATTTAGACGCATTTGCTGTTACACTCATGTTGTGGCGAACGAATTTTTTTCCCCTCCGTATGAGATCGAATACTCGTGGCCAAATTATTGTTGTGGCGAGCGAATTTTATTTCACCGTGTGAATTCGAATCTCTCTTCGCCAAATTATACTGTGGCGAACGAAATTTTTTTCTCTCTTCCACCGTATGAATCCGAATTCCTTGTCGGCAAATTATATTGTGGCGAACGAATTTTTTCTCCCTCCGTATGAGTTCGAATCCTCGTGGCCAAATTATGTTGTGGCGAGCGAAAATTTTTTTTTCCTCAGTAGGAGTACGAATTCCTCATCGCCAAATTATTGTTGTGGAGTGATTTCACAGTGGAGGCTTGTATTTTTACTAAGTCGGTCCTAAAATAGGTTCGACGTAAAAAATGTTAGGAACTTGATATAATAGGTATAACGCAGAGTAATCTAGTTGTGGTCGCTGATACTTTAGTATCCGAATAACTGTCGTCCGACATCGACTGACTGAGCGACTGAGCGACTCACTGAGTGACTCACTGAGCGACTCACTGAGCGACTCCCACGTTACTCTTACTACTCATACTTATTATAGGTGGGAGAGTCTATTAGCTATAGAATAGATATGTTCCACTATAACAACTCGCTAGAGTGAGTCGGCGCTACCACAATCTTAGAAATATAATATATGCAGATGAGACAGTGTTGATAGAAGACCCCGAAAGGTCACTAAATGAACTTCTACAGAAGCTAGTGAAGGAAAGCGAGAAGAAAGTACTAATCATCAATTGCATGAATATAATGCATGGTTGTTAAGAAAACGAAGAACCTAACATGCAAACTAAATGCAGAGATACCAAAAGTAAACAAGTACAAGCACTTAAATATCTGGGAAATGTTTTAACAGAGGAAGAAAAGTGCAACACTGAATACCGAACGCGCATTGAGATAATGAAAGATGCCTTTCAAAAGCTAAGCAATTATTCAAGAAACTGAAAGATTTTGGTAGAAACAAAGAAATGAAAAGTCAAATGTTATGTAGTATCAGTCTTCCTATACGGTATTGAATCCTGAACGATGTCATCAAAGACTTTTAAACGACAGAAATTGAATACCACAGATGGATTCAGAGAATGCAATGAACTGAACATGTGATCAACGACGAAGTTATAGAGAAAATGGAAACAAAAAAAAATAAACTTATACTTAGCACCAGGAAGAGGTATTTGGCATATCTAGGACATATAATAAGGAAAGAAAGCTTGGGAAATTTGATACTCACGGGATAGATTGAAGGCAAGAAGTATAGAAGGAAACAGCTCTTAGCCTAACTAGTTATCCTGAGTAAATGGTGTTGGGGGGGGTAGAACAAGGTTTAGGAAAGATAACAAAAATATAATTTTTATTAAAAGCAACAAAGTAGAGCAATTTTTGGGGAGCCATGATCACCTAAATCCAGAATGGGCACAGCGTATAGAAGTAGAAGAAGAAGAAGAAGAAGAAGAAGAAGAAGAAGAAGAAGAAGAAATAAAATTATTTATTTTTTATTTTAAGACAATATTTCCATGTGTGTCTGAATTAAATCTTACATACATAATTAAATCTTATATACAGACATTTTGCCGATAATTTTATTCTTTAAACTTTTTCTTATTTATTGACTAGCAGCCATGCCCAGTTGGTCGACCAGAAAAAAAGCGTTCAATTAGACTGGAGCAAAAGCAGCATAATGTTTCACTGTAATAGTCTATCTTCAATTACTTTAAATACTTTCATTAAAAAAAACATTTTGAATTAATGCAGTTACTGATATAACAGACGTTGTCTGTATTAATCCAATCGAAGTTAGCCAAGGACATGAAGGGGTAAAACAAGCAACATTAAGAACCACTTCAAACCACAATTATTTTGGAGTTTTTGAAATTCAATTTGTCAGTGTGCTACCAGGGATGTAAAAGGGGATACATTTATAAAGCAATTGTTAAGTTTGATGAAAATTGGTTGAAAGATCAACGAAAAGTATAGAAACCAGTAAAAATGGCCATTTTCGCTAATTACGCGGTTTTCACTATATGGATGGACTCAGTTATCAAATTAAATGACTGTTAAAAAATCAACTTATTGTTGGCTGCAATTCAATGAAGTTTGTATTAGATTGCTGGAAAACTGAGCGAGTTTTAAAATTTGCGTTGAAATGGATTTGTTTTTTCGCTAAACGGAGTTGCGTAGAAATAAAAATGAGATATCGTTGAGCTTGTCATGATGTAAGTAACCTACATACCGAGTTTAAACGAAATCAAAAGAAAATTTTGAAATTATAGATTTTTGATTGGCTTTATCTATTATTCATTTTAAAAAAAATATCGATTTTTTACGCTAAGAACCTATCTCTTATATTGTACAATGTATCTTCCAAGTTTAGTCAAAATCGGTTGGATCGATTTCGAGTGAAAAGGTATCACACAGACAGACAGACACACATACACAGTCTGTTATTAATTTAATACTTTGTGGAATATCCTTTATTGAGTGCGACAGCTACCAGTCTATTCGTGTACGTCTCAACTAATGATTTGCACTCATTGAGTGGTATTTTGTCCCATTCTTCTTGGCATATTGGCTTCAAATTCTTGATATTTGGTACTCTTTTCCCAATTTGAATTTTCAAATATAGCCATAAATTCTCGATTGGGTTCAAGTCTGGTGACGGACTTTGCCATTGCAAGACATCAAAGTTACTTTCAGCTAACCATTTCCTTGTAGATCTAGTGCTTAGGATCATTATCCAGTTGGAAAACCGAATCAGGAGGTAGCCAAAGTCTCTCAACAGAACGCATTAAATTGTCTTACAGGATTTTCTGGTAGCTTTCGGCATTCATCTTGCCATCTATTATTGATATTCTGCCAAAACATTTTGCAGAAAAACAGCCCCAGATCATGATAATGCCACCACCAAACTTTACAGTTGGCAACGTGTTCTTTGGTAAGAAGGCTTTACCGTCCTTCCTCCACACATGATTTCGATAATTATGACCAAACAACTCTATTTTAGCCTCATCTGTCCATAGTACTTTTTCCCAAAACGAATATTCTTTATCCTTATGCTTTCTAACGAATTTTAGCCTAGCATTTCCGTGTCGTTTCAAGAGGAATGGAGTCTTCCTTGAGATGCGTGATTTCAGACTGTTTTAGTGTAGTTCATTACTTATTGTACGCTTAGTTACTTTTACTAATCCCAAATGCACGCATCTTTTCTCGGATAACCTGTGGATTATGTTGGATTTGGTGTCCTAATATACTTGTTAATCTTAGAGAAATCTTCCTCGGAGCACCTGTTCGTCTTTCGTTTCCGACGCTGTTACGAGTTTTAAACCTTCCAATGAACGAAGCAATTGTAGTAAAAGGAATATACAGGTTGTTAGAAATCGTTCTGTAACTGTTCCCATCTTTCCAAAGAGACAAAATGTGTTGTTTTTTTATGAAATAGTCAATTCTTTACCTTTAGGTATTATTAGAACCTTCTCCAAAGACTAGAAATTGCAGAATGCTTTGATAATGGCTAATAGCGTTAACTATAATTACTAACAACATTACTGGAACATTCTAGAATATACTTTTTGCATAATTAATTGATTATTTTATTCTAATAATTGATTTGTACGAATACTTTTTTACCAGTTAGAATTAAAAAATGCATTAATTTCTGTTAGAATAAGAATTAATTAAGTTTATTATTATTTTTTAATAGTATGTGTCTTTATACATAAAATGTGCCGAGATTTGTTTTATTTAAGGCTTTTACATTTATAAATATACAATTTTTCAAGTGTACGAATATTTATTTCTCCCACTATATATATATATATATATATATATATATATATATATATATAGAGAGAGAGAGAGAGAGATGGGTGGATAGATAGATAGCAGTAATATTTCAAGTAGTAACGTTATTTTCTTTTGTTTAGTTTTTTTTTCTTTTTTTTTACCTATTCGTTCAGTAGTAAATGTCATCTTTGTTATTTATCTTTGAAATATTTATTAGGAAGAACAATAATAAAAAATGTCCTCATTTATTTAATGATAATTTTATATCTTTTCTCTTTTTCTTATCTTTTGATTCGTTTCTATTATTGAAGTATTAATGAGTTGAAATTATCCATTTGATAACGAACTGTTCATTCCGACATCCAATATAAAATATATATATGGTCGTTCGTTGTCATCGTAAAGGGCTTGATTGTCCCACTAAATCCCAAGAGCAAAACCGTCTGGAGTTCCAATTAGTGTAGAGCCAACCATGGCCGTAATGTCGAAGACTGATCGCCACCAACCCCTGATCTCGTTAGGTCTAAGTTGAAATGATTATCCTTCTTCCAGTTGTGACCTCCTCATTCAGTTTTCCTCTCTCCGGTTCCCTCTGTTTTAAAATTATTCGCCGATTTCTTGATGGTTCTTGAATGGGTTTTGAAGATGGTGGCTAGAGTAAGAATGTTGGTACCATTATTGAAGCCCTGAATGATCTTTTTCCTCTCACCATTGCTCAGTTCGTCTGAAATAAAACAAGTTTAAGTTGTTCTCGTTTTAGTTGAATAACTCAAAGGATTTGGCATTGATTCTTACGACAAATCGTCACAAAATGGTTAAACCGGGAAAAATAAACCCAATTAGATTAGTTTTTTTTTTTAAATTTAGTCATTGTCTGTGGTGGAAAATTATGCTGTTGCACGATTTGAAGAATTTTGCTGTCACACGTCGTATATATTAACCAAAGAAATGCAGTAAAGGCAGCACGACAAGGATCATATAGTAAAAATAACCATCTGTGAATAGATACAATTATGTATATAAAAAATATAAAAAATAAAAACAATAGTTAAATAAAATAAAATAAAAACACACATACACGTCACACATTTCTTATGTCCTAATAGTCTTTACCCACTTCGCTACATTCATCAGTTCAATGGAGGGCACCTCGACGTGGTGTAATGGTTAGAAAGCGTCTTGCTTGATCAATTACGACTTAGGAGTGAGTTCGATCCTCACTGGGTGCCTCATACTTTCGGCTTTGTTCCACAGAAAATCACTTCATCAGTTCAACGGCGAAGTTGGCAATGATCTCTACGATTTAATCAAGCAAACAGACGGAAGAGGGCAGTGCCAGTCGATATGGCTTAACTAACGCATACCATGACAGACCAAACATCCGACAGTCCGATCCAACCAGGTTTGCCAGATCTCGTTTGTATCAATCTCCCTTTGGGCCAAAAGAGAGGCGCCTCTGTTCATGTGTGTAGGCATCACCATCCCGAAAAGTTGTCCAGCAATATCAAATTCACGCCAAATGGCATCGGCAAAACTCTGTGTTCAGGAGTATGCTGGGCATTCACAGGTCATCTCTACCACTGCCAGAAGAAGGGAGAAATGGAATAAGCAGACAGAATGACGATACCGGTGTTCGGTTGCGAGCGGCTGACAACTGGACAATTTAAATTAAACTGAAATGCGTACCTGTGCCACGAAAGTTAACCGCCTTGTAATGGCTAAAAGAATACAAATTCAAAATACCGAACTTTTAAAGTCATTTTTTATATTCTTTTTGTTTTTAAACTAAATGATGATCCCTCTTTTTGTTGTGATCTCCTGATCCAGTTTTCCTCTCTATGGTTCCCTCTGTTTTAAACTATTTACCGTTGGCTTGATGGTTCTTGAATGGGATTTGAAGATGGTAACTACAGTAAGAATTTAGGTACCATTAATGAAGGTTTGAATGATCTTTTCCTCTCACTATTGCTCAGTTTTGAAGGCAGTGGCTCTAACACAAATCAAATTTAACCTGATTTTTTTTTAACTGAATAACTCAAAGGGTTTGTCATCGATTCTTACAACAAATGGTGTCAAGAGGCCTAAACGTCTTATCGGAAAATTAATACGAGTTCAACAAAGCGCATTTTTAAAGCCATTTTTATTATTCCTTCATATTATTTACACTGAATATATTCTCTCATAAATATTTCTTTATTTAGCATTATAAAACTGAGATTTGAATTTTGACAACATTGCCGTAAGCGAAACGAATAGGTACCGAATTAAGGAAGAATAATTACCATTTACTTAGGCATCTGAGAATCGAGTTATTTCATGAAGCTGATTATTTCAGAGGGAATTTAAAGGTTTTCGAAGTTTCGATTTAAAACATCAATTTCTCTATATACATAATCGTTTTTTGTGTTGTCCCCTATTATTATGGGTTGGCTCTGTATCAATGTTTTCAACTGCTAACTTTTTTTAAAATATTAAATATTAAATCTCTAAGTCCGACACTGATACAGTCCAGCATTTGAATGGAATAAGTCTAACGTACTGATGTTAATTGAAACAGCTTATACCCATGACATAATTTGAGATTTCTCTGTCTTGGAATTCAATATCTATCTATCTATCTATCTATCTATCTATCTATCTATCTATCTATCTATCTATCTATCTATCTATCTCTCTCTCTCTCTATATATATATATATATATATATATATATATATATATAATGAATTTGATTTTGTGGGATAATATTTAGTGGCACTTAAGACCCGCTAGTTATTTACAAAGGCGGCCACATAGGAAGCAAGTGTGAGGATTGTGAGATGAGATCACTGTTAGATTGGGTGACCTTTTAGATCTTGCTTTCGCTTCTTGAAGATGATTTAAACAAGCAGATTGAAAACTGGTGATTCCACTAAAACATATTGATCTCCATTCTACCCGTTCCAAGGCTAACCGCTCAAGGGCGTTATGTGGTATATTGAAAGTAACTCATGGGTTTGCGAAAGAACGGCCATCACCCATCAGTCTACCACTTATATATATATATATATATATATATATATATATATATATATATATATATATATATATATATAAATATATATATATATATGGCATACTGTACTGATTGGTATTCACGTTGGAAGCTCCAATACCAACATTTCAGAGTATTTGGGAGTCAATCTGATAACAGTGCAGAGGATTCAGAAAGTGTTGGATGAGTCTAATGGTGATTACGAAGGTGATAGGAGTGATCAATAGTGATGGCGACGTTATGCCTCCATTCATTTTCCCGCAGGCCTCAAACTCAACATAGAGCCCTACATCAAGTGCCTTGAGCAGGCAGTGCTGCCCTGATTTAACAGGGTGGCTTCTGGAAGTCGCAATCTTTCGTAACATGACCTTTGCACCATGATAGACAAGCAGGAGCACCTAGTCATGGCGATACATTATCTTTTGCAGATGTCTGCACACTGCACTCACTTGATTAATATGTTTGGGTTCAGTTGACCGAGAGACCAACAAAACTCCTTTTAATACCAAAGATAAACTGAAGACAAATATTATGGCAACATTCGTTAGCTTAAACAAAGAGACGGCCCAGAAGAGTTGGAGGAGATTCCGAAGTCGTCTGGAGGCCTGAATGATCTTTTTCCTCTCACCATTGGCTTGGAGAATCTGGTACTCACAGTATAGATTGAAGTGACTGTGGTAAACAACTTATAGAGTTTGAGTAAATGAATGGCGAAACAGGGTTAAAGAAAAGTAACAAAGGAATGATTTATTAAGCGCTACAAGGGATAGAAATTGTGGAGAGCCATGATCACCTACGTTTGGAAGGAACAGGGCACATAAAGAAGAACAAAAGAGTTTCTTGTACGTTTTCTTTTCGTTTCCTATGACCCAGTATTCTCATGCCTTTCTTAATTGCGAGCTCACGGTCATATAACGTCGAAACATCGGTTCCCATACGATCACCTAAATTAAGCAACACCTAACCTGGTCAGTACCTAGATGAGTGACTGCTTGGATGTGCGTTCGAGGTAATGGATACCGATTCGAAATTGTTAATCGGAGAGCCGAGTTTTAATTCCTGGTGGGTTGGTAATATTCAATTACGCGTAAATACCATTAGGAAAGCTATGTATCTGCCTCTTCTTCTCCCCCCAGCTATAGGTTAATTAGTAAGACTGGTGACACTGAACTCATTATTATGTCAAAAAAAAAAATTCTTGAAATGTAAAAATATTTTCTGGCTTTAAATAAAAATTAAAAGGTTGATAAGCCGTAAAATACAAGCAAAATAAAACAGATCAGTCGATCTATCAATCCACTGCTCTGCTCCTCAGTTTCATGTCGAAGATGCTCTCCCACTCGCATTATCATATTGTTCATCCTTGCGACAGATTCTTTTGAATTTTCATTTTGAATCCTTTCAGCTACTCGTTCTCTCATAGCAGCTATTCTTGCATTAGATTCTTCCTCTGTTTCCATTTGTCTTCTTTTCGTTGACCCCTCTCACAGATCTGTTTTTCCCCTTACTACTCTCTTTTTCTGTCTCATTAGTTCACCTTGACCCGCGCGTCTGTTTGCTTGTGCTCTTATAACTTCGCGTTGTTCCTTTGATGTCTGTGAATATATTTGCCTATCAGCTCTTCACCGTACCTCTTTCTGATATTGAGATAGGCGCAGTCGCTGCCTTTGTTTTCGCCTCCGTTCTGATCTCTTCCTTTCTTCATTGGAATTTTCTATTTGACGATGTTGATTGGACCAAATTTGCTTGAATGCTCCAAATAATGTAAATAACGGAGAATTATCTAAATTTAATTCCACTTTTATAGAGCAAGATTGTGTTGAATCTTGGATACAAATGCAAAACTAAAATATATTTAAATAATATGAGAATTACAATAATGACCTACACTATTATTAATTATTTTATATCTTAAATTATACCATAATGCATATAGGGCAAAAGGCTACTCTAATTAGACATTCAAAACCGGCATACTAGTAGCTGAGTTGGCATCAAGTTCGGATCAAATATGGATGTGAATCCGGCAGAATGATAGGATAAAAATCAAATAGAAAACGTCTATCAATGGCGTCGGTTGATTTTCATTGGTCAGTCATGTTTTACATGCATTCGGCTTGTTAAACAAATGCTAGCATAATTCGTGTCGATAAAATGTGTGCGTGTTTCTGTGTTAGTATGTGTGTGTGTGTGCGTGTGTGTGTATGAGAGAGAGCATGAATTCTTTAATTGACAGATGGGGGTGCACTAATTTCCAGGGTAAATGTTTGGTTATTCCTGCAGTCTTCCTCACTGCTTGATATGGAATATTGATTTTTTGATTTACTCAAAGCTCGTGCTGTCCTAAAAAATATTGTTGTCATTAATATATATATATATATATATATATATATATATATATATATATATTGTCATGGGTTCTTACCTATAACTACAGAATGAACTCTTCCTAACACTATGTATACTACGCCTGTCAAGAGAGAGGGTTGATTCAAGCCGAGCTCTTCGGCTTGACGGTCGAACTCTCTGCCTTTGAACAGAAAGGAACCCGGACGAGGCTCCGCCGAAGGGCAGTCTCTCGTTCGGGGAGGGTGACCAAACCGATTCTGTTTTTTACAGTTTCTACGGGCATTTTTTAGCCGAGCATGCAACCCTCGTGGGGGTGGGGTGGCTAGATACCGAATCAAGTCGCACTTCTCGGCTTGACGGTCGAACTCTCTATCTCTGAGCAGAGAGGAAACCGGACGAGGCTCCGCCGAAGGGCAGAGTCTCATTCGGGGAGGTTGACCAACCTGATCCCGTTTATACTGGTTCAACCCCACCTGCTCTATTCACTAGACTTTGCTCTGTCTGATTATCACTTGTTCCGATCGATCGCACACGACCTGGCTGAGCAAAACTTTCATTCTTATGAAGATGCCAAAATTGGTTGGACACGTGGTTAGCCTTAAAACACGTGTCTTTTTTTCCAATGTGGAATTCAAATGTGCCAGAAAAATGGAAAAATGTAGTGGCTAGCGATGGACAATACTTTCAATGATATGTTTCTTACTAATTTTTGGGAATAAAACATTACTTTTCATGAAAAATCAGCGAGGACTTATTCAATATCCTAATTAAATATATATATATATATATATATATATATATATATATATATATATATATATATATTAAAGACATTTTTATGTTTAACGTTCTTTTTATAGATACCTGTATTTAAGTAAATGCTCTGTTTATAATAAACAGTATTAAATAACATTTACCGGCCTGAATGTCCGAGAAATTATTTTCTAACATATCGGCTCAGATATAAACCAACCTAGATATAGACTCAAGTATAAACACGACGAATATTTACCTCTAGTATGATGCCGACGAATGTTTTGTTTTATTCAGCAAACTTTAACCTGAAAAATATTAATCTAATTAATATTGGACTAAAGTATAATCATGCAATCTGTTTATCTAAGTATCTTAAGTATGTACTTTACTAATATTTATCAATATACTGAAATATAAACCCAATCAGTGTTTACATATTGACTCAAGTATAACCATGACAATTGCTTAAATCTTCACTCAAGTATATAGCACATGCCTGCCTATAAATCAAAATTAAAGCATAAACCAAACGAATACTTACATAACTTACAAATTTGAGCTATTTTTGCTTATAGTACTATGTAAAATTCTGACCAATGTTTGTCTATAGAGTCAGGTGTAGATGTTATTAATGCTTATCTATTGTCTCAAGTATAAAGCTGACTAATCCCAATTAGACCAATGTATAAATCTGATCAATGTTTGTTTATAGGATCAACCATAAAATAATAAAATATAACAAACTAAAAGACTTTATATTTCATATGATCCATCACCCAGTCGCAACACATAATTAAGCTGCTAGTTTGAATAAGGTAATATAAAGAATGAGAAATAATGATTGAATAATAATTATGAGACTTTATATGAATAGAATAGAAGTTTATGTATCAGCCTAAAAAGGCAAAAGAAAAAACAATGTAAAGAAATATTTCAAGAGAAAAAAAAAAACAATTTTCTCTCATGCAGTATTTTCATTGGTTACAAAACGTAGCCATTTTTTCTCCTCATTTTAACTAATCAGCTCACAAGAACGAGGCGTCAAACTTCAATAGCGAAACGGCTAAAATCTATTAATAATGAAACGTACACAGTAGTCATTAAAAATCAATATGACCTCCACAATTCAGAACATCTTTGAGTTTGGCTATTAAATCCTATTTCAGTGAATATAAGAGTATTCGCTGAAAGGATCGATATCTTTGAAGTCAGATGTGATGGCGCATGCGTAAAGACAAGAATAAAAAAAACGAAATAAGAGCAAAATATTTGATCTCGGGATCAGTATTAACGTAAGAGCACATATCAGAACATTCTGCGGGCAATGCCATAAACCAAAGTCCATTAATGATTTAGTGCTTGCATACGCATCGGCCGTAGCCTGGAAATTAGTCGGTTTTTCGAAAATTGCGTTGTATGGGCGTGTATCGACAGGAGCAATAGCTTTGCAGCCATGCTGTCAAATCTGCTTTACTCGGGTGAACTGGTGTGCGGAAATTTACGAGTCCATCTTTTACATCCTAGGCTCACACATGGCTCCAAGAAATCGCCTGGGCACTATAGCGGCCAAACCCTGGGCAACGGCATCGACTTGCAGGTTAAACTATACGAGGGTAGTCGAAAGTGTTTCCCAACCGACCAGAGAAGCTTAACAACTCTATCCAACAGATCTATGCCAATCGCCCATCAGCCAGTCGCTAGCCCAGTTGTAGGATCAGCGCCTCAGCGGAAAGGCATTTACCAGTGGGCGGAGGAATATCTAAGTGGAGGGAGAGAGTAACCTCAACGTCTTATTTTGGCTTTGAATATCACCATGAACTACAATTACAACAGAGAGTAGTGTTGATCACAGCGGCGTAGCGGTCACCAGTGTATCAGTTTATGGATTTTTGGGACTGAAAAACTAATGTCTCAGTAAACATTTTTACCAGAGCTCATATTGCAATTTTGTTGTTATTATTGTTTTTTTCCTAGTGCTACTGGTTCCCATATTGTATTCATTTCCACGTTTGGCCGGCTTAAGAGATGTTTGAGGCCTTGCATATGCGCTGATTCCTTAAGTTTTCGTATTTTCCACTGATGTTCTCTGTCTATTATTTCAATCCCAGCCAACAGGAGTGGGAGCAGTGATCCAATCACATGAAGAGGATCGTGGCGTTCAAGAGCAGAAACGTCGGGAATCTGGCAACAACGAAGAGGGCTACAATGTTACTTGTATAAATAGTTACAATACCTCATCTCAGAAATATAGACAAATGATGATGATGTTCGAAAAGTAACAATGCTATGAATCGTGTATCAACCAACCAAAGGAGAACCTGGGTTAACTGATAGGAAGCTTTCTATAGAATGTGTTTATAGTTTTGTCGGAGTTATCTCCTCCTTGATTCCCAAATTGTTACTAGGGGTCTCTCTGCCTATACGATAAATACTGGGCGATTTCCTGCCTCGATCTCTCTTTCCTTCAGGTCTCGTGCCGCGTCCCACCTCGCGTAGAGTTGAGGTAAATCCTCTTTTTTATTTCTCCATTTCAGCGAATATCTCTACAATGTGAACTCTCGCAAAAAACAGCATTTCCCACTTCTGAGAAGACGCTATGAACATTGCAAACATACACGTACGTATGAACATTCACCAAAATACGAGCATTCACCAAAGAACAAACACCAATGTTACACACACACAAATGTTATTGTCCATTGTAAAATTGTTCTGTTTAATACATATATTTGTTTTTATATATATATCGGTCTTGTTTGTCTTCCTTATCGTCAGGGGGACTTAATTCAAGTCAGCATTTTAAATTGTAGCCTCCTTCTAGCAAGAAATATAAACTCACGTGTTTTCTTTCATTTCACCCCACACTGTGTAGTTTAGAGGCCATTTCCACGTTTGATTGGGAAAACAAGTGAAAATGATGTTTTTTCAAAATACTTTAGCTAATACTAGACTCAGTTCCCAATTTACACTGGTCATTTAAGCGTTTCAGATCATCTTTATTCGATATGTTTTCGAAGTTAACAGGCAACTTCTTATTTCAAAGATGTATAAACTTAACGTTGATGCTAAAAGTATCGTTGAAGAGAAATAATTGATAATCAGATATAGTTGCATATTTGTGTGTGGATGTGTATGTATGTCCATATGTAAAAAATATATATTTACTATATGTATAAATATGCTCTCGATTGAGTCACATTATCACGCCTCGTTTAGGTTAGCTGTCGTTCAAATATATTCACCCTCTTTATCTGTCTTATGTCTCGGTTAATTAGCCGTTTTAACTTCCAGATTCTTCAGTATAAGGTTTCTTGACATCTTCAAGGTTTGGCCCAAAGTTATATCTAATAAAAGTAAAAAAAATTATATTGAATATATGATGAAAAAAACCCAAAAAAAACAGGCCGTTATCGAGTTGTGACTGATTTGATTTGATTTGTTTGTTTAATGGCACATCAACTACTTAGAGGGTCATCTAATACCGAACATTTCTTGTGAGATTTGAAGTAATGAAACTATGATATAGTTGTAACCCAGAAAAGGTTACTGGATGAGGAATAACCAAAACGGGGATTGTAAATGAAATTGTAATCTTTAAAACGTCAAGGAAACACAATACTCGCCAGTGGCGTGAAAGATGTTAAAAGATTGCTAGTGGTGGACTACTTAGACAGCATATTACCCCCCTACTTAAAATACTGTCCAGCATATTCATGAGGATTGGTACATACACATTAGTGTTCATATGTATCGTACATAACAGATATATATTATTCTGCTTTCACAATTGAATACATGGTAGTTGATACTCAGCTTTTATGCATATACATGTTTGTGTTGACTAATTACAAAAAACAATGATGCTTAATTTTTGTTGTAGTTTTGTTGAAGTTATATTTTGGAATACAGTCTGATTTCTTCAAGAAATTGAAGGATAATATATAGACTAATCTCATGAAAGAGTTCTTTCATGTTGAATGTTTGATTCTTTTTAGCGGCATATCAACCTCCATCGGTTTTTTAAAACTGAAATATATTTTGAACGCAATTTTATGTCTTCAACTACAGATAAAAGTATTGTCGCTCATTTTGTTTTAAAAATGTATTGTTTGTATTTTTACTATATATGTTGGTAATTTTTTATACATAAAAAGTTTGGCCGCCATCTTTTTTATGCTTTCACAGTGTTTTGTTTCGGGCGGAGGTTCACTATTTGCCCATAACTGGGACTCTAATAGGTGGTACCACCCCAGGTGGAAGTGGACCTGTTAACAACAGCAAGTAAGAAGTGGTGGCATGATCCTCAAAACCTCCAATCTCCCGATCATAAGACTTGCTATCAGATGTAGTTTATCGTTATACCCAGGACTAGTTTAGTTTTGTCAAAGTGTTAAACCGGCATAAAAGATCGAATACTACCGAATTTTTAAAAGACTTCTCATCGCTATTTAGACAAATAATAGAAAGTAATTGATAGTGTCGATTTCCTTTCTCGCAAAGTAGAGAAATATCGATTAGAGGCAGATTTCTACCATCGTGAATCTTGGTCACTTGTAATATCCAATTTTAATTTAATGAGATCAATGGCTTCTTTTGAAAATCGATTGAATGAAGAACATCAGAAATATTGATTTTTTTGTGTGTGTGCGTGTATCGGACTGAAGCGACAGAATAAGTTTCACCGCTTAAATTCCACCCTCTTCAAATTCTCATAATGTAATACGGACAATCTTTTTCTTATTTTTTTTAGAAATTTAAAAGCATGTTTCTCCTCACCGGGCTCTTTACAATCCTGAGAGTATTAAAAGTCCTAACAGGTTTCATTATCAACGGTCATAGTCTTAATACTATAGGTAAGTTTGTTCACTATCAATTTACGTAGCCAGAATCCATCTTACGGTCTTTATCAATGGAATTTTGTTGCAACATGTGGTCTGTTGTCCTTGCTATAAATTTAGGGTTATTTGATAAAATTCAAAGAAGAATTCGATTTAACCTGGCATCTCGACTTCAGTCACTTACAGATCGCCGTCAGGTAGCTCACCTTGCTTTTTCTATAAAGATTTTCAAACTATTTGTTTTATGAAAAGGTCTCTATGGTACCTTGAAAAAAAGGGCGAAAAATGCGACACCGCATATATATTTAGGGAAGAGGTTATAGCTGTTCTAACGAGAGAAAATTCTGCTACACGAGTTTCTGGTTTCGCGACCTTCTTAAAGCAAAGATTTGATATTACCACATATTATAAAAATGAATATTTTTCCGTGGTAGTGATTCAAATGGTTTTCTTGGACTGATGATAAGAGTTATATATATATATATATATATATATATATATATATATATATATATATATATAGTTAAATATATATATATATAGAGAGAGAGAGAGTTAAATATATATATATATATATATATATATATATATATATAATTAAATACATAAGTACATATATATATATATATATATATATATATATATATATATATAATTAAAAAAGAGACCACCTATACTTCACCTAATTTATAAAATAGAGTCGATAAGTTGGTTAATAAAAGAAAGTCAAACAAAAGGGTATCGATGTAATCAGTGCGAAAAAACCTTTATTAATATTAACCACAAATCAAAACTGAAGCACGAAGATTAAGGTTCCAAGTTCGGACTTTCCGAACACGACTGTGTTCTTCATCAGTGGCTGCGATAATTGAAGAGAGGGACAGGGGAGATTTATCCAACATTAGTTCTTGAGGCTGGGTAGAGTCTTGCTTGTAGGTAGAATTGTTAGTAAAAATGTGTTCCCTGTTTGATTTTTAGCTGCGGGAAACATTTTGTGAATATATAGGAAAAATATAAACTATATGAAGCACACGTGGACTCTAATCATGTTTTTTGGGGCCTGACCTTTACAAGAATCAAATCCACGCTAACAGACAAAATAAAATATACTAAAGAAACTAGCTTGAACTTCACAATACTACAGAAGACTACATTGATAAAACCTTAAATAAACTTACACAAACAACTAAGTATTGTCCCTAAAAAACTGTGGTCGCTAGTATATATACAAATTGTTATATATATATATATATATATATATATATATATGATCCGAAATAGTTTTATGCAATTATATGTTGATGGAATAAAATGCTGAATACCCGGGCCCGGGATAAAGCGTATGGAAATATAAAGTGGACATTTATGCAGGCGGAAACAGTTATGGTTAACATCATTCTAGACGCTATATATAAAATAAGTACAAGCATCATAACAAATAAGGAAGAAGGCTACTGGGTTAATTTTCAATTATATATTCGCTGATACAACAAAATTAACCATTCCCGTTAAACTCTATATCGTGACACTGTATCTTTTACTTTTAAAATTTGGATCGAGTCAAATATTCACATAAGATGTTAGGTCGGAAATTCTCGGCGGCGAGTTACGTTGGGTTCACCAGGTCCCTCGTCCGCTGTTCGTCTCAGCTAATTCCAAAGGTGACTGAAAGATTCAGTTATGTGTTCCGTTTATATGTATCTCATCCAACTCTTACTACCCCTTAGAGCTCATTACGTATTCATGAATAAATTATTTTCTCCTACCCTGGAGAAATAATACTGACCTTCAAACAAAGCGGACAGCTATTCCAAATCAATAAACTTTATTTTAACATTCCTTTTTCTCAACAATAATGTTTTCGTCAACAAACTTTTGCGCGTTTAAAAATTATCTCTATGTCCTCTGTTGTAAAGGAATTTCAGTTTGTTTCTTGCCGCCAAAATGTTCGATCTGATATGCTATTGTTTACATTTTGGCTTCCCAGCAGACAAAGACCTTCAAATAACAAAACAGTCAAGAATTTTCTTTGTTTTCTTTGTTTGCTGATTTACCAATACGAATAATTTTTTTTTGTCCAGTAGCATATTTGCAAAAACTCGGCTTTGCGAAATTTTTGGGGTTTACCCAAATTCGCTATAGGGCCGTCAATGACCTTTAAATACCAAACCAGTCAACTATTCAAAACAATGACATTTATTTCAAACCGGCAAATTTTTTTTTTAATTCCTCATTCCTCAGGGCATGACCCAGACTGTTTGACAATACGACTTTCATATTCATAATATATTTGTTTATTCCGTTTCTTAGAAAGGAAAAAAAATCCCATTTTCTCCTCAACTTCATATTTCAATTCACGTTTTTCATCTTGACGTTTTTTTTAACGTTTTGTTACCTTTCAATTCTCCAATATATATATATATATATATATATATATATATATATATATATATATATATATATATATATATAATATATATATAAACAGCCTGTTCTGTTTAGCTTTATCAAAACTGTTCATTGTCGCTTGACGCACGACTGCTTCAAGCCGGTATCGAAATTCGATTGATTTAAATCAGTCTGATTACCCCTAAGTTATCGGTGCACGCTAACGAGAAGAGGAATATATAACGCATTATATATGTGACATTAGAATTTTATGTTGACAGAGGGCTCTATTCATTGCGAAGAGCTTAGTATTATAGCTTAGTATTATAGCTTAGTATTATTTCTCCCAAAGTGCTCAACCGGCGAACACGAGCAAATATTGAAACTGTATTTCCTGGATTAGCTTCTCACAATATGACTAAAAGAAGCGAATCCATTTCTGATCGGGTATAAAAGTATTCACTACTAAATCTCCAACCAGTTAGTTAAGTGCTGTACTTTGTTACATGCGATCATGTTTCATTCGATTCGGAACTCTGTGGGCCGATTAAGCTATCATTTATTTATTTCTACTGTAAACGAATTACCAACCAGGGCTATAAGATCGTCTCTGTCGTGCCATTGATAACCATCGGGAGAAGAGAGCGATTCATACATATCCTAGTGGTATTTGCGCTTAAGTGAATGTAACTAACCCGACTGAATCGGGACTCGGCTTAACGATTTCTCATGCTCACTCATCACACGACACCAGACCACAAACTAAATCTACATGCTTACGACCATTTGTTGAAACATCGGTCGTCCATACGATCACCGAAGTTAAGCGACATCAAGCCTAGTCAGTAACTATATGGGTGAGAGTTTGGAAATAGCAGATACTGTAGTGGATAATGGATTGGAAATGATAATCGGAGAGCTGTGTTCCAATTCCAGTTGGGTTCGTTATATTTACTTGTGCGCAAATAGTATAAGTAGATTTCTGACGTCACCTCTTCTTTTTCCCATCTATGGGTTAATTAATACTACTTCTAACAGAAAACCATTATTATCTAAAAAAAAATATACAATCGAAAAAAATATTTTCTGAGTTTATTTAACCTGCAAAGGGTTGATAAACCGTAAAAAACGAATCAATCACTCAATCTACTGATTAAGTAGAAGAAATTAAAAGAAGAAATTAGTAAGACTTGTAAACCATTATTATCACCAAAATATATTCTTAAAATCTAAAAAATATTTCCTGGCTTTAAATAACCTGAAAATGGTTGATAAGCCGTAGAAAATGAATGAATGAATCAATCTATTGATTTAGCAGAAAAAATAAAAGAAGAAAATAGTAAGACTTTTAATTCATTATTATCACCTCAACATATTCTTACAATCTAAAAAAATCTGGCTTAAATAACCTGGAAGGGTTGATAAACCGTACAAAATGAATAAATAAATCAATCACAGTAGAATAATAATAATAATAATAATAATAATAATAATAATAATAATAATAATAATAACAGGCGTAATACTAGTAAAATATTAATATTAATACTACTAATAATAAATTCGATGCAAATAGATACACGAGGTCTGTCAGAAAAGTAACGGGACTGATGTCACAACCAATTTATTTTATTTCAAAACATTTAACTACATGATATCCCATTCAAAGTGTCCCCAACTTGAGTCTAATGCACGTTATCAATGTTTCTCTCCCATGTTTATATTCACTATTGGAAAGATGCTTTTTGGATTCCCCTCAGCTCCGGCGTCATAGCTCTCCTGATGGCCTCCACGTTTTCATATCGGGTCCCCTTGATGATCGCTTTGATCTTGCGAAAAAGAAAAAGTCACACGGTGCTAGATCAGGTTGGTCCAACTCGGCAATGTTCTTCTCGGTCAGGAACTGTCGGTTGCACAAATCGATGCTTTAGCGTGATGGACCAACCAACAACTGTCATCTCTTCTCGCTCACTGAACGGAGCAAACTATACAGGATCATTTGGTGATCGACCGTCTGGCCCTGTGGTAAAAAAAAAATCATTGTGAACGATGCCTATAGCTCACACAGCACCCAAAGTCCCGTTACTCTTCAAACAGACATAGTATATTATTATCTACAAACTACATAAAATCTACGGTTCTAAACAATATATCCAATCTCGACATTAAATTAGTTACTACATCCACACGTATTTTAATGGTATTAAAAATGGCCATGGCAAAAATAATCATAGATTATGAATATCCAAACCAGTAGATGAAAATTGAGCGATTCATTAATTCAATCAAAAGTATGTCGATCTGGATTTTGCAATGAAAAGCAACAGAAATATGATGAAAGAAATAATAAGAAAAAAAAATTAAAAAAAATGTTAAAGAAAAAAAATGGCAATAGGTTCTCCAAGAAATCCTATTATTACTTTGCAAAGTTAGAAGGATGGACATGGGTTAAAATGTAATATGAATAAAATGAGAAATAAATCAGTAGAAAAAAGTTAATAAGAATCGAAAATTCTTCAATAAAAAAAAAACAAAAAACAACAACAAAAAAAAAAACAGTACGCTAACTCACGTAAAGAACGAAGAAGGATGATCTGCGTCTGGATATAAGTGAAGTACAACAGAAATAAAAGGAACGAAATACTATTGATAATTTATTATCTATTTCTTGTGAAGTTAACGAATACTCGTTATCACTTTCGTAATGCTCGTTGTATTACAGACTTAGTAATCGCAGATACAACTATAGTAACGCCGTTGAACAATACTGGTGTCAGACGCCTTCGAATAGCATTCGCACTAATAATACTTGCTCGGTAATATTCGCTCGAATAGTAATCCGTATAGTGATCCGAAATAAGAAATAGTATAATGAATAGAGAACAGCGGTTCATATAGTATAGAGGATAGACTAGAAATAGGGATCAGAATATTAATACAAATAATTATCGTTAGTTGTCAGCTACTTCCTACATATATGCGTTTCCTCTATGATCACTTAGTCTACTTAATTCAATAATGGGATCGCCTCTGTTTGCTCCCTGGCGATCTATGTTCAAACTCAATTGTCGGCAGCGACACTTTATTCCTATATAACAATATTCAAATCGACTAAATTGCTGGTGCCGGTAAAATAGATACCAATTCTCTTTTACCGGTCCCGGTGAACTAGACACCAGGGCTATATTGCCAGTAAATATGAAGGCCTGTTTTAGAACTAAAATTATATATTTCAGATCGTCAGCACAGTGGTTGTGTGAGCTGTGTAGGCACGACTTGAACAACATGGAATCTATGGTCTGTCACTGTTCTTTTCTGTGGATGTAGCGGAAGTGTGTTGGGAAGAGAACCCTATTGAAGGGTGAGTTTTAAATTTGCAGAGACTTTTATGCATGAACTTTTGTGTTGTTAACGAACACTCTTTAAATTATTCAGAGATTTCTATTTTTCTTTTAATAATTGATAATAAATGATTTAAATTTGCGTTTTAACAATTGATATTGAAAAGTAATAAACTTCTATGCTAGATCTACGTCTTGTCATTTTTAACATTACCAGCAAAATATCCTGGAGCTCTATTTAAAAGCATGTTTTTCTATTTTACCGGGACCGATAACTATTAATTTTTTTTTTTTAATAATATGAATGAAATGTTTTTAATACGGCAGACACGGAAATAAAACTACCAGAACTTATACAGAATGTAGTCAAGGAAAGCAAGAAGAAAGGACTAACCATCAATTGTAAGAAGACATTAAACTTAGTTGTTAGCAAAAGGGACAGGCCAACCTGCAAATTAAAAATTGGAGATACCAAAATCAAACAAGTACAAAAATTTAAATATTTGCGTAGTGTTTAAACAGAGGACGGAAAGTGCGACACTGAAATCCGAAGGCACATTGGGATAGCTAAAGAGTATTCCAGAAGCTAAGCAGAGTATGAAGAAACAGAAAAAAACTTCGTGAGAAAAAAAGGAAAAGAGTACTGAAATGTTACGTGATATCTATCCTCCTATATAGCAATATCTTCAAAGATGAAGAGAAATGAAGAAACGGAAATGTGGTTCTACAGATGGATGCTGAGGATACCATGAACCTAACATCTGAGCAACGAGGACATTTTTGAGAAAATAAAAAAAGAAGGCTTATATTTAACATCAGGAAGAGACAGTGGAATTTTCTAGCGCACTTAATTAGTAAAGAGTGCTTGTAAAATCTGACACGGGGAATACATATTAAGCTAAGAGGGGAAAACAACGCATAATATATTTAGTGAGCTTGAGTAAATGGATGACGGAAAGAGAATTAGGAGAAAAAATAAAATGGCACAATTTATTAATAGTTACATTTGATAGGAAGCTGTGGAGGTCCATCGTCTGAGGGCATATAAAGAAGAAAGCTGCAATTTTCAGAAAAGCATTGATTATATGTCGCAAATAAACTCTAAAGACGTGATTCATCAACCTGCCTACTAGAAATATAACATCGAGCTTAGTTTATTTTAGTGATCTATCGATCCGTTATTTATGAATCATTGTGAAAATAAATACCTTGTCCTAAATTAAAAATAGAATTCAATTCAGCGAAAAATCTATTGGAAAATAAATAAAAAAAATTATATTGCAGATCAATAAATATTTATTCAAATATCTGAACAAATTTTTTAAAAATTATTAAAAATAAGCTAAAAATAACATCAATGAAATGAGTGTCTCTCTGATATAGTTTATTTGTTATCTTTATTGATAAAATGTTTTAATTAAGTCATATCTCGAAAGCAGTTTTGAAGGCAGGGTGTTTGGAATTTGCACTGGTGAAAAATTAAAACTTCAAATGTAGAAGCGCATAATTTATTCATTAATGATATTTTTAAGCATTTCACCCCAAGGAAATCGGGAATGCCACAACCACGCAAGGGTTACACAGAATGGGAGCAAGAGTAAAGAGGTGTGTTTCAGGAAGGGATAAAGAGAAGGACGGGGACTAGATCAAGGTATTAGAAGATGTCGATTGACATTGCATTTGAATATCTGGAGATTATGACTATCAGGAAAGCAAACAAGAGGAAAGAAGCTCCACACAAGAGAAGTGCGGGAGAAGAAGCTGCTTGAGTAGAAGAGACGTTTATATTTAACCGTTTCGACAGTGAAAGAGTGGGTGATAGATGATAGACGGGTAGCTGGCTTAAATTCATGCAGTTTGGGAATCAGCGAAAGTAACTCGTCGGAACATTTGTCGGGAAAATATATGTAGGAAAGACAGAGGGAAGAAACGGCACGTATGAGAGAAAGTGACTGTAGACGAGATGCCAGATCAGGACCCATCAAATTGCATATCTGTGTCTGCATTATTCTCCACCAATTGTTTAATCTATCTGATGAATAGGGGATTTTTTTTCTCGGCAGGATGAGAGCAGCTAACACATTGAATTGTAAAAGCAAAACTGAACGAAATATTTCCATGGGAGATAACAAGAAAAAGGAATATTCAATATTGAATCGTCGGCTGAAAACGAATAAATATCAAAATGGAAAATAAGGCAAAATACTAAGAAGTGACGAATACTTTGCACTCCAAATCTCTCTCTCTCTCTCTCTTTCTCTCTCACTATATATATATATATATATATATATATATATATATGTGTGTGTGTATGTGTGTGTGTGTGTGTGTTATAGTGAAACCGCCTGAAGAGTGTATTGAACAATTAGAAAAAAGTTCGACTAAGAAACAATAAAATGGAGATGCCGAATATAACATAAATCAGCTAAGCAACAAATGTTATTTTCTATTAGTCCCAAATGTATATATATATATATATATATATATATATATATATATATATATATATATATATATATATATATATATATATATATATTAGGCTGGTGCAAAAATAATGATGTAATAATGTCATTTTTTGACGTTAAAAATACGTCAAAAAACGACATTATTGCGTCATTATTTTTGCACCAACCTAATATATATATATAGATAGATAGATAGATAGATAATATTAGTGGTAAATATACATATATATGCAAAATCCACAGGTGCATATATACACATGTATATTTTAGAATAAAAAATTTTCTGAGAGGATAAAATCCAGGTAGAACTCAATGTCCAGGACAGAGTAAGGATATAATAAAAAGGCTTAAACACTAATATTCCATGGTGATAATTTATTCCAATGGAATAAATTATGACCATGGAATATTAGTGTTTAAGCCTTTTTATTATATATATATATATATATATATATATATATATATTGATACATGTTTCATTAAATATTATAGACAAGTGATGTCTATCTGTTTTATGTAAAATTTTTTCGTAACATCTCATAAGTTTAATAACACTATCGCTGAACGAAGAAAGAAATTCACAATATTGATCCATATTTTTTTATTTTAATACAATCTAAGCTTTCGGCTTACATAAGCCATTATCATTATTGTCTATAATATTTAATGAAACGTGTATCAATGAGAAGATGCTGCCTAAATACACACAATATATATATATATATATATGTGTGTGTGTGTGTGTGTGTGTGATTGCTAGAATAAGGAAGAAATAAGAAACGATTTAAAATTTAACATGTGTTACGTTTATTTAAGCTTCCACAGGAAATGGAATATTGAAGATAAAAGAATATAAGAGAAACATACTTTGGGAGGGGGGCCTTTATTCTTTATCTGGGAACACGCAGAAACAAAACAGGCCATAATTTCGATTTTTATAAATCCCACCTAAGAAAACAAAAAAAAAAAAAACAACAAATCATTACCTCGGAAATAAATTACAGAGAGTTCTGATAAATATTTTACAATCTATAAACACGGGCCAAACACGTCAGCATATCGCCAACTTTTAAGATATATTTAACGACAATCACAACCAATGTAAGTGAAATTCTATCGTTCTCACACAATACATCCCACAACACACATACGAACAATCGCCATAGATAAAAATGCCGATTAAACGCTCAAATTCATGTACGCAGACAAACGAATACACATTATCAACGAAATCCAGCATAGACCAAATAGAATTATGATACACAAACACGTGAATTATACAAGCGAGTGCCGCTTGACAGCACAGATAGACATTAGGTCGATTTAACCATTGAGAAGAAAACAACACAATATAAAAATAACATTTTTTTTCTTTCTTCCATATTTCAATGTTTTGATGAAGCTTAAACTTTTAAATATTTATTTGTTTCTTATCCTATCATTCAATCGGATTTTAATACATATTGGATCTGTTTTGATCCCAATTCATATATATATATATATATATATATATATATATATATATATATATATATATATATATATATAAAATCTAGATTTAAACTATGCTATATGTATGGGTTTAAATGTTCACTATCAGGGATACAGTGTATGTAAATATAAAAGTCGACATTGAAGTGAACACCAAGAGTCGAGAGTTTGTTTCATGCTAGACGCGATATGGCCCGACCAGTGCGTTTAGCATGAAACACACTGTGGCCTCTTGCTGTTGACTTCAATGACCACTAATATATATATATATATATATATATATATATATATATATATATATATATATATATATATATATATATATATATATATATGAATAAGCAAATAAAACTTACATTAAATACATGTTTAGGTTCCATGTGTTTAATAATTCGAAAATATCCTCATTAGAATAATCACATACACACGCGCGCGCGCACACACACACACACACACATATATATATATATATATGTATACACACATATATATACAACACATTTGGGACTAATAGAAAATAACATTTGTTGCTTAGCTGATTTATGTTATATTCAGCACCTCCATGTTATTGTTTCCTAGTTGAACTTTTTTGTAATTGTTCACTAAATAACTGCCGTTTTACTTATTTTGCGTTTAAGTTTAATGGTTGTAATCACTTTCTATTATATATATATATATATATATATATATATATATATATATATATATGCATGTTTCATTAACAACGACAGACAAGGTACTACGGGCAGTACTTTGAAACGTCTTACGTTACACCTATCTGATCACAGCTCCATTAGAACCCATTTACACACACACACAAATTTACCAGACTCCATTAGGAACATACTAGTAGAAAAAAAAATTAACTGCATCCACCTGCAAAAAAAAGACTAAAAATAATGGAAGCTTTAATAATAAAAAAGAAAAAGCCAACTATTAACAATATTAACTAAGAACAAGGCCACAATGTGCTAACTGTATTTGGAAATTAAAAACATCCCTACCACACACTAAGACATACACAGAACGCACGCATTCGATTAAGCTGAAAAATCGAATCGTGCTTGATAATGGCTAACGTTATAGCCAAAAACGCTCGGAAATATACAACATTTGGACAGTTCTTACACACCCTTTGTCCAGAAAAGAAAGCTCTTGTTCGAACACAGGAAAAATTAAATAAAAAGCTTAACCATACTACCTTGTCTGTCGTTTTTAATGAAACATGCACAAAGGAAGGATTTCTGTCTAAATATACAAATATATATATATATATATATATATATATATATATATATATATATATATATATATATATATATATATATATACCGGATGTAACTGCAACACTGTTCAAATCGTGTAACAGCAAAATTGTTAGATTAAGCTTTAAACCGGTTTATCTTAGAAATGATTAAAGCTATCTCCCTGGAGTTTTCAAAGGTTTTTATAACACTCTTGAATCTGCTTTAAACAATAAGAATGAACATAGCTCTATGTTTGAAATGATGATCCCTCTTCTTGTGACGGCCTCTTCCAGTTTTCCTCTCTACTGCTCCCTTTTTTTTTAAAATTTATCCACCGTTTTCTTGATTGTTTTTTTTAAGACGGAAGACAGAGTATGAATTTTGTACCGTTACTGAAGGGATGAATGATCATTTTCCTACCACCATTGCTCGGTTGGTTTGGAAGACATAGTGGAACTGAACCAACTCTCTTTTAGCTGAATAACTGAAAGACTTTTTCAGTAGTTCTATGGCCGCCAGTAAGGCGTTTATATATCACGTATATAATGTGTTATGCATCCCCTTTCTCTAACATGCGTTGGTAGGTGTGATGTCAAATCGGTCGAGTTTCGACCCTGGCTTGAAGCAATCGGATATCTAGCCAAACTGATGAGATATGATACAACGAAACAGTCGGTCTTTGGTTGAATATATATATATATATATATATATATATATATATATATATATATATATATATATATATATATATCAAACACTCCAGGGTGTCAGCTTGATCGATAGCAACTGAGCTTCTGATGAAGTGGGCCTCCTATCTCCTATAAAACGCAACAAAAAAGGCACAAAAATTATACACAGGAACTATTTTAGTAAAACAAAGTGATAAAATCTTTATAAAGTCATCTGCATGTAGTAACTACAATAAAGAAGCACTGTAATTACTAATACACATTTTCATTGTACTCTTTTTTTCAATATGTATGTATGGAAGATTTGATTTATTCATTTATGTAAATTAAATGATAGCATTGTAGATGTGCATCGGTGGCCCCTCCCTTTGCTTTCTGGCAACCCATATTTTAACCCTAGTTCGCTACTATATATATATATATATATATATATATATATATATATATATATATATATATATATATATACTGTGTGTGTGTGTTTCGTTGAATTAGAGTTACAATGGATATTTGTTTTTGTTTTTTTATTATCCTTTGTCGTGTATGAATAGACGCGTTTTCTTTTCTAGATTTAATGCATGTGAAAATAGCACAAAATATTTTAAATTCTGAACGTTTTCGATAAAATTGCAAGCAATTTTCAAGGATTAATTCTAGTTTTTGCCATAGATCTATAACAAATGATGTATACATTTTCTGTACATGTTATAAAAGTTGCCGAAAGTAGATATATTCTTAATTTTCAAAGGCTGCCAGTGCTGTGAGATTATGTTAATAATAATGCTTTTATTAGATTGCTTTCTGGTTTGTTTGTTTATATAACAAGGGCTTCCACCTGTTTTAAGGACTTTTGCAGAGGGTGGTAAGTATGACACCTGTGTTCACGATCTGCATTTGGCGTACCTGTGTTCACGATCTGTATTTGGCGTACTGAGGTTAGTACGATGCATTATGTACATTATTTACATTATTCGGACTATTTCCTCATTTTTGTCGCCATATTTATTACAACGTTTCGGCCGTTATACGCTCCAGCCTTCTTCATGTGGTTGGAATGTCCAACTGAACCTTTTATTTCGCTCACTGGGGCAGACTGTTCCAGTTCCACGTGCCATGTTTAATGGATGTCAGTTGTCAGTAATCTCCTGTTAATTCCCCTCTCCAAGTTCTCCACTGCCTTAACCAGGTATTGAACTCACACTATTTTGGTCCTGTGACTGGATCCAGCTAACGTCTTTATTCACTGTGCAATGTGTCCTTGAGGCGACAATGATGAGGACAATAGTCAGAATGATGTAAATAGTGTACATAATGCCTCATCTCAGAAATATAGACAGATACAGAAGATAACAATTGACATTGCATTTAAATTTTTGAAGATCCATGTTGAATGGGAAGCAAGAAGCTGAAAGAGAATTGCCCAAGCGAGTAGAGAAACTGTTAGCATAAATCTTATTGTTGCATTTAGCCATTTCAATTGTAAAATGAGGAGAACTTAAACCAATCTATTACTGCCCCTAAATTAATAAATCGAAGTACCATAGTGGAAAGCTCGTGTGAAAAATTACCATGAAAGTATTTCTAGAAAAGGTAAAGTGAAGCTTCGTTACGGCGGTGGGAAAGAGACTGGAACCGAGATGCCTGTTCATGAACAATAACATTGCAGATTCTTTGGATTTTACCAAGAATCTCTATATAGCAGGAGCATGAGACCAGATGTGGCATCCATATTCAACAAAAGGACGAATGGTAGACTTTTAAATATGTCAGATATATTCTGGAAAGAAAAAATTCTCTAGAACAACATAGTAAGCCAATTTACTTAGCTGCAGAGTTAACCATTGATTCAATATACACTTTGCACTTCATGTCAGCAGAAAATGTGTCTGTGAGGAGGCAAAATGAGACACTCTTCTGGAGGTTAGCATCAGCCATGCTGATGGAAGGTAAAATGGGTTCTCTCAGCTGATTAAAAGAGAGCAGTTTCGTTTTTGAGGCGTTAAATTTAACAAACCACTCCTCGCTCCAGATAGCAAGAGATTGTAGATCACTTTTTAGATCAGATGCCAATTTGACCTTATCGAACAGATCCGACCTAATATTAAGACAGGATTAACATATCATTCTTATAGATAACGATTTAAGAACTGATTACATCAGAAAGTTCGTTTATGAAAATTAAAAACAGCCTAGGTCCAAAGATACTATTTAACAAGTGCGTGTGTTTGTATAAATGAACCCAATATCCCGCCAGACCCAGGAAGCTAGATTAGAGGGTTAATCTGGGTTTACATCTAGCTGCTGAATACAGAAGCACATTACATCACCAGTGTGCTTTTGAAACCATGATCACGAGTCAGATGCCAGTGACAATTGTTTAAAAAAGACGCCCCAAAGAATTCATGGGTAGTCTCAAACACATCGCAGACATGAATGCAAAGTTCTACATATCCAGTTGCATAGATAAGCAAACACTAACAGGCTGGTAAAGTGGTTTGATATGCAGCGGTCGATGGTAAGGCGGATGGTAAGCGATGAGGATAAGCGGACTGTATAGCTGGTCCGTCCTATTCGAGGATACCCGTGTAAGGGCGGCTAGCTAATCCCTGTTGCACACGCTTGCTACGGGGGAATTTGTGTTTATTAAAAACTCACAGAGCCGATCTGTAGTTTATACTGCAACTATGCTGAGCAGACTTAAGTTACGGTTTCTGGGAAAGAGAGTGTTATCTAGCGTGATCAACAATTTGAACAAGGCTAGCACGCTCAAGCCCTCGGTCACGATGACTTGTGACTTCGTGCTAGCATAGCTATCGACGGGCCCAAGAGTTCCGTTTACCCAATTTCACTCACAAGGATTGGGTCAACCCGTGTAACAAGCTTTGCTTTTTCAGACAGTTTGCTACTAGTCGACGCGGAAAGTGTGCAGAAAGCTCGCGAACGACACGCCGACAACACTCGATAGGTTCGGTTTGATTTTCGAATTTGATTTTTCCAATTTTTCAGGCACTTTCCAAAGATGCCACACGCTGGGATCGACCCCTTCAGTCCGATAGCATCAGGAAGACACTTTCCTGACAAATGGACGATGGTTAGATTCGAACCCGGGTCTCATGGCCAGAATGCGAACATTCTAACCACTCGGATAAGCGGACTGTAGATGTATTACAACAGCATGGATTCATCGTTCAGTTGATGAGAGCCTTCGCTTGTAGCAGTTTCAACCATTATTAATCAAGCGTGTTAAATGCGTAAGTGTGAAAGCAATAGGCAAACAACAAGACATGTAAATCCAATTCTGCATACAACATCGACGGTCGCGTATCTGAAGGAAAATTAAATAGTTAATGATGTCGACTCGATAATCGAGTCTGATTATTTCTTACACATGAACAAATATATAAGAAAACTCGAGGTCAATACAATCATGGTGTGAAGGGGAATATACTGACGACGTAGCCATTTATAGCGTATATGAGAATGATCTTGAACAGGAAATCAATGCCCTCTACCAAGTGTTCCAAAAAATAGCACCCAAGATAAGCACTTTTCAAAACAAATAAATAAATAAACACAAAAATTATCCAACATTTGGATATTTATTTATTCAGCTTGTCCTTGATCTAAGTTTTCTGCTCACATGAGCCATCTTCAGAGTGGTTATACGACCATTTAAACAACGGTATTCACCATCAAATCTCATATTCCGTCATGTTGACAGACGTTTGTTATGCGACGATAACGCTCGCGGAATAGCAGACGTAAGTCATACCCAGGGCTTGACTCAAACCTTGTGAGCGGAATTGGGTAAACGGAACCCCTGTGCTCGTCGATAGCTGTGCTAACACGAAGTTGCAAGTCATTGTGGCCGGTGATTTGGGCATGCTGGCCTTGTTCAAATTGTTGATTACGCTAGATAACACGCTCTTTCACAGAAATCGTAAAATCTGCTCAGCATAGTTGCAGTATAAAAAATATGATCTGGACTTGGTATGGAAAAAAGTTATTGCGCTTACACTGAATCCATCGTAAAAATTCACGACGCAGAAATATTAATTTTTAAACATTTCAATTAGCACTTTTTACGCATCAGTTATAACAATTTTAGTTTAGGAGATAAGGAAACGGAATATAGAATAGGTTGCGCAAGTGGTAGCTTCGACAAAAATCACAAATTGCTACAAAGTTGATGAGATTGGTACTGAAAATTTAACCATTTCATACCTCATCCCGAACGAGTCTACTAATAAAAGACAATTATCTTGCTTTCGCTTCCGAGGCCAAAGAACTGATGAGGTGTTCTATGCTGATTCATAGTTTGTATAAGAATGATCTTGAACAGGAAATTCATCACGGAAGTAGTTTTTGTTAGAACCATATGCAATGTAATGATGTGTTGTATCGTTGATATTTCGGTCTCTGACGTAGTATGACGTCATAGGACCGCATCATAAACTTACGACCTGCGTCTGCTATTTCGCGAGCGTTATAGTTGCATAGCAATCTTCTATGTCAGCATAACAGATTATAATCTTTGATGGCGAATACCATTTGTTTAGATGGTCGTATAACGACTCTGAAGATGGATCATGTGATCCGAAAACTTAGATCAAGACCAACGGAATAAAAAAAATAATATCCAAATGTTGGTCAATTTCTGTCTTTATTTTCACCCGAAATTAAACCAAACATACGAAATTTAGAACGGCTCATGATCAGACATAATAGACTTTCATCGTATGTTGTATTTAACAGTTCATGATTAAATAATGATTTGCTACCCCAATACACTATATATATATATATATATATATATATATATATATATATATATATATATATGTGTGTGTGTGTGTGTGTGTGTGTGTGTGTGTGTATGAAAATATTGTAGAAAATAGGAAAGAAACTGGTTTGGTAAATAATCCAAAGTTCCTTAGTATTTTTGTAATTATTTTTAAAAATAGTGATCGATACGAAAGTAGAGCATAAATATAATTATTTATTTAAAAATATGATTCCAACTCGCTACATAAGAGGTCTCATGTTTCAAAACAAGAGCCGAAAACTTCAAAATAATATTTGAATTAACTTGAGTTAAAGTAGGCTCTGTTCCATCTTCAAGCGAAATTTTTTTGGGAATGACTTATTTCTGAAATTTACGAGTTTTAATAGTATGGTCAGAATTGAAATCAAAAATTTCCATGGTAACATCAAGGGCGGATTGTTTAGAATCGGCAATGGTGGGGTGTTAATAATTTGTATCAGTATAGAGTTACTTTCATAGATGCCGGGTCACGGTAAGGTGGGGGTGGCTAAATTTACGACGGAGGAAGTTTTCGCATAGTCTGGCTTGAGCGTCTACGGAGATTTATTTATTTATTTTTATTTTATTCTTTTATTATCTCTTTATGAAAGGGATTTGTGTATATGAAAAGGCCGTAACGTTTGTTATTTGACGACTTCATAAAGGGTTATCAATTTTTGTAGGGTATTAAAACTATGTATATGGGCTATGGATTTTAAAAATTATTTTATTGTATGCGTGTTTTTAGCTAGTTATTCAGAGCGTAAGTTCGGTTGTGTCGGCAGAAAACCGTTAATTCTTGCCTGTTGTTTGTGCCTCCATGAGAAACTACACATTATTAAGCTTCTAAACAATAAAAACCTATTAAACAACAGGCAAGAATTAACGGTTTTCTGCCGACACAACCGAACTTACGCTCTGAATAACTAGCTAAAAACACGCATTACCCTGACCCGGCATCTATGAAAGTAACTCTATACTGATACAAATTATTAACACCCCACCCCTGCCGATTCTAAACAATCCGCCCTTGATGTTACCATGGACATTTTTTATTTCAATTCTGACCATACTATTAAAACTCGTAAATTTCAGAAATAAGTCATTCCCAAAAAGATTTCGCTTGAAGATGGAACAGAGCCTACTTTAACTCAAGTTAATTCAAATATTATTTTGAAGTTTTCGGCTCTTGTTTTGAAACATGAGACCTTTTATGTAGCGAGTTGGAATCATATTTTTAAATAAATAATTATATATATAAAATCCTTATATGCAATAATGCTGTTTTAATGGTAATATGTCGACGTCGGACATTTCGGTCAATAAACCATCTTCAGGACATATTCAATATAAAATATAAAATATAAATAACATTATCAAACTTAACATGACAAAGACGATGGACACAAGAACAAGACATATCCAAACAGATAACTGAAAGTTTTATGCGATCAGCGTTTCGTTTTAAACATGGTCACGTTGTGACCATTTCGTCTAAATTTGTTTAGGCGGATCGAGGCGTTTTTTGACGACATCTTGTCGGGTAGTTGTAGTTGGCGATTAGAATGCCGCCTTTGACCCCGACATAGATCGTATAGGGACAAGATCGGATACTAACAACAGGTATGTGAAAATATTTCGGGACTTTATCGACAAGATTGACTTAGTCGATAATTACCGTAATGAACACCTTCGAGAGGTACTGTGGACTTGGGCGAATAGGAGTAGCTCGGCTGAGGTGGTGCGTTCTACCTATCTAGGCCGATGTAGGGCTCTGATGGTATCCAAGTTTTTTTTATATCATTTACTCGGATCATAGACTCGTCTGGGATCGTGTAAACTTGGATAAGCCTAATGTTAAGAAGGGTGGCTACTAGGAATTGAACGCATCATTATTTGGTGAGCAAGATTCCCGGGACCAACTGCTACTAATGCCACAGATGAAATTTGAAGGGGGCTGTAGTTGGAAATATGTTGCCAACGTTTTCTGTTTCGAGGAGGCTGAAGCGGCTGGGTGCGCGGGTCTCATCACAGAGTCGGATATCTGGAAAAAGCTGAAGCTGGTTGACCGGGATAAATCTCCTGCATTAGATTGTCTACTATACAAAGTCTACTTTAGGCAGTTTCCCGTTTTGTTCCTTTGATGGAACTGATTTTCAACAACTGCTTGAAGCAGGGATCTATATTTCAACACTTCACCGGGGGTGAAATCAACTTGCGATGCAAGGAAAAAAACTGTGGGGATGGGATAGGTAACTTTCGGTCTTTCACGATGTTAAACACAGAGTTAATGATTTTATCCAAGATCTTAGCTAACCGTATGCAGGCTGTCCTCTCTAGTCGATTAGCTCCGAATATTGTGTTTGAAGGGCAGGTATATGCAGGACAACCTTCATATAGTACGCTTCATCATCGAGCAAATTGACAGTGAAGCCACGCTGAACAATTTAGATCAGTTCAATGCTTTTGATAGGGTGGACCATTGATTTCTGGATGCTGTCCGTTCGGCGGCCGGTTTCCGGCCGTACTTTCGCCCTTGGATTCGACTTCTGTATGCGTCTCCCGGGGCGCAACACTAATTATATTAATAAGGCTCTTGTTCATCTTCTTGTGGGAAGACAAATCTCCCAAGGTACATGGGGAGATCTGTTACCAGCACCCTTCTGAAGGCGGTCTGGATATGCCTAACTTTGTGACTCGTCAATATACGCTTCGCATCGTGTTCCTAGACCGAATATATCAGCAATCAGATGAGGCGAGTGAATTCTGAAAGGAAGACACTCGTAAGAACTTCCCATCTCCGAGAACAGTGCACTCGTGCTAGGAGGTGCCCTCATACTTCTGAGTGCTCCTTCTATCGTGAATTTCGGATTGCTCTGAATCAGATCATACGGGCGATGGGTAGCCACTCCAACGCCCGGGTGTTGTCCCGTAGGGCATTTTGTTTCGTGTTAGAAATCCGTTCAAGATGATCTGATAGACGGGATCGGCCTTACAAAGCAGGAGGTTCGCTCCTTGGGCGACCGGATTGAAATGCCTCAATAAGGATGAGGCATAACGCTCTCTGTTCGGCAAAAGACTTTGTACGGCTGGTTTGGAAAAATCTCCAAACTGCGTTCGTTGTATTTCTTCCACAATCAAGGATTGTTGTGTGTGGGTGGGTATGTCTTGGTATTACTAACAGTATTTTATTTAGTTTTACATTTTTAAATTGTTGTTTTATCCCCCGACAACAAAATGAACCCTACATATGGGGACTATTTAACACTTCCTGGAGATTCCGAGATATTTATGTTGAACGTAGTAAGAATGGTAAATAAGAATGTGTTGTTTTGATGCAATGAGAGGTCGCGGCTTTGGCCAGCTGTTCCCCAGGGCTTAACACCTCTCAGTATAATTTTCCTCAGTCGCGACTCTGAACTCTGACGGAAGACAGAGACGCAACTGAGAGATTATGAGTAAACTTGTTACAAATTACTCAAGAGTAATTTATACACTTTTGTGTAAGGAATACTGTGGTTTGTTTGGGGTCACTGATTGCGGCTATCTAAGTTTAATTATAAGAGACGAGAAAACAATCCTTTTCTTCATCTAACTTTTGGCCTTGTGCCAAGTTTTAGTATTTTTATTGAAAAATAAATATCGGTCTTCGCTATGATACCTAGACTTATTGATTTTAAGAGCAATACTTGATTGGCGCTGGGGTCTCATCAATTTAGAGTTGACCTGGCTAGATATAACCATAAATTATATACTAACAGTTACATTTCTCGCACTTCTCGCTTGTAGAACTCCCTTCCAGCTCCGTACTTTCCATCCAACTTTAATCTGAAAAAGATTAAATGCAATGTCAATGTCTATCTACTGTCCTCCTGATTACTATCTCCTCTTCCCGCTCATTATTAATGTTTCTGTTCCTAATTCTTCCACAGCCTGTAACCACATGTGTCTTAGTGGGTGTTGCCCTCGGCAAAAGACGTTATATATATATATATATATATATATATATATATATATATATATATATATATATATATATATGTATATATGTATATTTGTGTGTGTGTATTTATATATATATACACACATACATACACACACGTATATATATATATATATATATATATATATATATATATATATATATATATATATATATATGCATGTATATATGTGTCAATGCTAATTCATGTGCAATCTAGCGTGGACACGCCCACTCACACACGATAGATTTGACAGTCTCAGGTGAAATGTGTGGATAGTGGGAATCTATCATCAAAGCATCTGTCATCGCTACCACTTTAATGACTTTATTACCATTTAGGCAGAAAGTCACTTTTGCCAACAGTCGAGAAAATAAGAACAACCCTCAGAAAGTGAACAATGAAATATTAAGAAAATATATATGGGAATTTTATTCCTTTGAAAATATATTCCTTTAATTTGACTGAAGAAGGTCACGAGACCAGAAACCCGTGCAGCAAAAATATGAAGAATAAAATATAATATATACACTAAAACAAATCCACATTATAACCAAAAAGTTTTGCGGGTTCTATCTTTTTAATATATATATATATATATATATATATATATATATATATATATAATGGACTCTCCCGGCGGTTTCGACGTATGAGGATCTGCCAGCTGATTGATTCAGTTATGAACGTTTATACGCTAATCTCGAGTGGCATTTAAGACCCGCTAGTGATTTACAAAGGAGGCCACATATGGAGCAAGTGTGAAATAAGAACGAATCAAGGTAAACTGCCAGAAAACCCACACAGGTATATATATATATATATATATATATATATATATATATATATATATATATGTGTGTGTGTGTGTGTGTGTGTGTGTGTGTGTGTGTGTGTTCGTAAATTAAATCAATAGCACGCCAAACCGTGGAGTGAAATGATTACAAACTCTATTGATTTATTCAGATTGAATCCTTTTCTAATCCCGTGACAGTCAGGCTTGATTTAATTCGAGATTGTTGATAATCACTTTCTGTTGTGTTGTTGACAAAACTTGCTTAAGTAAATTGCACACTTTTCTGATTAAATTCTGCCAGTGAGAGTTTTAAACTTTTCTGTTACCGAGGTTCGTTTCATTTCTTCACACCTCTGTGACCGAACATCTCAGATTGTCTAGATTGCGTAACATTATGATTAGGCGATGAAAGATGTTTTTTGTTTGTATTTCTTTCAAGAATGTTAATCAGAAACGTGAACAGAATGTAGCTGATTTGCGATATAAACTAAAAATTATTTAGATAATTCATTGGTGAAGAAGCAGAATGAATAAAGACGTCGAGAAAAAATGTGCGTGGATAAGAATGTTAAAAAAAACGAAAGAATAAATGCATCAAGCAAACAAAGATCTGAACAGGCACCGCCCCATATTTTGTGGGGCTCGCCCCTTGTACACAAGATGGACTCGTCCAAAATATACTTATACAATGTAACCCGGATATAAGAGAATTATAGGGACAGACGAAGTCTCTTATATCCGGGTTTCTCTTATATCCGGGTATGGTCTATTTTTTTTAGGTAAGTATGGCTATAATTTGGGACCAGAGAAAATCTCTCTTATATCAGGCTTTCTCTTATATCCGGGTTACACTGTACTACGGAGAGATAGCGCGAGAAAAACGTCGAGACAGGGTGTTCACCAAGAGTTATACGAGAGTCCAGAGAGAGAGATAATTACACCTTCACTTACAGCGACTTGTACATATACAATGTAACCTGGATATAAGAGACCCGGATATAAGAGAAACCCGGATTTAAGAGAGATTTTCTCTGGTCCCAAATTAGAGCCTGTGTTAATGTATATAAATTAAACCCGAATATAAGAGAAACCCGGATATAAGATACTCCTTCTCCGGTCCCGACAACTCTCTTATATCCGGGTTACACTGTACTTTTCTACTAACCCGCATTCCTAGACTACTAATCTTCATTTCAAGTTTGTATTCTTACATTTAATACACAGATTTTTCTATTTCAATTTCTGCCGTTGCTTATTTATTTGTGCAGGATTCCATCCCCGGAATCCACAACAACATATTTGCTGACAAAACGTACAGATGCATACTGGGATTTGCTCCTAGCCAGTAGCATAGATACCCTCTTCGACACGTTCATCATATTTTCTATTAATTTCAGTAATGATTTAAACCCAGAAAACCGGCATAGCGAACTGGCAGTGAAAATAATATTTTATTAAAATTAGTAATGTTCAAATTATATAAACACACGGAATGAAATATAGAAAAATTGCATTTAGAAGACTGCTCTTTATATCCCTACGTTTAAACAGAATAAATTATTCTGTACAAGACACTACCCAAAAATGTGATTCTGTAGAATTTGTCAGTAATTACTCAGAATTTGTATACCTAAATGGCGTAAAATTCGACTTAAAAATACAACGTAAATACTGCAATAACCTTCAAAATTGCTACGCGTAGCCTAAAACTATGACATCACATTCAGGAGCAATGCGACTTGAAAGACATTATGAAACTACAAGAAGTTATTTAAAAATTACCAATAAATCAAATTTACAATGCCAAATATGTATCCAAGGTGAAATGGCGTAACATAAAAATAAATTATCCGGCAAACGAGCAGATAAAATATTAAACCGTTTCCATTGTGATTTAGCTGGGCCCATAACCTGTTGAGTAATTGGCCATAGTTAAAGGCAACTTGTAGAAATGCCCAACAAACAAAACTGAAAAAGTTTCCAATAAACAATAAGAAGAGAAAAGGGCAACGATAAAACTAAGCGGACAATATATAAATACTTTATAGATATTTTCAATAGAATAATTATAAATATATATATATATATATATATATATATATATATATATATATATTCAACAAAGAAATTCGGATTACTAACACAAAAACAGAAAATGTCTCATATGGAGAATATTTAACATTGAAAAACATAAACAAAAAATTATTTATTTTTAATAATATGTGGAAATCTCCGCTTTTACCTGAAGACGGTCGCGAGATCAGAAACACATGTAGTAAAATTATGGGAAACAAAGCATACTATTTTTTCTGAGTAAATCCACATTACAACCAAAAACGTTTGCGGCACCTCTCTTCTCTTCTTTTTAATATACATACTTTTCTCTCGTTGGAACCACTACAATCTATTTCTTTTATATATATATATATATATATATATATATATATATATATATATATATATACCGTCATCCACAGACAGACTCTTTCGTAGCATCACTGTTCATCAGTGTGAATAGACATCCGATCGCTTCAAACCGGGACAGAGTCTCGGCACATTTGTCATCAGTCGGAGTTTCTACCCCACAGGCTATCGGTGACCAGCAGAGAGAAAGTCGAATTTTTGCGTATATATTTTTTTTCATAAACATGCCAGTGACCTAGAGAACTAAATCGGTTGGGACGGCCTTGCATCATGAGCAGTTGTAGTCCTTATTTACAAATTCGCGCTTTCTTCCCATATATATATATAAGTGAACATTGAAGTCAACACTCAGAGCCGACAGGCTGTTTCAGGCGGCCTGACGATACGAGTGCGTCTAGCATGAAACAGCCTGTCGCTACTGAGTGTTGCCTTCAATGTCCCTTTTTTTATTTATATTTACATACGCTCTATCTCTGATACTGAGCACTTTATCCCATAAATATAGCACACCTTAAAACTATATTTCTTCACACACACACACACACACACACATACATATATATATATATATATATATATATATATATACACACACACACACACACACATATATATATATATATATATATATATATATATATATATATATATAAAGTATTTATTTTCTGTAAACGTAACGAACTCTGTCACAAATAAATATCGTCTTCCAAATTCCGCTTCCCGAGTCGTAAATCGTTTATCTTTTTCCACATCCAACTCCGAATTATAAAACATTCAATAGGTTTATTGCTCACGGTCTTCTATTTTATTGATCTTTTAAGACTAAAAATTCACAGGATTATACTAAGTCTACGAATTATCAAAAAAAAAAAAAAAATTTCAGATCCCGTTCTGTTCGAAGTCAATCAAAAGAAAAATAGATATATACTTTTCCTTCATTAGATGTAAACGCCTCTTTAAACTTTTGACCAAAGCTCCTACCGCTGCCATAACGATGTTGAACATGACTTCCCTTTCAAATTAGTTTATTGTTTTTGCAAACGAACGACTTCAAAATGCCCGGGGCTAAGCTAACGTGACTTCGTGTCAATGAACCAACAAAGAGCTGAGTATTAAAAAAAAAACATTAATTCAGAAAAAAAAAATCTCATTAAATTTCCAATTTAAACCCTGCGTTAATTATGTCAAGGCAGAAAAATAAAACGCAACTCCAATCACTTTGCAAAGAATTTTATCTAACATGGACAAACAGCACAAAAAAAGAAAATAAAAAGAAATAATGAAAAAAAATTCTAGTAAATTTGTTTTCCAACGAAGTGATGTGATAAATTGTAAATTTATTGGACTGAAACAAAACGTCATGGTGTTTTTTGTGTGAATTTCAAAGAAATATTTAAATCCTTCGATATAGATTTCTTCCTACACATGTGTGTCTTTTTGTTCAACTACATTTTGTGATCTTTGAGACAGCCTGATTGTTTCATTATCCCAGAAATTTGCATATATCTGGGTATTAACTTGTCTAAGTGGTTTTGGCAGGCTTCCTAAAAATTGAAATGCTTACCATTAAGAGAAGATTAATTCATTGAAATTACTTGTATATAAAATTATATATTAAAATATTTATGATAAAACGATAGTTACATAGACATTAGCTTTAAAAAAAATAATAATATTAACATTATACACGTATAAAATTAAACTAATTAAAAATAAATATTAAGGTTAATTATTAAATATTTAGTTAAATATGTGAAAACTAGTATTAAAATTATATGCTCTTTATATATTTTCTATTCGAATAATTGTTTTATTTATTTTTTTTATCGGATAACATTTTACTTTGTAGTCTGAAGACTATTATTATCTTTATCTGTCGGTTTCTAACTATTTGCGGAAAATTTCGTGACTGATGTGATTGTACAAATTACTGCCTTCCATAATTTCAGGTCGTATACCTCACCATTTCTCATTATTCGTCTCGTGATTCCAGATTTTCTAAAGTTCTCAACCCTTCCCAGTTGTCAATTTTAATATTATTACTTATAATATTATTTTTGCCATCGTGTAAATACTAATTAACTTGAAGCTCTGTTCATTCGTTGACTAAAAATGCCCCACTTAGATTTAAAATTATTCTCCTAATGGGACAAGTGCTTCCCAAATCTGAATCACCTGTCTAAATAAAGTGATAATTTAAAAATAAATGAGTTGATATTTTTGGAGTTTACTGATAAACAATACGATATTTCCGACGTTTATTGGATGTAACAAATCTTTGCAATTTTGAGTCTCCCCTACGACGTCTCTGCCTAATTCTATCCGGTTATCACTATGTTAGAAATTGGGTATAAAATACACTTTCATCAATTTAAACGTGTTATTCATTGGCATTTCACGTCTGGTCTGATACTGCCGTTCAGACAGCCGTGTACGTTGAAAGCGGAAGTTCTAATAGCAAGCGTATGACACCGTTGGGAAAACAAGTTCTCAAAAGAGACCCATGCTTATGATGTTATTCCTCATATGCGATCAGTAATTTAATTTTAGTGCAAGTCTGTGTATATTTTCGAATTTATTCTTTGTGGAAATAACCACTAATCACGCTAGTTTTTAATTATTTAGACAAGCGTTTATATATAGTCGATTGACAGCTATTCTTTTGATCTTAATGAGTTCGTACCGACTGAAACGTAAGTACACTCACATACATATATGAGTTTACTTACTTTTCTAATATATATATATATATATATATATATATATATATATATATATATATATATATATATATATATATATATATATATAAAAGTAAAGTAAGTACACCCACGTACGTATATATATACATACATACATATATATATATATATATATATATATATATATATATATAGAGAGAGAGAGAGAGAGAGAGATAGATAGATAGATAGACAGACAGACAGACAGACATACATACATACACATATGTAAGTTTTGGTTTAGTACTTCTAGTTATCGTCTGCACATTAATAAGGCTTAACGGAAACCTTTGGGGGCTCTGATCTACATATGCAGCATTTTCTCCACTTTGTGGATGAGGACTGTCCTTTGCTTTGTTATAACCGTGCAGAGCATAGGTGAATTAAAAGCAGGTTACGGAGGCTTATGGCGAGAGCATACGATCCACTATGCAATGTTTCTTTTTCTGCACAGTCCCGGCTACACTTGTTGCACAATGTTACCTGAAATTATAATATACATTCTAAGATTTCTCGGAAAACGAGTAAGACGGAATGTGGACATATTTTGCTTTTACTTTTTTTTTTTAGATAGAATAAAAACGGCTATTAATTCTGTCGTTTATGGGGGAAATGGAGTGAATGTGGGTTCGATCACAACTCGCGGGCACCAGTGGCGCAAGAACCTCTGGCACATCTTACTAAAAAAAAACGAATGTGGCGATTTTATTGCAGTAATCTGGAATTGCTAGTTTTTTTACATTGTAACATTTTATGAAAAACGCTTCCAGGTATCTTGAGTGATTTTAAATTGTCAGAACAGAAGAGAGTGCTGGATAATGTTCAGTGTTGTTTCCAACTCTTTGTAAAAATCACAAACACACTCACACACACACAGACATATATATGTATTTCCTAAGGAATTATTTGGAATTCTCAAGCAACAATCAGGCAAAATACAATTGACAGTTTTTGAACAAATACATAATTCTACGGATATTTTTAATATATGGAGCAAAATGCTATAAGGATATTCAGCAGTTATGTCCTAGTTCACACAGCAAATTATGATCAAAACGCTTCACTCTATAATACAGTGTGATGTATGTAATTATATTAAGAGCATTGCAATAGTTTGTAATTTAAATACTTTTTCAGCGTTAGAGACAATTATGAAACTTATATATATATATATATATATATATATATATATATATATATATATATATATATCCCTGTTTAATGGAGTTTTGTCAGCTTACAAAACTCCTAAAAACTAGATAGTAAACATAGCACTTCTAAAAAAAAAAAATCAATCCAACACGCTGACACTTCTATAAATAATATGACCTTTACCACCAACTCCAAGACTTTTGGAGAAATAATTAGAAAGACAAATAAATCGAATATCAATTCAGATGCCTGTACTTATCAAATAAATTGTTTACAATGTAAAAGCGCTTATATCAGAGAGACATCACGAAATGTAAAAGCCAGTATCTACGAACATAAAAGAGATATATTTTTAGACAACCATTCAAACTCGTTTGTAATGCCCAGGAACAAAACTGGCCATAACTTTGAATTCACAAATACCCCCCTAATTAAAGAAGAGCACCATTTTTTTTTACGTCGAAACTAATTCAAGGGATTACTAATACCAACATCACTAACCATAAATACTTTATAGATATTTCCAATAGAAAAAATATAAATACTATATATATATATATATATATATATATATATATATATATATCTTCATCCACATACAGAATCCGGCAAACGAGCAGATAAAATATTAAACCGTTTCCATTGTGATCTAGCTGGGCCCATAACATGTAGAGTAAAGGCCATGGTTAAAGGCGACTTGTAGAAATGCCCAACAAACGGAACTTACAATTCTACGGATATTTTTTTAATTTATCGAGCAAGAAGCCATAGGAGGATTAATCGGGTTAAGTCCCAGTTCACACACATAGCTAAATTATGATCGAAACGCTTCACTCTATAATACTATATAGAGCGAGTTATGTCACGTGGAAATAGAACAATCTACCACGGTGTACGTAATAAACGGTTCGGTTCGAAATCCCAATCACCTGAAGAAGGCCGGAGCATAAAACGGCCGAAACGTCAAAAACATTATATTATTATTATATATTATTATTATATATTATATAAACGTCAAAAACATTATATATTATTATATATTATTATTATTATATATTATATTTGTCAAAAACATTATATTACATTACCAAACTTTATTGAATCCAATCTTAAAGAATCTAACGTATGTTCATCGAAACAAACGGTATGTATGTAGAATCGTTCCTAAATCAACAGGCGAAAACCAACAAGCATGTTGGAAAATGGACACACACACATCTACACATATATATTACCATCTGATTCCCACATAGACAAAGTAGAATTGTTATACAATAGCATAAAGAAATAAAGGAATATTACGTTTTTTTAATATTTTTTTTCACTTAGACTTGTTAATTTCTTGGTACATCGTATGGACGAGTTGTCTTTCTTAAAATCAGAATTCTGTGAATTATACTATTTTTTTTAAAAAGTCATATATATATATATATATATATATATATATATATATATATGTATGCCTGTGTGCGTCCTGGGTAAGAGGTTAAAATACATCCGCGTCCTGGGTAAGACTTTAAACTACGTCCATCAGAAAGGCCTCTGATCAGGAGGTTTTTAGGAGCGTGGAACCACCTCTTAATTGCTGGCGTTCCCAGGTCCACCCTGACCCGCAGTGGTAGCACCTGTTAGGATCCCAGCTATGGGCAAATAGTTAACTATTACCAGCAATACTTTTTTGAAGAACTTTTTTACCAGCAATACAATTTTGAAGGAAATATATGAGCAAAAATAGATTTTTGATAAAACAAAATATTACCAGCAATAAAAAATTTTGTCAGCATTAAATAACCCATTGAGGTTGATATGCCCTAAAACAAAATAAACCAAACCAATCTAAACCAAAGAATATTCATACGAATCTATTCATACGAATCTATCCTAAAAATGTTGTCGGCATTGAATAACACATTGAGGTTGATATGCCTTTAAAAAAAATAAACCAAACTAAACCATATATGCTTGTGTGTGTGTGCGCGCGCTCGCGCGTATTTATATATATTGGAAAAAATATATAATGTCTCATTTATTAACAACTACGTCTCAAACAACAAAACAATCGATATAAAACAAAATAATAGTCGGAAAGTTAAAGGTGGAATTTACTCTAATACCAGTCATAAATGCTGCAAGGTGTACATAGTCTCCTATGTATGCCTTGTAGCATTTATTACCCCAAGGAATTTAATTTAAATATTATATGTATACAAAAGATATCTTTTACAAGCAACACATGCAATGCAATAGCGAGTCTGACAACAAATTTGATTTAAAAAAATTCTGTTCTCATTAAAGAGAAAACTATTTTCTAAGACGAAAATTATATATATATATATATATATATATATATATATATATATAATTTTCGTCTTAGAAAATAGTTTTCCTATACTTGTGTTTTGATTGGTCCATCTAGCCTTTGTAACAACGTTTTCCCCTTGCGAAGGATTGTTAATTAATTTTAAACTTTTAAAACCATTTATTTTACATTCAACGTCATCACTTGATAAGACACCGAGGGTGTTGAAACAAAATGGCTATTTTTGTAGTGATTTTATAACATATTTATGTTATAAATTTTTAAAAAATAAATAATTATATATATATATATATATATATATATATATATATATATATATATATATATATATATATATTATTTATTTAAAAATTTGATTCCAACACGCTACATACATCATGTAGCGTGTTGGAATCATATTTTTAAATAAATTATTTTTAAATAAATAATTATATTTATGCTCTACTTTTGTATCGAGCACTATTTTTTTAAAAATATTACAAAAATACTAAAGAACTTTGGATTATTTACCTAACCAGTTCTTTCCTATTTTCTATATATTTTCACACACACACACACACACACATATATATATATATATATATATATATATATATATATATATATATATATATATATATATATATATAGATAGATTGATAGATAGATAGATAGATAGATAGATAGATAGTGAAGGTAACAAATCCATTGTTATATTATCCAAGTGGATCCTAGTAATATTAAATATTAAAACTGATCCACAAAAAGAGCACAATGTATGTGTTATTACAGAGCATATAATTAATAAACAATAACATTTCATAAAACTTCTTCCCTTTAAGACAAATACTTTCCACCATCCCTTGCCCCCTCTCTCGTTCTTTTTGTCTGACTAAAACAAGGTAATGGATAAAAACTGCATTGGTTTTCCGAGTGTGTGTGTGTGTTTCTTTTAGCTTTCATAGTTAAATTTCTATTTCTGACACGAACTCAGTTCACACAGGGGTTGATAAGAAAGAGGAACGATATATTCGTCTGCCGAAATAGGCTATTCTCTATATGAGGTGATTTTGATTTTCAATGATTATTAATTTTATATATATATATATATATATATATATATATATATATATATATATATGAAGACATATAGTCTTAAGATGTGATATATTTATGGGCTAAAATGCTCAATATCAGAGATAGAGCGTGCGTAAATATAAAAGTGAACATAGAAGTCAACACTTCGAGGCGACACTCTGCTACATGCTAGATGCAATCGTCAGACTGCATCTAGCATGTAGCAGAGTGTTGCCTCTAAGTGTTGACTTCTATGTTCACTTTATATATATATATATATATATATATATATATATATATATATATATATATATATATATATATATATCTGATTAAACGAATTAGAAATGTAAATTGTATTGCTTCTATTATTTACATTCTTCGGACTGTTATCCTCATCTTCATTGCCATATTCACAACGTTTCGGCCGTTTTATGCTCCGGCCTTCTTCAGGTGATTGGGATATCGAATCGAACCCTTTATTACGTGCACCGTAGTAGATCGTTCTATTTCCACGTGCCATACCTCTTCCGGGTGTCTCAGTTATTTCACTTAAACTCAACTCTCCAAGTTTGGTTCACCACTGCTGTCGCCTGGTATTGAACTCACAACTCTTTGGGTGCGAATCACTGGATCTAACCACTGTCTTTATCCACTGGGCCATGCGTCAATGAGGAATTTTTTCTAAAATTGAAATTTCTACAATTACAACTACAAAAAATACAATTAACGTAAAATTAATTGTTTCATTATAAGGAATCATTTGCCATTCACAAAGCGAGCCGCCATTGGTACCGTAGGTTGTAATTTAGAAAATCTTTCTGTTAAAACAATTTTTTTTAGGGAAATACATGAGCATTTGATAATGATTTCTCTCTTCATTATACAAGATGAACGGCTGCTCTCTCAGCATGTTCCGTTGCCGGCATTCGGTTTATATCGGTCTGGGTAACCTACTCGGAAGCATGAAATAAAACTTTTATTTAATATACGGGAATAGACTGTTTTCGTTACACTGTAATGGATAGCGGGTCGGACTGAGTTATCGGAGAGCCGAGTTAGAATTCCGGTCGAATTCATTACATTCACTTACGTGCTAATACCTTGGGAAAGGAATTAATCCTCTTCTTCTCTCCCCCCAGCTATGGGTAAATAGCAGAACAGATCTACAGTCATGGATGGCAACTGGTCTACCATCGAAAGAAATGGCAACTTACTGCGAGAAAAAAAAATCTGTCCCGTCAGTCATGTATCGAAACATACATGTTCCTCTAAGCATGTATCACCCATAACACATAATTGACTTCATGGAATCGCAGAGCTGAGTTCGAATTCCAGTCGAATCTATTACATTCACTTAGGTGCTAATATTCTTTAGAAAGGTATGAATCTTCTTCTACCTCCAGCTATGGGTAAATAGCAGGATGGACCGCTTTCTCTAGCCTTGAATGGCAGCTGGTCTACCACAGAAAGAAATGGCTACCTACTGCAGGAAAAAAAATCTACCTCGTCAGTCATGCATCAAAATATTCATAATCGCTTAAGCGTGTATCACGCATGGCACATAACTGACTGACCGTGTCTAGCGATATTTCGTCTAGTTCTTCCTTTTCGTTCTTGCTCGTATGTTTCAACTGCCCAGTCAAGAGATCTATATCACCAAATTCACGAACCTAGCTTATCATATGGTCTACCTTTATGTATTCCTGTTTTAATTATTGTAACGTTTAACTAAAAAATGCGATTACTTCTGGAAATAATTTTTGTTATTTTTCGATAAGATTTTCATGACCTTTCATTGCCTAAAAAACATATGGCTTCTCGTAGCATACCTTGATTCCAAAGCCTCTAACATTGGAATTGTTAAGATGTAAACATTTGCGAGTTTTAATATTTTAAAAAGACATAGCAAAGATTAATCTATGGGATTTTGGAAATTTTAGAACACCATAAATCTTGTCATACTGTCCCGTGTGCAACAAGATAAGATTAAGATAATCTATTCTTACTGAATCTTAATGGATTCTACTTTATTTATTTCAGGTTCAAATCTCCCTAGAGTCTTCTGCCAACTCATATAATGGCTTCTAATTATTATTTTGAATATATTTTTCTTTCCTTTTTCTTCTCAAGGTTTACTTACTTTCCCGAGTTTCTTTTTACAGTTTAATGTATATTATTTCCTGCTTCAAATCGTCATTAGGCATTATCCTGCATTAAAAAATTAAACAAGAGTTACCATCCTATTATATCCCACATGTAAAACGGTAAAAAAGACACCATCTTGTTATATACCCTCATGCATTAGAACCTTGAAACAGGGTTACCACACTGTTACACTCGCTAAACGTTGTCTTCTACACAGTACACATTTTAAAACGTATTAATTTCAAAGTCATGTAAGATGTCTGAACAGGAATTCGATCTCGCTTCGTTTATTGAGTTTTCCATGCCGATAAACGCTGCGCCAACAAACCCAGCTGCTCCGCCCTGATTTTATAGTTTAATGGGTAGCTTACGTTCTGGCGAAACGAAATAGCATTGGCTATCGATTTTTGCTTACAGGAAAAATACAGGTACCCCCGGGCAGAAAGCTTAGAAAATAGACACGAATATTTCCGAAAGAGCGGTCAGCACATCAACGCAGATCAATCGCTGATGGGTATTTGTCTTAGAAGACTTCAGTTAAAATTATCGATACCAAGAACCGAAAGCTTGGCAGCCGTAACGATCTGTTCGCTGGGCTGATTCGATAAAGGTAGATTGTGGTGCTACGGGAAAATATTGATACAATCCTTTGTGGAATTGTCATATTTTAGAAATTCGTGAAAAGAGAGAAAAAAAAAAAAAAAAAAAAAAGAAAAGCTGAAGAGAGAGCATAATAAATATAATAAATTGGCTTCGAAATAAGTTAACTTATTCAACGCAGGAGTAAAATTGTTTTTAGTCGATTTCCGAAAACTCCACTTAAACTGAAGAGAAATATATGAAATTCCAAGAGACGTTCGTAAACATAGTGCTTGGTGATCAAAATCTTTCTCAACGACCATTCCCGCCTTTCACTCTCCACGTGTGGTTCAGACACGACGACGACGGCAATATGCATCGAGTCGTGGACATAAAATCTGTTTTCCCGTTCGCAGACGACGCCTTGAACGAAATAACAGTAGCCGAAGAATCAGCCAGGGCGAGCTCCGCTGACTAATGGGGCGGTCCTCATACGCGAAAAGAACAGTAGCGCTACACGGTGACGGTTCCTGTTTAGAGGCTTTCAGTGTTTACTGTCATCTGACTCTGAAACACCGATTCTTGTACGATCACCGAAGTTAAGCAACGTCGAGCCTGGTCGATACAGCTTAAGAATACCAGATGCTTGGGTGTGCGGTTGGTATAATGAGCTTAAGGCCGTATCACGTTGAAACATCGGTTCTCGTACGATCACCGAAGTTAAGCAACGTCGAGCCTGGTCAATACAGCTTAAGAATACCGAATGCTTGGGTGTGTTGTTGGTATAATGAGCTTACGGCCGTATCACGTTGAAACATCGGTTCTCGTACGATCACCGAAGTTAAGCAACGTCGAGCCTTCTCAATACTGCTTGAGAATACCAGAAGCTTGGGTGTGCAGTTGATATAAGGAGCTTACGGCCGTATCACGTTGAAACATCGGTTCTCGTACGATCACCAAAGTTAAGCAACGTCGAGCCTGGTCAATACAGCTTAAGAATATCAGATGCTTGGGTGTGCGATTGGTATAATGAGCTTACGACCGTATCACGTTGAAACATCGGTTCTCGTACGATCACCGAAGTTAGGCAACGTCGAGCCTGGTCAATAACACTTGAGAATTTCAGATGCTTGGGTGTGCGGTTCGTATAATGAGGTTACGGCCGTATCACGGTGAAACACCGGTTCCAAGCGCGTTCATTATATTTACTTACGGGCAAATACTCTTCGAAACGTATGAATCCACCTCTTCTCCCCCCGAGTTATGGGTTAATTAGTAGGTCTTGTATCAGTAAATCATTATTATCCCTTTGTTTCATAGCCCCTTCGTGCTGTTGGTAGTCTTGAGGCGACAGTCTTGATTCGCTCATAACGTTGCCTTCTACTTTCTCTTCTCTTTCTTCTCTCTTTTGTGTGATCACTAGTCGGTTTAAGTTTTAGATAAAAGAAGAGAACTGCAACCAAGAAATTTAAGCTTAGCTATTAATTTATTCATCACATCGACGTGTAGATTTTTTTAAATAACTGCTGGAGTCGCTCTATCACCTCCACAGGGCATCAAGTTCACAGACACAAAAAAACACATCTACGTTGGCTGAGGTCTAAGTCTTAACTCTCTGAAATCCTTTTCTCTCTAACATTCCAACGCTAGCTTCATCCAATCACAATCGACTTTCTTCGTTTTCCTGTATCTGACCTCAAAGTTCAAAATGAGGAAGTTAAAGTAGAATACAGTTCTCTAAAAATGAATAGGCTGCTAAACTATTACTTAACACCTAAACAATTCTTGCAGAGGGTTGATAAACCGTAAAAAACAAATCACTCAATCAATCAGTCTAGAGGATTACAGCTGTTATTGTTCGGTGGAATTGGGAAACCGAGGCTGGTTCGAGCGAACACGTGAATTGTTAGTCCGATCGTGCGGTTCTTCTCGACTGGACGGGACCAAGTGTCAATGAAAAAATTAACCTGCTTCCTGGCTCCACTACCGTAGCTTAATATAGACGTCTATCATTACGAGATGTTCAAATAAGTTTAATTTCACAGGAAACTAAGCTAATAACTATTGCAGAACACCTGAGAATATAATTCTTTTTGGCTCTCCACAGCATTCTATCTTTTGTAGGTCTTAGTAAAGTTTGTCATTTTGTCCTGTGCCTTGACTAACTATTCGGACTTAAGCTCAATCTAGTCCTTAAGTGGAACTCATATATACGATCCACCGTTAAAGATGCTAGGAAACTTTACGGTTTCCTTTACCACTCCAGCAAGTACTTGACACATTCTGCTATGACCTACCTTTAAAAGAGCCAAATCAGTCCAAAAATGAAGTACTGCTGCTATATATAGGCGAGAGCTGCTCAGTCTTTACTTTCATCTCCCGATGGAACTAAAAAGCGTCTTCGTGTCCTTGCAGGCAATGAATTATTTTCTATACTGTAATTTCTATCGCTATTTCCATGGTGAGTGTTTGGATGAGCTATACTCGTTAGTTCCACCAGTCCTAACCTTCACAGATGACCCACCGTGCCATGAATATTGTAGCCAACCACCCCATTCTCTTCATATTCCCCTGGTAAGATGAAAGTTCCACTCGAACAGCTTCTTCCCACGAACCGCTGCCTTGCGGAAACTTCCAACAAGAAGCTGATTCTCCGATCAATACAATCTAACCGGTCCAAGTCTAGTATTAACCGTTATCTTCCCCATATATCCACATAATTAATACTTAACCCTTTGCATTGAGTGGCTCTTTGACCTCGTACTGAGTGAACTTTGGTTGTATAAGAGTAAGTGTCGTTGCAGAGACTCTAGTTTGAAACTAGATCGTCAGTAACACGGTCGATTCCGTTGTTAAGTAGACCACGTGATCATAACGGAAGTGAATAAATAAGAAGTATCGTGATGACTATACGATCACTGTTCACTCTCATTGTGTATCCACTATTGCTATACGTTCATTCACTCTACGAATTAAATAACATACTTCCCATGATTTAAAAGCAGTAATTCGACTATATGAAGGTTCCGTGTAAGATACAGGTTCGATTCCTGTCGGAGAACAAATATTTTCTATGAATTTATTTGGGACATTCAGGTCGGTAAATGTTGTTAATACTGTTTATTACAAACAGAGCATTTACTGAAACTTGTGTATCTATAAAAATAACGTATAAACATTAAAGATATTAAAATAATTGTCGGACTTTGTCCATTTCGTAATGTGTGACGTCATTTGTTTACATTTGAATACGCTATGAGCAGATATGAATGTAGAGATTCATGGATAATTGAAGTTTAAAAGCAGTAAATTCGACTTTGCCAACCGAACGATCCTCTGTGGCCGAATAGGTTAAAATCCACGTCAGGCTATGTGACGTTTCCGTATAGGATACAGGTTCGATTGCTCTCGGAGAACGAATATTTTCTATGAAGATTTCTCGGACATTCAGGTCGGTAAATATTGTTAATACTGTTTATTACAAACAAAGCATTTATCTATAAAAATAACGTATAAACATTAAAGATATTAAAATAATTGTCGGACTTAGTCCATTTCATAATACTACATTTAATTTATTTCAAATTGTTCCTATTTACTTCAGTTTATTTCTATCTATCTAGCTGTAAATCTAGGAGAAGGAAAACTTTGAAACTAGTATGCGTAATTAAAATTATACTGATTATTTTTAAAAAAAGATTACACATGTTTTAAGCTATTACTCCAAAATTTCACGCAATGTGTTAACAATGAAGCACAGACGAACAATAAATACAAATTAACATGTTTAATCTATATAATAAATGCCTACGTCAATTGGTCACTGCGTCACACTTTTTTCCACTTTACTCCTAGCATATCATAGTATTTTGGAATCAGGCCGACTATGTAAGCAAATTAAAAATATCCCCGGTCGGATCCGGACTTGCAATCCTGAAACGTCGGATTCCCGACTTTTCATGACTGCGAATATTTTCGGCGATATTTTTACGCGATTTTTGTGACGAATTTTTTGCAGGATAAAAAGTTTTTATAACTTGGAAATAATTTTGGGAATAATCGAAATTAATTGCGAAATACAGCGAAAGTCATCAATGAAATAAAACTAATTGGTTCTACGGAAAGTAAGGACCTACGTACATCAAATTGACCTTAAATTAAGTGGTACCAAAATAATTATCGTAGAGGCTTAAATATTAATATGCAAATGCAGCGATCACTTTTGATGTTTCAGTAGTTTATTCTTTCCTATCGCATCTACTGTTCCCTACCTATTGGTAGGAGGTTTTCATTTTTGCCTTGAAAAAGTCGGAAGACGAAACGCATCGGTAAAATCTAAGATCTTTTTTCCAATTGTCATTTTATTCATATATATATGAAAGCGACTGAAGCTGAGCCGCTCAAATATATATATATATATATATATATATATATATATATATATATATATATTTGAGCGGCTCAGCGACTGAAGCTGAGCCGCTCAAATATATATATATATATATATGTATATATATATATATTTGAGCGGCTCAGCTTCAGTCGCTTTCACGCCGCCGTAAGATTACCTGATCTGTGTTTTTTTGGGTTTCTTTTTTCTATAAATACATCGGAGAGTGTTCGGATGAGCTGTTCCCTATGGTACTTGGGTTTTAGGCATTTCAGTGCAGAACCAGACCCGCGGAGAGATTCATCAATTTCCAATTGAGCTGGCGAGATGTAACCGTAATGCTGAGCAAACATTAACAGCTTCTTTTCTCGCTTGTGGAATTCCCTTCCGGCTCCGTTCTTTACAGCCAACTTTAATTTAGAAATGGTTAAATGCAATGTCAATCGCTATCTACTGTCTTCCTGATTACTGATTTTGTTTCCGCTCATTATTAATATTTCTGTTCCTAATTCATCCCCACCCTGTAACCCTTGCGTCTTAGAGGCGTTACTGCCTTGCATGGCGTATTAATAGTTTATATATATATATATATATATATTAAGACATTTTATGTTTACATTCTTTTTATAGATACAAATATTTAAGTAAATGCTCTGTTAACAACATTTATCGGCCTGAATGTCCGAGAAATTTTCATACAAGATATTCGTCTCCCGACAGGATTCGAACCTGTATCCTACACCTCATATAGCCTGACGCGGCTTTTTAACCTATTCGACTACAGAGGATCGTTCGGTTAGCAAGGTAGTTTCCCTGCTTTTAAACTTCAATCATCCATGAATCTCTCACGTACATTCATATCTGCTCATGGCGTATCAAATGTAAACAATTGACGTCACACATTATGAAATGGACAAAGTCCGACAATTATTTTAAGATTTTTATGCTCATACATTCTTTTTATAGATACAAATATTTAAGTAAATGCTCTGTTTACAATAAACATATATATATATATATATATATATATATATATATATATATATATATATATATATATATATATAATACCTGGCCACTCCTATAATAGGGCGGCTAGCCAGTCCCTATTGCAGACAGTCGCTCAGGCACATTTGTATATGTGCAACACCCACAGAGCCAACCCGTGGTATATACTGCAACTAAGCTGAGCAAACATTAGTTAGAGTTTCTGGGAAAGAGTGTGTTATCTATAATGATCAACAATCTTAACAACACCGGCACATTCAAAGCTTGGATCACGATGACTTGGGATCTCATGCTAGCACAGATATCGACGGCTTGAAGTGTTCGATCACAAGGCTTGGGTCAACCCGCGGTATGGTTTTCAGGCACTTTCCATAGGTGCCGCCGCACGCTTGTACCGTCCCATATATATATATATATATATATATATATATATATGTTTCATTAAATAATATAGACAAGTGGTTATTTATTTTATATAAATTATTTTCATAACGCCTAAGCTTAATAACATTATCATTAAACGAAGAAAGAAAATCACAATATTGATATATATTTTTAATCCAATCTAATCTTTCGGCTTACATCAGCCATTATCAAAGATCACAATTACTGTACAATATATTAAGCAATACACGTACTAGAATGTGATAATAGTCTGTTTCTGTTTACATGGATGATTTCCAAGCAACGATAAACACGTGCATATAAGACGCTGGAAGCGAAAATCGCACCGCAGCTCATGACATTACCAATTATATCTCCACAAATATCCTTAAATGTCTATAATTGTTAACAGAAGCCATTGGTTTATAACAATGGCTTCTCATGCTTAATACTTCTCGAATTCACTCTCGCGTAGTCATGTGGGACGTCATGTATGGATGAAAAAAAGCTGCATAAATACACACAATATATATATATATATATATATATATATATATATATATATATATATATATATATATATATATTTATATATGTGTGTGTGTGTGTGTGTGTGTGCGCGTGCGTATAAACCGAGAAAGAGAGAAGCCTACGCAGAAAGGTAGATGCAAAAATTGTTTCAAAGTGGGATTCGATGATGTTTTTTTTCGTACTATTGGCATTTGATATTTTTCCTTCTCGGTTGATATTACCTTTGATGAACCTTATTCACCTTGGTTCCATTAAATGCACGCAGAATTCTACAAATGCAATCATCATAATGGCATATGTTCAAAAGATTCATATTTGAACGGCACTCAAAAGGATTTCGGTATTTTAAACCAAGAAACAGGTCGCCTTGGTCAGATCTATCTATCTATTGATTTATTGATTTACTGCTTTATCTATCTCATTCGGTATGACATATCTATGTATCTATATATTTATCAATGTTATTTAGCATGACATATCAATACATTTTCTCATTCTGTACATATCTATCTATCTATCCATTTCTCTACCAAAGTATTTATTTATCCCATTCACGTGACATCTATCTATCTTCCTGTGTATGTTCAAACGTATCTCACTGGGTTCACATCTATCTATCTATCTATCTATCTATCTATCTATCTATCTATCTATCTATCTATCTATATTTATTTCTATCTATCTATCTATATTTATTTCTATTTATCTATATTTATTCCTATCTATCTCGACTTGTTCATATCTACTTCAGTTTTTCTCATCTATCTATCTATCTATCTATCTATCTATCTATCTATCTATCTATCAATCAATCTTTGTTTCTATCTATCTCAATATGTTCATATCTATTTCAGTTTATCTATCTATCTATCTATCTATTTATCTATCTATCTATCCATCCATCCATCTATCTATCTATCTATCTATCATTGTTTCTATCTATCTCAATATGTTCATGTGTATTTCAGTTTATGTCATCTATCTATCTATCTATCTCTGTATGATTGTCTACATATAAGTATCTATCTAATTCTGTATGATTCTACATACTATAGACTATCTATCTATCTATCTATCTATCTATCTATCTATCTATCTATGTCTGTATGACTGTCTATATATGCCTATCTATCTATTTATTCCTATCTATCTATCTATCTATCTATGTCAGTCTGTTCATATCTATCTATCTGTCTATCTATCTGTCTATCTATCTATCTATCTATCTGTGAATCTAGATGAAAGAAAACTTTGAATACAAAACCTTAGACACAAACCGGCCCACTTATCTTTTATTAGCTCTTGAGAAATATGTTCTTAAAATCAAAAGGTGGAGAACCGTGGCATTGGGAAAGCATGCTTATTCTCTCTTCCAAGAATTCATAGCCATCCACGTATAATAAAAAAGAAATACTGGAATGCCATGATCACCCACGGCTTTAAAGTATATAGCATAATTCGAGACGGCATTTCCTTTCTCAAACATAATAAAAACAAAGTTGCTGCTCGTAAGATTTTTTCTAACGCAGTCTTAAAATAAATCAAACCACATTTGGAATTATTTTGAACCAGAAAAAAGTGACTTTAAATTAGCATAAAAACAAAGAAAATCTAAATGGTTTAATCACTGACATGGTAAAAAAAATGTCTGTTTTATTGGATCAGATGCGGTATCCTAGACTGGTGAAATTGAAAGGGTTAGGCGAGTGAAATATGGACAAAGCATCTCTAGGACAGGGATTCATTTTGGCCGACTGGTTGAGTAATGTGGACGAAATTCAGTGAAGAAGATAAACACGTTTTCTCATATTATTTTCATTTTCATTATTCACACTATTGTCCTCATCTTTGTCGCCATGTTTATTACAACGTTTCGGCCGTTGTACGCTCCGGCCTTCTTCAGGTGGTTCAGTTCGCCATTCCAACCACCTGAAGAAGACCGGAGCGTACAACGGCCGAAACGTTGTAATAAATATGACGACAAAGATGAGGACAATAGTCCGAATAATGTAACGTCTCCGCCTTAACATAGCAATTTTATTTAATAATTATTTATTGATTTTTATTTTGTTTCTTCTTCTCTCCCGGTAGCTGTCTATAGGTAACAGCAATACTCTAAGCATTTAATCGAAAGTTAATGCCATTTCTTCCATTCTTAGCCTACATATATAAGCAGAAAGAAGGGCACCATGACGTGGTGTAATGGTTAGAAAGCTTGTCTTCCTAGATCAATTTCGACTGAGTAGTGAGCTCGATCCTCACTGGGTGCTCCACATCTAAGCCGCACAGAGAACACTATATAAACAGAAAGAATGGTAACGTCGATACTAATGGTGGAAATTTAATATGGCACAGAATATAAATATCAAACTCGTTGATAACATTGAGTAGAATAATAATTGCTTCCAATCTGAAACTGTTAACTATTGTTTCAGTAGATGCCCGCCAAATAGCGTATTTGGACTTTCCAAGCGGCCATCTTGCTAACTTCCGATCGGGGTCGATGTTGTCGACACGGAACAGCAGGATAATCTGACCAAAAAGAGCTTTGTTTTTCGGTTTGTTGATTTTCCCACACGTTCGTTTCGTCAAAACACTTTGCACACCAGGAAAATCTCCTTTGAGGCATCGGGTCAATAGTGCTTCTTTGTTTACCAGAAATCAAAGGGTACCACAAAGATAATGATCGATATGGATTTTATGTTCCAAAACTAATGATCTGTTTTTTGTTTTTTTATGGTTTCTGCAGTTTTACTTACCAGCTCAACGGAAGAACAAACACTTAAACGGCACTTTAAAAAAAGACATAGTGAATTAAGAAGGAAATGCGATTACGTGAATCAGCTGACAGATTACACACAGACAGACGCACACACGCATACACACAGACGCGCACACACAGACGCATATATATATATATATATATATATATATATATATATATATGTGTGTGTGTGTGTGATAAAATGTAGTTTTAAAGTATGCTATATTTATGGGTTAAAGTGCTCAATATCAGTGACAGAGCGTATGTACATATAAAAGTGGACATTGAAGTCAACACCAAAAGGCTCTGTTTCATGCTAAAACGCAATATTGCGTTTGAACATAAAAATATACAGTTGTCTTATGGTCAAATGTTGTCACATGAGAAAGTTGAATTTGGGATTATACGAACACGGATGAATTTGTCGAAACATTTTTTTTTTCATTCCTCCTCCCCATCATTACTTCCGGTGACACATTAAGACAATTTTAGTTCTTGTGTTGTCTGTAATTACTTCGCTTATTTCCGGATCTCCCTCTCTCTCACTTTTTCTCTCTCTCTCTCTCTCTCTCTCTCTCTCTCTCTCCCTATATATATATATATATATATATATATATATATATATATATATATATATATATTCTTTATGTGTTAATTTTATACACACACACACGCACACACATATATACTTAGATATGAAAAATGTGTGTATATAAATATATATATATATGTGTGTGTGTGTGTAATATATATATATATATATATATATATATATATATATATATATATATATATATATATATATTAATATATTATATAAGCGGTACTTATTAGAAAGCGTTCAATATCAGAGATAGAGCTAACATATTTGGTTGGGCTGATGTGAGATTGTGATCCTGAGTTTCACGGTTTTGCGATCGTCAGACAGTTTAAATATATATATATATATATATATATATATATATATATATATATATATATGTATATGTATATGTATGTATAAGCTACTGCTCTGTTTATAATAATCTGTATTAAAAATATTTACCGGCCTGAATGTTTTAGAAATTTCATAGAAAATATGTCCTCCGGAGGGAATCAAGACTGTATTCTACACGGAACCCCCATATGGGATTTAGCTACAGAAGAATCGTCTGGTTACCAGGGTCGAATTACTGGTTTTATATTTCTTCCTAGATGCTTTGTAAACGGTTGGTCCGAGCATCTGTAAGAGATGAATCTACAAATTCGAATAGCGTGTCTATTTTCTCTGACAGAAGACTACATGTCAAAAGAGAGTGTATTGCTCTATAACTTCATCCTGCATTACTTAAGTAAGGTATTTTTTAAATATCACTTTAGGAAATCTTCCAGTTTCTTCAAAGAAGCGGGAAAATCTAGTTAAATGAAGTTGAAATTCATATCGTCACACCATTCTGCTGTTTCAGTAATCGCTTCACTACCATTCTTGAAATTTTCTTGAGTTGATTGTAGTTATATACAAGTTTGCGATTAAACGGATATCAATATTGGGTGATGTGTTGTTTCCTTTAAGTTCGTCATCTATTATTATGCGTATCGCTCGGTTAAAGATATGATGTTGACTGCCAATTAATTGTAGTTCTTCCAGTTTCATTTGAGCAAATAATCTTTGTAATAGAATGACAAGCTCATTCCTGCCTCCATTGTACACAATTGCAGTATCCGCAACAATCGTTTCTATACGCTTTCATAAATTGTATTCAGCCAGAATTGCTGCTGTTTCTTTGACAACAGTATCCGCTTTTCCATTTGGTAGATCTAATTCTCAACATAACGTATCTTCTTTCATTCTTCAAAACAAGCATTTGATATTATTTTCTATCAATTCGTTTACCATCAAAATACAATGACCCATTTCCTAAGACTATTGTTTTCTTCATCACTTCTATAATTTTAGCAGCTGCTTTAATATTGGATTTGTAAATAAAAAAATAGTGAATATATCTCGAGTCCGTTCTTGGGGTAACTGCTGACCAAAAATAAATTTAATTTCTTTTGAGACTTTGCTGATTGATAAGTATGAAGATGTAACTAATTTGATTGCAGTCCTGTTTTTTCTATACATATATCTTTTCTTTGTGGATTGTTATTTATTTTGGACGATTCATATTAACTCTCTGCTGATTGTGTCTCTGTTCAAGTTGTTGTTACTGCTGTTAAAGTTCGATCCGATGTCACTTTTCTTCTTTTGGAACTCGCAATCTTTCCAATTGTATATCCAACATGACCTGTGCTTTCGATCTAAAGATGACGTAACCGTCTGTCCTCCCGACACAACCACTGGACATTGAATCCTATTTACTCCTTTCACTCCTTTCATGTATTCATCGTAAGATTTAATCACTTGATGTTTGCCTGAATGGCAAATTTGATAAATTTAATTTCTTTTGTTACTCCTTTAGTGATTTCCTTTATACATTCTTTTTTTTCTTTTGATGGATGTTCCAAGGAATAGATAGCGACAAACAATTTGATTTTGATTGGCATCCTGATTTTGTTTTCCTTAGATTGTTCTCTTAGAGGAACAGCTCTTTTTTTCTTATATGATTCTTGAAATCTTATGAAATTCTTCGTCCAGATCTTCTTTTTTCATTCAATGTATACGGATGTGTTATCAGTCATTATGCATAAAACCGAATATTTGGAGATCTCTCATTAAATCAATCAGTATTTTTCGATCAGGAAGCTTATATATGAAACAAAAAAAGACACAGACATTTTTTTCCAATTCGCCTCATCTAAATGACAGCATAACCAGTGCTCACAATTATATCATCCCACAAATTACACACTATACATTTCCAGAAATATCTAAATCGCCCCAGAAAATTCTTGAAATATCTAAAAAGTTCTCTAAGGTTACATAAAGTTCTAGAAGACTCCAGGAAGTTTTAGAAGGCCCCGAAAAGATCTATTATGTTACATAAAGTTCTAGATGGCCCCAGGAAAATCTAGAAGGTTCCAGAAAGTTTTAGAATGCTCTAGAATGTTATAGTATTGGTATACTTATATAGGATTTTAGACAATTCATGTTGGGCTAATATTTAAAAACATACTATTATTTTTAACAATAGTTCATCGTATTATGATACAGGAAATGAATTATTTTACAAAATATCAGATTTTCAATACAATATATGCAAAAAGGTAATGTAACATACTTTATAGAGAGCCAATAAATTAAACTAAAAAATGATAAACCAACCCCGAAAGAAATAAAGCAATTTAATTAGTTTATAGTTAAATAAACAAACTACAAATGAACACATATGTAATAGTGAATGCAATAATAATAATAAACAACAAATAATTAAGTAATCAATGATATATAGTGAGTAAAAGACCGACAAATAAGCGCCCACCACTGACTAGCATATATAAATAGTCGAGCTAAAACGTAACACACTTGGTCTGAAGATAGCTTTGAAGCATGAAACAGAGTGTCGTCGCTTAGTGTTGACGATCAATGTCTACTTATATATATATATATATATATATATATATATATATATATATATATATATATATTGAGCACTTGTATCGACAAATATAGAACACCATAAAATTATAAAAATATCTTACACCAATATTAAACGTATATAAAAATTAAAAACCTAAAAAAATATAAGCAGTAAAGTGCTAAAGAATAGACTAACAATTCCGCCTTCGAAACTCTGAAATTGGGGTGCTGAAGTTAACACCAATCAGCTAAAGTAAGAAACTGTTAGTCAATTTATATATATATATATATATATATATATATATATATATATATATATATATATATATATATATATATACCCATGTAAGACGAAAAGGAACAGAGTACAGTTCCAACGTTCGTAACATTTAATTTAAAAGAGAGATCAATACAAAGTAAACCAATATTATTTTTAAATTACCTCCCCACCCCATTTTTACTTTTTAGGAAATGGCATTGTCAAGATTGTATTATTTACGTATCCATTGACATCGACTTATATTTATATATGCGTTGCCGTTAGCTGCCAACCTACAGGTCACGACCAATTTATGAAATATAATTTTTTTAAATTTTTGCTTCGTCGCTTATTTTAAATATAACGTAGGTCATATTCGATTGGTTGATCAGATTAAAACTGATAAACCTTATACACCCACTTTTTTTCGTAAATCAGAGGATGTGTTTTGTGTTTAAATCTAAATAAATCGTTCACTCGCCAGTAATTTACAATCGCCTGATGAGATGAATTGATATTCATTAAAACACGACTACAATTGTTTAGCGATTTTGACATGTTTTCGGTGTAATATTCTAATATAAATTACACACACACACACACACACACACATATATATATATATATATATATATATATATATATATATATATGTATGTATATATATATATATATATATATATATATATATATATATGTATGTATTTATTATAACTACAAAAAATAAACTTGCGATAACAGAATTTAATCAACCTCATATCGGCCAGTACCTAGTTTGGTGAACGCCTGAGATTACCGGGTACCCTAAGCTTGGCTGTGCGGGAAATATAATGGATAATGACTGGGAATTTTAAATCGCATATACGTATTCCAATTCCAGTAAGGTTCATTATATCCATTTACGCGTAAATACCCATGGGAAAGGTATAAATCCAAAATTTCCCCTCCAAACTATGGTTTAATAAGTAAGACTTGTATAAGGAAATCATTATTATCTCCAAAATAATTTTTACAATCTAAAAATATTTTCAGGCTTTAAGGTTGATAAACCGTAAAAAATCAAATCAATCAATACAAAATATATAGTTTTTTTTCGAAGAAAACCGTACTCTCTGTGCTGTTCCAAGTAATATTATGATCAGAATCACATTCTCCTTGCTATTATTTCATTTCATAATTTTAAAATGGGTATATGACTGAGTAAATGTAGAACTGGAGTAAGGCTAATATCTTGGAAGTAGATGCGTTTTTACAGTTATAACGTTCATGTAAGCTAGCGAAAGAAATATTCTGATTTTGTGTACATCTTGCTTGTTGCAAATAAAAAAAAATGAACGAAAAATTTCTGATGATGTAAATGTCAAAGAAAAGAACAAGCGTGAGCGTAGTTACATTAAGCAGACCCCCAAATGCCTTTATTACGTTTTGTCTAAAGAAAAAAATTGATACACGGAATTGTGAGAGAGAGGGAAATCAATTTATGTCGGCGGCCATGTTGTTTTCATATTGAATCCATTAAAATGTCTGACAAAACAAAATGAGAACAAATAAGAGGCACTTATGGTGTAAAATGTTTTTTTTTATTAGCCTGCAAGCATTAGAGAGTTTTATTTAAAATTAGAGAAAAAGTTCTTGTTTGATAAGATGGAATTTCATCGGTCTAAAAAATGAACTGATTGAATGGAATGGGAATAAATGAATAAATGTATCAAATAGCTATTGTATTCGCTTTTTGTTTAAAAACAAACGAAAATAAAAGACGTTAAACACAAATTGTGCGTAGTTTATGGGCGTTTTTAAAGACCTTCTATCGCTGACGGTATATCGCCCAGGCGGTCGACAAAAGACCACTAATCATATTCTGTTGAATAACTATAAGAGATGAGCCGAATGGACGTTGAAGCCCAGTGGTATTGAACTTGCTTTTGACAATTCCCTTTTCTTCTGAAGAATATGTGTGGGCGAATTGTGATTTCCCAGGTCTTTCCGGTGAATTACTTTTATTATCTAATTCTACAACATTAGTACTTCAGACAAAAATGAATAAAACACGATGCCAGATATCTTTACGCTTCTTTTTACCCTCTCTCTTCGCGAAGTGATCGTGTTCTTTGTAGCTCTTAATAAATGTTGTCGTTTCGTTATCTCTCCTAAAACTTGATTCGACATCTATTTGCAAAAGCTCATTAGGTAAGTTATGCGTCGTTTTTCTCTAACCCCTTTTGCCTTCAAACTGTCTTTTACGTTTCAGATTCTCCAGACATTTTCTACATTATATCCCCTAGAAATTGGAACAGTATCAATCCTAGGTTAATTTATAAGTGTCTTTTTTTATTTTCTCGAAAACTAAGGTAACATGCAGTAAATTGAACTTGTCTAGCCGAATTCGAATTTACCCCAATTCTATTGAGAAAAGAAACGAATGCATTTTATCTTCACGCAGTAATGGTTTGAAAAGCAGGGTTAGGCTCGGCGCTTTAAGTTTGGATGTCAAAAAATATTTTGAATTGTAATAATCCTTTTGGGGATAATAATGATTTAAATTCCTACCTTTCCTTGCGTATTTGCGCGCAAGCTAACATAACGAATGGCTCTCTGGTTAACAATTCCGTGGCTTTATCCGTGGCTTTATCCATGACACCACCCACACAACACCTGATATACCCAGTGTCCACTCATCTAGGTATCGCTTGACATCAACGTTGCTTATTTTCGGAGATCGTATATATATATATATATATATATATATATATATATATATATATATATATATATATATGCATACATATATATATATATATATGTATATATATATATATATATATATATAAATATATATATATATATATGCATACATATATATATATATATATATGCATATAAATATATACATATATAGATATACATACAAATATATATATATATATATATATATATATATATAGCCAATATATATATATATATATATATATATATATATATATATATATATATATATACAGAGGTTGGGCAAATTAATTAGAACACTTTTTAAATTCAAAGGAAATTTATTTAATATTGAGTTGGCCCTCCTTTAGCCTCACAGACAGCTTTAATACGTCTGGGAATGGAATCATACAGCTTCCTGACTTCATCCAGAAGAACTTTCAGTCATTCATCCATTCTCCAGCACTTTACGACACGACGGTGGAGGATAGCGGCTCCTAAATTGTTGAAACAAAATGCACCACAAATGTTCAATAATATTGTTATCTTGAGATTGCGGAGGCCACTCCATGAGTTCTAGCTCACTTTCAAGCTTTTCATACCAACTCTTAACCACTTGAGCAGTATGTATTAAAACATTATCGTCTTGGAAGATGCAGTCACCATCATGGAATAAAGTCTTGGCCATTGGATAAACATGATCTCCCAAAATGTTCAGGTAATCTTCGCTGTTGATTCTACCATGCAGGACAAGTATTGGACAGAGATATTTCCATGATATGGCGCCCAAACTATCATTGATTCACGTCCATGCTTCACAGTTGGAAGAAGTCAGTCAGGATTGTAAGCTTCTTTGGGCTGCCTCCACACATAAACTGTCCCTGTTTGAGAATATGACTTGCTTCCATTGGTCTGCAGTTCACGCATTGTGATCTCTACACCACTTCAACTTCTTTTGAATGTTGCGAGTGGAGAGAAGAGGTTTCCTCACAGCGGCTCTTCCATGATATGCAGCCTTATGGAGCTCACAGTGAACAGTTTTAGTAGAAACTGAATTATTCAGATGGTTATTCAACTCAGCAGTCACTTTGGTCGCATTTGTTCGATGATTTTTTGCCACATTTCGTTTCAATGCACGTCAGTCCCTGTCTCTAAGTTTGCAAGCCCGGCCCGAATTTCTCGGGTGCTAGAGATCCTGCCCTGTTTCTCGAATTGCATCAGTGTTCTTAATATGGTAGCTCTTGAAAAACCAAACAGTTCAGCAACCTTAGTGATCGAGGCTCATGCTATGTGAGCTCCAACAATTTGCTCTTTTACGAACTCGGAGAGATCACGCATGTAGCTTAAATTTCACGAAATTCTAAAAATAAATAAGACAAAGACAGTAAATTAGATAAATAAACGTATTTACAATAGATATAACCTGCAATTAGGAAGTTTTAGTTAAAGTTCTTAATATAATAGGTTTTGAAATATAGGCGTGGATTTTGCAACTGTTCCAGTTATTTTGTCCAACACCTGTATATACATACATATATATGCATAGAAATATACATACATACATACACACACACACACACACACACACACACACATATATATATATATATATATATATATATATATATATATATACAAATAAATATACATATATGTATATATATACATTCAGATATATATATATATATACATACATATATATATATATATGCATACAAATAAATATACATATATATATATATATATAAATATATATGCACAGATATATATATATATACATATGTATATATATATATATATATGTACAAATATATACATATATATATACATATATATAAGCATACATATATATACATATATATTTGTGTGTGTGTGTGTGTGTGTGTGTATGCATTACGCACACAGACATATATATATATACATATGCAAAACAACATATATATATATATAAATAAAGGTATGTGACTTTTCTAATAAGGGTAATTTTTCGAATTAATTATTAAACAATGGCAACTTAAACCCGTCTTTAATATAAGTTGATTTCTCTATAAATGACATTCAAATTGTCTGATTACCAGTCATCATTAAATTAAGGGCAGTGACATGGAAGACGATAGTCAACGTTTTTTATGAAGAAATCCGAAGACGTATTTGAATAGGGAAAGATATCTTCCAGACCCTATACAACGTATTAAGAAAATGAAATACTCCATTCGACATAAATGAAAACTTGTTAAATTGCTATGGAATATCATTCCTCTCGGTAGTGAATGTTGGACTATCTCATAAATGAGGAGAAAACTGGTGGCGACCAAAATGTGGTTTTATAGAAGGATGCTAAGTATTCCAGAATATGAGAGCATAAGAAATCTGAAGAAAAATGGAAAAAGCAAAGGAAACAGAAAGGACACTTATTCTTAGAAATACAAAGAAACACTGGTATTGTTCGTAACAAATATTTTAATGGCAACTGCTCAACTTAAATTCAACTAGATCGGCATCCAAGTTCCACCCATTTACTATTGAAATTGTTAAATGCAAACGCCATTTGCACGCCAAGAGTTTATTTTCTAGCACATTCCACCTGTGGAACCCATTTCTGTTTCTTTGATTCCCTGGTAACTATAATCTTCATAAATTTACATGCAACGTCAATCGCCATCTCCTTCTTTTTGAACCTCTTTCATCTGTTGTCCTTTCCTCAATCCTCTCTATTCTCAGTCTTTACTTTCACTTTCACTCTGTGTATTAATTACATTGCAGCCTTTTTGGTGTGATATGATTGAAAAAGAAAAAGAAAGAGACTTATACTGAGGAAAGATGGCTCAGAGATTTTTACACCCACATGACATATTGAAGGAAAGAGGAACCGAGGGACACAGCGAAAAACCTTCTAAACATGCATGTGTAAACGTATAGGAATGCTAACAAATATAGCTAAGAGCTAGAAAATACAGAAAATTGTGGAGAGGCATGATCACCTCCATCTTGGACGGACATGATAGATTATCTCTTAAAAGAGAAAATGCATTCAAAATCGGGTAAATGCGTCGTTGTTCTTCGGAATTTCATACATTTCTGACAGAACAGAGACATTATACTCATAATGTACCAATTTATTTTCAACTTATTTGAAAGATACGCCCAAGACGATTCTTCTATTTTTTCAAAGACGAAAAGAAACCTATAAAAAACAGAACCTCATTAGAAGGACCTTTCTGTGCGTATCTCCACAGGCAAAAATGAATAAAATACCTTGATTGTGAAACGTTTTTGGTCGAGAAACCTTTTTTATTTATGTCTTTATTCTTTTGTTTTTTTGTTTTTTTTTAAAGATCACGTTTCCATAAAGGCAACATTCAAACAGGGAAACATAAAAAGTCTCTTCCAAAAAACGAAAAAAAAATTCTCTAAAATTCTATCCGTTCTTTGGTAAAAAAAATAAATGTCGATTGATGCTGGTAAAAATTGTTGGGTGAATAAATTCCTAATAAATTGACTTCTCATATCTCCATTCTTAAGCTCGCTAGACAGATCGGGAAACAGACAGGCATCGAGGTATTAATACACAGACAAAGCTGTATAGGAATACATTTAGATAGATAGATACATAGAAATAGCTACATATGAGTAGAATGGAATCAATAAGAAGAAAGTGAGAATATATTGAGTTAGATAGGTAGATTAAATTGGGGTTGAGAATAGATAGACAGTGAATATATTTAGATAGATTAAACTGAGATTGAGTATAGATAAAGAGTGAACATATTTAGATAGATTGATAGAATAAACTGAGACTGAAAATAGATAGTGAACATATTGAAACAAGTAGATAGATAGTGAAAAATTTGAGATAGACAACAATTTATCCATCACGCATTATATATATATATATATATATATATATATATGTGTGTGTGTGTGTGTGTGTGTGTGTGTGTGTGTGTGTGTGTGTGTGTGTGTGTGTGTGTGTGTGTGTGTGTGTGTGTGAAAATATATAGAAAAACAGGAAAGAACACGTTAGGTTAATAATCCGAAGTTCTTTGGTATTTTTGTTTTTATTTCAAAAAACACAGTGCTCAGTACATAAGTAGAATCTAAATATATATATATATATATATATATATATATATATATATATATATATATATATATATATATATATATATATATATATATATATATATATATATATATATATATATATATATATATATTATTATTTTTCTTTGCGCTAATACCTCAGGGTTAGAAACTCTGACTAATGTCATGTCGGTCGTGTTTCTATCCTGGCTTGAAGCAATCGGATGTCTAGCTGCACTGATGAGCTTTGATACAGCGAAACAGGCGGTATGTGGAAAATATTATATATATATGTGCAATGGATAAATTGTCGTCTAAATTACGTATAAATAGATATAATAGTGACATCTCATTTTAAGATATATTTACCAAAATGACACAAAATAACTTGAAATGCGAAACACCAAATTTATTTAATAAAATCACCATTGGCTTCAACCATGGCCTTCAGACGACAGATAGATATGGTGAGAGAGAGCAAGAGAGAGAGACAAAACGACCCATTTAAAAACAAGAAAATAAATTGAATGGGCAAATCTCTGTTTCACCTGCTTGATAAAGATTTCTTGTTTAGACGAAGGTTTTTCGACTGGTTCCTGGACGAACGTCAGACACAATTGACTCATCCCAAAAATGTAGTTTTCTTTTATTTGTATTGATTTGTTGTTGATGGGAATCTGACGATTAGTTAATGGTTGAGAAAAATACGATCACATTCTGAAGTGACAGTTCTTTTTCCTTGTCACTGTTTCTGACGTTGAAGTCGGAAAGGAATAATGGGAGAGAAACTTGTCCGTGTGATTATAGCAGAGATAAGGTCGTGAATTCATTTGAAATGTTTAAAAGAACAGAAAGATGAGCTATTAGCTATTACCACCACAGACAAAAATGTAATAATTTATTAAAATCCTAATGTTCAAAATCTTTACTAAGTTCACTTTAGTTGCGGCAAAATGTAGTTCTCAAAAATTTCTCCTCCTTTGTAACCCAAATCAGAAATGAAATTATGATCATTCCTATTCTTTTTTCTGCTACTTATTTATACAATCTCATGGAATTATAAAGTTATGTGTTTTTCTTGACTTCAATGTATTTTGTGAATATAAAATTCTTCAAGGCGTCTTTCTTCTTTTTTAAATTTTTAAAATCCCAGCAATATTTTAGTGTCAGTACGACAACAGGAGTTATTGAGAGTGAATGGGAATGAGGAAAAAGAGTTACTGAGGATAAAGTGCAATAAAAGAACAGGATTCAGAAATATAGTATATGACGATTGATGTTGCATTTAAATTTTTATAAATGGAGATAGACAGGAAAACAAGACACCGGAATAAAGTTGCACAGGACTTACTTTAATACGCAAGTACTTTCAGCTGTACATTCAGTCATCTTCATGCATGGAAATCATTTTGTTTTTGATAAAATTCAGGTAGCATCAGAGGCAAAAACATTACTTGCGCATTAAAGAATGACCTTATACAGCTTATATTTTTTAAAAACAAGGATCATAACATTCATCAAGTGATTTGTAGGTTAATGCACGTTTAAAATTTTGTTTGCGAAGAGATTTCACCATTTTATATCATTAACTTTACTAATCTACTTTTTGTATGAATGATTCATTGTAATATATATATATATATATATATATATATATATATATATATATATAGGCAGCTTATAGTATGTTTGGTTAACTAATATAGGCGCATTATGTGTATTTATTTTAGTTTTAATCTTTTCAAGTCCACGTATTAAATTCTGGGTGGGTGTAGAAAATTGATCAAGAAAAATTTCTTTAATTTTTATTTTCCCAAGTAGTTTCAATCTCATCTGAGACCATTTTCAGGAGTTGCATATCTATTAGTGTGTTATGCGTTAACCCCGTATATTGAAAATATATTTTGCCTCTATGCAAGGGAGGTAACTTATGTGAGTGTTTAAAAGTATTTTTGAATTATAGCATTTTAATTTAGTATTTTGTATGTAACACTTTGTTGCTACAAACATTTAAGAAGTTTATTGACTTTATTTATTTCTGGCTGAAATTCTCTTATGTAAATGGCTTCTTTTAAGGCAATTCACCCCAAGCAAAGCGGGAGCACGCAATGGGTTACAGAGGATTGAGAACAAGAGTAAAGAGGCGTGTTTGAGGAAAGGACACAGAAAAAGACGGGGAAGAAGCTCAGGGTGTCAGATGCCGATTGACATTACATTTTGATATTTGAAGATTATAGCCATCGGGGAAGCAAGGGGAAGGCAGTTCCACAGACGGGAAGTGTGGGAGAAGAAGCCGTTTAAGAAGAAGAGACGTTTACATTCAAGCGTTTTGACAGTGAAAGGGTGGGACTAAGATGCCATTCTAGTTGCACGTTTAAATTCATGCTGTCCGAAAACCTGCGAAAATAGGTCTTCAGAACAGTTGCCGTGAAAATATTTGTAGAAGAGACAGAGGGAGGCCACAGCAAGTCCGTGGGATGACGATCCAGAAATTTAAGTTTTTGCTTATTATTTGCTTACTAACATTTGTTTATTATTATCTTGAAGAAGCACTGATGTAATTCGGACTGTTAATGTGGACCTGAGTGTTACTTTAAATGTTCTGAGATTGAAGTATGTTAAAGAGTTAATGCATAACACACACACACACGCACACACACAAACACACACACACACACACACATATATATATATATATATATATATATTATAATTATTTTTAAAAATATGATTCCTTCGCTACATAAGAGTTATCATGTTTCAAAAACGAGAGCTGAAACCATCAATATAATTATTAAAATTAAGTGAATTAAAGTAACAAGCCCTGTTTCAACCTCAAGCTAAAATTTAGGAATAACCAATTTTGAAATTTACGTATCATTATAAGCGTGTTCATTAGTTACTATGGAAACAGCTGGTGCGACCATTTTTATCCACATATCAGTCACCTTCAGGGAGAGGTCAAGCTGAGGTCGGGTGCGGTGTCTATTTCAAAGCTAAGTATTTCTAAAAAAAATAATTATAATCTAAGCTCTACTTCTGTATGGAGTACTATTTTTTTTTAAATAAAAATAATAAAGAACCCTGGATTATATACCCAACGTGTTCTTTCCTATTTTTCTACATAACTGCACACACACACACACACACACACACACACACACACACTCACGCACACATACACATACGGACACACACACTCACACACACACACACACACACACACACACACACACACATATATATATATATATATATATATATATAATAAAGTTAATGCTTTTGTTTTTAATCAAACATTTTTATGTATTAAACAATGTGTATTACGTCTATCGGCCTGTGCATTCGAGAAGCCTTCATAAAGTTAATGTGGCCTCTGTTCATGCACGCTGGATGAAATTTAAGGCGTCCATTTAGTTTGTTGAGCCGTTATCTTTTTCGTTGAGGCAAATATGTCTCCATCCAGCTGAGGTTAAAAGCAGACGATAATGGACAATGGGATTAAGCACAGAGGAAATCACTTACGTGAAAATTCCGCCGTCTCCAGATACATTGGACCCAACCTACCGCAAATAAAATCAGAAATGTTTGGATCAAGCAAATAAATAAAGGAACATATCATGAGAACCACTCAGAAATGTTTCCCTTGTGTGTTTGCCGGAATGTTTACAAGCTTTGGTACAAAAAATGTTATTGAGTGTTGACTTTGTCGGAATGCAGTCCTCAATACTGGGATGATCGGCGTAGTGCAGTCTTTCCGTTTCGTATTTTGGCCATAGCTCTATTTACAGTACTAACTAATGTAGTCAAAAATTTAACACACACACAGACATATATATATATATATATATATATATATATATATATATATATATATATATATACATATACGAACACACACGCATATATATATATATATATATATATATATATATATATATGAATAAAAATGACAAGCGGAAAACTAGTAATTGCTGACGCGTTTCGTCCAATGTGGACTTTATCAAAGCAAAATACTAAATGAAATTAATTGAACAAGGTAACTAATAAAAACAAAAACAGAATGTACCTAGCAACTGGAATGTAGAGAAAACGCTATTTTCATATTGTTAACTGAAAAATAACGTCAGTATTTGTCACATGTGGAGAATATTATCATTATATCTGTGTTGATGTATTCAACCATTTTCTTTTGATTTTATGAATCTATTGTGTACATTTGTTTGTGAGAGCAGTATTTTTTTAAAGAAAGGTGAAATTGGGAAAAAACCTGGGCGTAGATTAATATTTGGGTAATTTTCTATGGCGGCACTCTCTAGAATTTTCCTTCTGAGTGAGTTATTTTCTTTTTTTATAAGTATAGCATTTTAAAAATCAAAATAATGGTTGAATTTATTCCTATGTATGACTAGTGTATAAACTAAGTTATTTTTTTCTGAGGTCTCCTTTGTGCTCATAAATGCGTTTTTTTTAAACTTCTACTTGCTTCTCCAATATATTTGAAGGGACATTTTTGGCAATTTATTTTATAAATGCCTGATTCAGAAATACCATGGTTATTAATGTTTGAAGAACTTAGACAAAACTCTAACATTTTTAGGCATTTAAAACAACACGCTTGCCCGCACACACAATTCCGTAAAATCCTTGTCGACAATACGATAATACTTCAAAATGAAAACAATAAAAAAAAACTAAAAATCCTTGAAGCAATATACATTAAACAGTTGGAACGGAATCTAAACAAAATCAACTATGGAATCTCTACAAATATCCTTAAATGTCTATAATTAGTATAGAAGCCATTGGTTTATACCAATGGCTTCCCATACTTTATACTTCTCGAATTCACTCTCGCGTGGTCATGTGTGATCGTCAGGCCACCTGATGATTGCATCTAGCTTGAAACAGACTGTCGCCTCTAAGTGTTGACTTCGGTGTTCACTAAAAATGTATGCGTATAAAATTAAATACTATTCCATGGTTAAGAAAATATAGTATTATTTAAATTTTTAGGAGTTTAAAAATTGAACAAAATATATACATTCAAAGAATAAATAAATAATGTTAATGTAATTAATGGAGAAATTATTTCGCTTACAGATTAAAAAAGCATTAACTCACTGACCACTCGCTGAACGAAACTATCTTTGTTTTATTAATTGTACAATGGATTATATGTTCGGTCCATAATGTTTGCAAGTACTTTCGGTAAAAACATTTACTATCCTCAGGCATAGATGTTTTTTTTTCCTCAATTTCAGGTAATTTCTTGTAAAATTACAAGACGAAAACGAATGTGATACTTGTTCAAGACAATTCTTAACTGTTAATAATAGCACATATCTTTTAATAAATTTTTCGACAAGTAAGTTAATGCCTTCCTAATCTGTTAGCGAAGTGAGTTCGCCATTAATTATATTAACTTTATTGATTTATACTTTGAATGACTGTATTATAATATTAATTAAGCTGCATTAATAACATACACACACACAGATACTCCTCACCCTACGTCTTTAATTGGTTCGATAAGTCACGACTTAGATCCTAAAACGACCACAATATAACCACACCACAAACCGAAAATAAGCACTCGCCATTTTCTATTGAACGAAATGGAATCAATTACCGATTTGGGTTGATGTATATATATAAGTGAACATTGAAATCAACACTCAGAGGCAACAGGCTGTTTCATGTTAGGCGCAATCATCCGGCCTGACAATTGCGTCTAGCATGAAACAGCCTGTTTCCTTTGAGTGTTGACTTCAATGTTCACTTTTGTATTTACATACGCTCTATCTCAGAGCATTTACATATGCTCTATGTCTGAGCACTTTATCCCATAAATATAGCACGCCTTAAACCATGTTTCCACATACATACATACATACATACATACATACATACACACACACACACATATATATATATATATATATATATATATATATATATATATATGCGTGCGTGCGTGTGTGTGTGTAGATATTGCTGCCATAACTGGGCTGGAGCTGCCTAGTTCTCACTTCCTTGTCTTGATAGAGTTAATATATATATATATATATATATATATATATATATATATATATATATATATATAGAGAGAGAGAGAGAGAGAGAGAGGGTAGTAATCCGTTGGTATAATCCAGGTGAGTTCTATTAACACAATATAGAATTTGATATATACTAAAACTGACTCACAAAAGATCTCTTTATGTTTATTTTCAATAAACAGGGCAAATGTTCTTTACTATTGGAATTAAGATACATTTAGTAAATTATCATTTCACCTACGAATTTTAATTATAAAATTCGCAGGATTTTTCAAACTGTTTCTGGTATCGGTTTGGTGTGCACTAAAATCAGATAGATCTATCAATCAATCAATCCTTTGTTAACTTTTTTTTTAGCACTGATCACAACCTTCACATTTCGAGTTCAAATCTATTCTTATTCGTTAGAACGCTGATTATTTTAGCCAGTATGATATACCTACATGCCAGCACACCCTTGCATAATCATCGTACATTACTTATTACTCTCAGAAACAAGATGATTGTCCTTACTACAATAGGGATTACTATTTATATTTTGTATGACAAACGCATCACCACAAAGAAGTTTTTTTTTTGTTTAGCCTAGGGCCGGAAAAGGCCAATAGGAAGTCATTAGCTGAATGCAACAAAAGATCACATGCGCCCAGTAGGGTTGCTACTGAGAACTCAACAACTAACCCCATCAAATTGGTATCCACTACAGGCATGGCACTCCGTACTTTATTTCTGTTACTGTTCGCTGCTGATTTTTCTGGACAACAGCAGTTGCCCAATTGGAGGAATAAAGTTTCCAGTCGTCTCCGGTTTGTCTATTGAATGCTTAAGTAAATTGGATCCGAGAATGAATATTCGTGTAAATGGTAATAGGTTCGATTTTCTATCAGAGAGGATTGCTTTACCCATATCCACTTACATTGTAGGATAGTGTCCAGTAATGCAATATCAGTAGCAACATAGCCATGTAGAAATCACGCTATCAGTTCTGAATAAGCATGTATAGAATATTGCATATTTTTATATTGTAAACATTTGAAGACCGGCATTATAAACACACACACACACACACACACTTACAGACACACACACACAAATATATATATATATATATATATATATATATATATATATATATATTAAGCTTGTAATCTATCTTTTATACTTAATATAAAATTGATATTTGCAACTTTAAATACTTATTAATAATAGAATATATATATATATATATATATATATATATATATAAAATAAAAAGTCGTCTATTTTAAATGGAACTACATACTTAAAAAATGTAATCACCGTAGAATAAATGGGTTGCCCCCAAACTACATTAACTAGATACTTTTATCAAAATTTAAATTACGTTACGATCAGTCTATACTCAACACCTGAGGTATGCATTATGCATGAAACTCCAAGTCGTGATACTGGTGAGGAATAGTGAGTATATGCTTAATACCCTTGATTCTTACATCGAGCACTGTTTCACTAACACCAGTATTCAATGTGCCATATATATATTAGCTTGTCCCAAATGTTCGTAAACACTTGCGAAAAATTGAATTTTTATGCAACACACTTGAGCACAATCGAAACAAGCGATGGGTTCAGAAAGGGCAAGAGACATCTTCGGTTCCAAAACAAGATCGATTCGGCAAGAAAGTCATGTTGTGCGTTTGGTGGAACTTTGAAGGAATCGTGCATTTTCAGTTGGTTTCGAATGGTCGGGCCATCAGTGCTGAACTTTACTGTCAGCAACTGGAGCGGGTTTACGAAAAGTTGAAGCAAAAGTACCCGGCTCTGATCAACCGAAAGCGTGCTTTCATGCAGCAGGACAATGCCAAGCCACACACCGCCAAAAAGACCAAAGACAACTTTGAAGAGCTGGACGGCGTTGAGGTTTTGCCACATCCAGCCTACAGTCCTGACTGTGCTCCATCAGATTACGGGCTTTTGCGCTCAATGCAACACTTTCTGAAGGGCCGCCGATTCGCCTCGTTTGATAAAGAAGTCGAGGAAGTGTGTCAAGAATTCTTTGATTCGAAGCCGGCTGAATGGTACTTTCACCAGATCCGAAAGCTTGCAGATCGATGGCAGAAAGTCTTGGAAAATGATGGTCTTTATTTTGAGGAATAATTTTTGTTGTTTTTGTTATTTATTGGCGAGTAAAATTTCATTTTTTTGCAAGTGTTTACGAACTTTTGGGACAATCTAATATATATATATATATATATATATATATATATATATATATATAGACACACTGCTGTGAGCATGTCTTACTGAAAAGAATATTAAAAAAAATCATTATTAAAGACCGAAAACAATATTGGCATTGCAATTAAGTTCTTGAAGATCAAACTGAATGGAAAGAAATGAGCCGAAAGAGTGACCACAAGCGAGAAGGAACTTCTAGCATAGAACTTACGGTGACATTTAGATATGATAAAGACCTTAACGTTAATCACGTACTACTCTTAAATTCGTAGAATCTATGTCCCATAGTGAAGTGTTTATCAGAAAAATTACCATGAAAGTATATGTGTATATAATTAGTGGACATTTTTAAATAGATTCTATCCCTGCTACTGAGCTCTTTGACCCACAAACATACCATAACTTTAAGAAATATTTATATCATTAATATATAAGAATAATAAGACCGAAAGCTTTTAATTAATGGAGACAATTTCGCCAGACTGATATATTAGATTGACAGAGAGAAGGGAAAGCAACAGAGAAGAGAAGAAATGAGGAGAGGAAGTGGGGAATTGAAGGATTGTTTTAAAATGGGAAATAGAGAGAGATTCAAGAAAAGAAAAGAAAGAGTTGAATGGATAGTAGTAGGCCTAAAATAGACTGACCCGACCAAGAAATGTTTTCCTTAAAGTGTGTAAATTTACACATTTGGTTATACAGAAAATTAGCCGATATGGCCTGATTTTTAGGCAGGATAAGTCGACAAAATTACAAATTAGTCTAATAAATGGGTTCTTAAGAAAAATAATAAATAACAATATCAAACATAAATAAAGGAATTTTAATACAGATAAACCATTTAAATAAAATTAAAAAAAACTAAGATGATATATGGATAATATTACAAAAAATATTAATTTTGAATTATATATGTTGTATTCATCGGCAGGGCAATTACAGATATATATATATATATATATATATATATATATATATATATATATATATATATATAAGTACTTATATAAACGAATCAACACTTCAAATGTGCACATCCCCAAAATCGACGTTTTAAGGGAATTTTAAATTTGTACTTATGTCTACACTTGAAAATTTGTTCGTTCCATTCATTTAAAAATTGGTTAACATTTCCTCATTTGATTAAGGTAATTTTCTTTTGTATATATATTTTGCATCTATGTATTTAATCAAAATAGCTCTCTACAAAAAAAAAAAAAAAAAAAAAAAATCAATAGAAAGTGTATATTTTTAAAATATATATTATACTTTTTTTTCATATATTTGCTACACGTGTTTCGGGTCTTTTGACCGTTGTCAGAAATCCATTAACAACAATGAATAAAGAGTCAACGGAAATATTATTAATTACTTATCAGTTAATACATGGCAGTGTAGAGTTAGTAAGAAAAGTATAATTCGTCTTGGGATACGTGAGACTCGACTTTAATATCCGGATTGACACAATAGTGAACACGTAATTGTAACCAGTATTTACGAACCTCCCTACAAAGCAGGATGTGGCACAAGGCCATTTTTAGGTGGGGTGAATCCCAGCCCATAGCCCCGGGCAAAAATTTCCCGTAGGCCCTGCATACACGAGGTCGGGTTGGTCTATCACTCCAGACAAAAATCGCTCGTATGAATAGTTCCGTCTATGTGCCTCACTGTCCGAGGATAAAGAATTCAACACGAGCTTGCAAAACACGTGATTGTACAAAATATAGTGCTAATCACCCAATTAGTGGCAGTTATAATAAATGGCGGTCTATATTTCGATTGTTTAGAGATTCACGTTCAAACTCCGGTGTCAACAGTGACAATTTTCATTCATTAGGATTGGACAGAAAAATGTTGAAGGAATGAAATCTTTGTTTCTTATCTTTTTATGACCTCTGTATTTTTAAAATTTAACTCCATTTTTGTGTCATTTGTGTGTGTGTGTGTCTGTTTTTGCTAGTATATATACACATTCCTCCTCTATACATACATACATATATATATATATATATATATATATATATATATATATATATATTATTAAAAAAATACTATATATATGCACACACTTCTTGTATATATATATATATTTTAAACTAAAAATTAAAATCGTTAATGGAACATCATTTATATATATATATATATATATATATATATATATATATATATATATATATACGCGTGCGCGCACACACACATATATGAGCGGGTATTTGACTGGATACGAAAATTCGGGTTTACAGAGCTGTTGTACTTGCCATCCTTTTGTATGGCTCAGAGTCATGGACTCCATACAGATACCATATACGCCAGCTAGATGTTTTCCATTAAAGCTCCCTGCGTGCAATCTGTGGAGTTAAGCTTCAAGACAGGACATATAACGTAGACCTGTTTAACAGGAGTAATATTAGAGGAATCGAGACTTTTATCATTCAGTTATGGTGGACTGGTCATGTCTTGAGAATGTCTGATGACAGGATACCCAAGATCTTAATATACAGCCAGTTAGATCAGCGCAACAGGAATGTAAGACACCCATGGCTAAGATACAAAGACAAGCTGAAAAGCAACTTGTCAGCTGTTAATATACCACATAACACCCTTGAGCGCTTAGGTTTGGAACGGATAGAATGGAGATCAACGTGTTTCAGCCGACTCAGCAATTTTCAATCTGATGTCTGAGTCATCTTCAAGAAGTGAGAGCAAGATGTAAAAGGTCAGCCAATCTAACAGTGATCTCATCTGCCACTTAAGATTAGCTCATAAACTTTCATAACTGAATCAATAACCTGGCAGATCCTCATACGTCGAAACCGACGGGAGAGTCGATTATTATTATCATACATATATATATATATATATATATATATAATTATTTATTTTTAAAGAAAAAAAAAAAAAAAATTTATAACATAAATATGTTATAAAATCACTACAAAAATAGCCATTTTGTTTCAACACCTACGGTGTCTTATCAAGTGATGACGTTGAATGTAAAATAAATGGTTTTAAAAGTTTCAAATTAATTAATATTCTACGTAAGGGGAAAACGTTGTTACAGAGGCTAGGTAGACCAATCAGAACACAATTACAGGAAAATTCAAAAAGCTCGATAACGAAGTCATGTTATAATATCTATTCAGATGTTTAGTATTAAAAAATAATTTATTCCAACGAATAATTACTAAATTATATGATAAAATTTAATATTAAAATTTAAAACTGCTAATTACAAAACCAAAATTTAACATTTATTCGCTATCAAGTTTACAACTATAAAATTACTGAGGAGAAAAGAAGAAATATATATGTTATTCAATTTATTTTTTCATTGAAGTTACTTTAGCTATATTTAATATCCGGTCTTTTTACAATGTATACATTTTAATCCTCATGATGTGTATATGGGGTCCCAAACTCACGCGTAAAACAAACGTAGTCAGATTCTAATACATAAGCACCAAGACATATACACACACAAAAAAGGGGACAAGACAGAGAACATCTCCACCGTCTGTCATGAAAAAAAAAAAAAAAAAAAAAGGGGGGGGAAAATGGGAGAAGGGAAACCAACACACACGTACATACATACATAATTAAAAGTGGATGCACTTTCCATACACATAGATACATATAAATACATGCACACACATCCACAGACATTGACCCAGAAAGTTGCATACCCCAACCGATAAATATTTAAGACAGAAAATGTCATTGCATGAATGTTAACAACCTATTGAAATCTAATTTAAGCGAGTAAATATACAAAGATAAAAATGATCAAAATTAATATTATTTAATATATTAAAATATAGTGTATGTAAAAAAAAAAAAAAAAAAACGGACATTAAATTCAACACCCATCGGTAGCTACGATGTCCACCTCATATACATATAAGTATATACACATACACACACATATATACGCATACAAACATATATATATATATATACACATACATACATATACACACATATATACATATATATATACATATACACATACATATACACATACATATACATATATACATACACATACACACATACTCACACATATACATAAATATACATACATACATACACACCGAAACATCTACACATACATACATAAACATATACATACGTATACATTTCCATGGTATCAAGTACACATACACATACATACACATATACCTATATGTACCCACAAATATACACACAAATATGTGTACACATATTTACAAATAAATATATATATACACAGCAATACACAAAAATAAACATATATACACACATATATCCTAACTCATGTGGCCGTAATGACATACCCAAGTTACCCTACCTACACGTACACATAAACAATTTCATATATAGTAGGTGTCAACATACATATATACAACTGCAAACCTACATAAGTAAACACACACACACATATATACACATATATACATACATACAAACATATACACACACACATATATATACATATATATATATATACACATACATACACATACATACATGCATACACACATACAGAAATATACATACACATGAATATCTACATAAAAATACTTATCTATAGTAATAAATACAGATATATACGTACATACACATAAATGCAACGACATTTGACCAAAAACATATATAAATATACAGACATACATACACATACATATGCATAGACATACTTCGATATACATGCAAACACAAAAATGCACGTATCCTAACATACATGTATATAATAAAAAAAAAAAAAAAAAAAAAAAAAAAATACCAAAATCATCCATATCAACATAAATATACGTAAATAAAATTAGGTACACAATATAACAATACACATACAAACATATACACATATATATATATATACATACATACACATACACCTACATACATTCACATATATACATATATACATATACGTACATATATACATATATATATACATATACATACATACACATACATATATATACCCACACATACATGCACACATACACATACATGCACACATACATACATACATATATATATATATATATATATATATATATATACACACATCCACATACATACACATACACCTACACACACATATATATATATATACACATACACACATACATATATATACACAACTACATAAACATGCAGACACTTACATATATACACACATAAAGAAATATATATACATGCATATAAGGATACATACTCACATATATATACACACACATACCCACATCCACAAATACATATACATACTCATACACACCAATATTTTTAACCTCTTTTCTTCTTATCCTCCTTTTCACCTTCTTACTTTATATATATATATATATATATATATATATATATATATACACATACACACATATATATATATACATACATACACGCACATACACACATATATCTATAAACACACAAACAAATACACACACATACATATATACATATATATATATATATATATACAAAACTTAGCAACATATTAATACATTAAAATACAAACATACACATTTCGCAGTACAAACACACATAACTACACATAAATATATACATATATATACATACACATACAGAAAAATGAGTAACATTATGTAGTTATACCATACACATTCATATCGTCAGATTGACCATCAGGTAATAAAAGTTATAATCTATTCAACTTACAGCTACGTATCATTATCATTTAAAGTATACGACCCCTATAATAAGTTAAATTTATAACGGTGTTTACAATTAACCGTTAGTTCATATCTCTGATTTAAGAGATCAGCCTTGTTTTTAAATCTAATAATTTCAAACTTTTCGTTAAGACACAGGTAACACGGGGAATATAGGGATTTACATGTCCGGGATTTCTTAATCAATGTCCAATTAACCGTAGGTGTTTTGTTCTTTTCTTTTAGGTTCCAAAAGTACTTGGACAATGAAGTCATGTACCTATAGTCACAGTTATTGAAATATTGCATATGCCCCCGCCAGCGTTCTTTGAATGTATTCATTGTGCTACCAATGTAAAACTTCTTTATATTTGGATTCTCAATAGTTGAGATAGTACTAAGATAGACTACAGAACGTATTCCACAGTTATTTTGTAGTGGACAATTACTAGGATACCTACAATTACATGAATTATTATTTGTGTCATTATATTTAGTATTACTGTCAGTAACCTTTTGAGTAATCGAGCTTTTTGAATCCCTATACTTGTTAAAGACTATGTTGTTATGTTTTTTAATGATTTTCTCTAGGTTATCTGCACAACTATAGCTTAATTTAAGTGTATTAGAATTAAATATTTTACTAAGTGGGTTAGTTTCAGTGTTAGGGAAATGTTTCTTGATTAGGTTTAGAAACATACGTCCTAATTTAGATTTAATCATTAAATTGAAAGGGGGAGTGAACCAGATGATCTTTCTAGATCTATTCTTATTATGGTTGTAGTTAACAGGGTTTTTATACTGAATATTGATATCTTTGTATCCACTATTTTTAAGTGCAGAATTATAAAAGTCACTATGTTTATTAAAAACATCTTTGTTAGAAGAGTTAGTGCTAATTCTAAATCCAATGGAAGAGGGTATATGTTTGATAACTGAAGGGGGATGGTTGGAATTTGGATGAACGTAAATCGGATTGGAATTAACCTTCACATATGGTTGGAAAGAGATGAGCAGCGGAGCTAAGTAGACGAGAAATTATTTTCATATATATATATATATATATATATATATATATATATATATATATATATATATATATATATATGAAAATAATTTCTCGTCTACTTAGCTCCGCTGCTCATGCCTGTTGTGACATTTATTTCCAGCCAATGATTAGCATACAAGTCAAACAAGCTGTGGGATTACAAGTCTTTGTTACAGATATGGCTGATGCCTTAGTCGTGGCTCTTACCACGTAAGGTATGTTGAAAACCACAAAACTGCCCTCGAGCTTGCCTCTATACCTCAGTCTATTGAAAATACGCTACATACACCATGTGTAACAGCAAAATTGTTCAAATCGTGTATAAGCAAAATTAACCATTCGTTAGATTAGGCTCTGAACCGTTGTATCTTAGAAATGATTAAAGATATCGTACTGGAATACTCTAAGATTTTTATAACACTATTGGACTCTACTTTGAGCAATAAGAATGGGTAATTATTCTCCAAGATTAACTGAACAATCGTAATTAAATCGATCATAAACGAAAATGACATGTTCATCCTTAATTAATTGCAACAAATTTTATATATATATATATATATATATATATATATATATATATATATATACATACCCTTGTATATGATTGGTGTATATGGAATGAATTCCAATAACCAACAATTACTATTCTTAAAAGAGTGCTCAATACAAAGTAGAGCAGATATAATTATTTATTTTAAAAAAGATTTATAACATAAATTATATTATAAATTCACTACAAAAATAGTCATTTTGTTTCAACACCTCCGGTGTCTTATCAAGTGATGATAGTGAATATGATCCGAAATAATATATATATATATATATATATATATATATGTATTAAGAAATGGACAAAGTCCGACAATTTATTTATTTAAGACATTTTTTATGTTTAACTTTCTTTTTATAGACACAAGTATTTAAGTAAATGCTCTGTTTATAATTAACAGTATTAAATAACATTTACCGGACGAATATTTTCTATGAAAATTTCTCGGACATTCAGGCCGGTAAATGTCTTTAATATATATATATATATATATATATATATATATATATATATATATATATTATTTCGGATCATTTTCCAACTTATGCAAAATGATCTTTGCCTTCTCCAAATTTCTAACTTTCTTTCTTAGTGAAAATGTGCTTCACACGTTTCACGTACGATTTGATTTTCATGTCTTTTGACTGCTCTTTTAATTTTCATAGCTGAAACTTCTTTCCCACGCGATAAAAGTCTTTAAAATTTAATAAAACAAATTTGACAGAAATACATTCAATGTATTACAGGATAGCGAAAATTTCACAGTTATTAAATCAAGCACAATTTTTAATCTGATTCATCTGCTTCTTCTTGTACTTTTTTCAAGTTTTGCATGAATTTAATTTTTTATAATCATTGTCAACCCTTAGAATGGCCACATCACAAGAAAGGTCGTTTTGTGCACTGCGATTTGCGTTCTTTTACCCTAAAATAATAAATTCTGAAACTTTTCCTATCCAGTAATGAGTTAAATATATTTTGATCTCTTATCTTTTTGATTTTGTTAAATTTTTGTAGCTCTAACATTTCAGTAGTGGTGGAGCGGGGAAATCTGGACGGTTACAAGCAATGCCTCGTCAGACAAACTAGCGATGCTCCATCAAAGATTGCACATTTGTATATGGGCACACCGCCAAAAGTCTAGATGACACCAGCCTGGCAGTTTCTCTCTATTCTGACTTAGCTTTAACAGCTGGGGTGGGGGAACTGGTTGGTCACATTCAAAGTTCGAAAACCAATCTAGTGACGTTCCATTATCACCGAGCGGACACAGAATATTCACCGATCACTGTGAACAGGTATAGACTCAAACTCAAACTCAACCCAGACCTCAAGTATGCTGCTGGAAAAAAAAATGTCCGGTAATCTGTTCGAATCCAGTAAATGCCTGAGTAATCCTGCTTTCCTTTACAGTTAAAAGAGTCAGATCAGAGAAAAAGCGTCTCAGCGTCCTTGTGGATGATGAATTATTACCCCCAATGGAAAGCGTTCGGACGGAATACATTCCTTACTTCCACAAGTTTATACCTTTACACCTAAGACCAAACCATTGGGGAAAAAGACCCTCATTTCTTTCGTATTATCATTGGTTAGATGTAAGTTCAACTCTAGCATCTTCTTTCTATGAACTGCTGCTTTCATTATAGACAACGGAAAAGGATTAAAAGTTTTATTTAATTTTTTTTCTGTTCGGATGTGATTTCTTTTACGGTTATAAAGTCTCTAGCTATAATATATACCGGCGTTAACAGCAAAATTGTCCAAATTGTGTTAAAGCAAAATTTCCCATCCCCCCAAATTTTTAATATCTAAAAAAAAAAAATAAAATAAATGAGTTTCTTGTACCAAGATTTGCAGATAAGACGTTTAACCATCTTGATACAATTTATGTAAGAATCACAGAAAAACTCTTTGAGTTTTTCAGCTAGAGAAAAAGGTTAAAATCCTGTCAGTCCCACTGTCTTCTCAACTGTGCAATGATGAGAGGAAAAAAAACCTTTCACGCCTTCAGTAATGGCACCAAAATTCATGCTCTTGTTTCCATCTTAAAATTCCATTCAAGAACGATGAAGAGAACAGTAAATAAGTTTAAAAAGAAGGAAAAGTCCGGAGGAAAACTGGATCAGGAAGTCACAACAGGAAGAGGGATCATCATTTCAACTTAGAGTAAAAGAGATCAATTCGAAAATATCCAACTCAATCCATAAGACATTTGGCACGAGAGAGATGAGTTTCAGATATAACAGTCCAAAGAGCAGTGAAAAAATACTTCAAATTATACATGAAGCGTGTGAAACTCTACGTTACACCAGAACAGAAAGTTAGAAAGTTAGAGAAGGCGAAGATCATCTTTAATAAGTTAGAAAATGATCTTGCAATATATATATATATATATATATATATATATATATATATATATATATATGCGTGTGTGTGTGTGTGTGAACTTTTTTCAATCCATTTCATGAGCTTCCGATCCTTAGCTATGATTAATTAATGATGAATATGACATTTTAGTTTATGATCGATTTTATCACGAATCTTCTTTTAAGCTTGGAAAGTAATATACATTCTTATTGCTCAATAATTAATTGAATAGTAAATATTAATGCATTCCCATGACCAAATTTGCCTTCTGAAAGTTAAAAGTATTAAGACACAGTAAAAGATCTTTAGAAACGAAGAAAAGATTACTGAATTGTTACATGATATCTGCCCACCTATATAGCAGTTAATGTTAGTCAATCCCCTCAAAGATGGAGACTTGGAACAACAGAAATATGGTTCCAGAGAAAGCTGCCGAGGATACCATAGACCAAGCATGTGAGCAACGAAATGGTTCGAGAGAAAATGAAAACAAAAAGTAACTTATAATTAACATCAGGAAGAGGCAGTTAAAATTTCTGGGGGATGTCATGAGGAAAGAGGACTTGGAAAATCTGATACTCACAAGAGAGACTGTGGGAAAGTGGGCCAAGTGAATACAGCAGGTAACGTACTTGATGGGCTTGTGTAAATGGATGGTAGAATAGAGTTTGGGATAGATAACAGAAAGATATTATTTATTAGCAGCTACAATGGAGAAGAAGATGTGGCGGGCCTAGATCGTTTACACTCTGATGGAACATGGCACATCAAAAGAATAAGGATAAGATTGTTAATAGCGGGATTTTATTTTAATTTTTACTATTAATATAGGATTTTACGGTGGGCACTAGACACTAGAAGTAAAAATTGATCATGACCAAAGATTCTGAGTATACCAGGCCTTGTTCATCAACAGATCACGCCAGATTATGAAGTCTTCCCGCTTAAGATAATCGCAGTATAAACCACAAGTTGTGGTCGTTGCAGAAAAAAATGTGCCTGAGTAGGTGGTATTTTAGCCAATATTCAATACCGTCTGAGGCTATGGATCTCATATTCAGGCCTTTAGGCATAAGATAAAATTTTCTGTATATATGAAAACTAATATGCGGGGGATTATGATCTCGGAAAGTGTATGAACCGTATGGACCATCTAGGCTCGGAACAAATAACACGATCGTTAAGAGATGTGGTGGGAAAATTGTGGCCAAATTGCCGTCAGCACTGTGTAGTGTCAGGAGAGAATATAATTTGGTTCATATTGATTTCCAATTGGCTTGAATTTACTACCAAAATACCTTCGATTGATTTTGACTCTGACTCTTCCCGTACTTTTTGATCTGTAAATGATCAAGCTATATAAACGACCGGGCATCCAGGCTAAATTTCATTCTATTTTCGTTCTGATGTGCAAATTGCATTGTTTTTATATGGGATTATCCATCTTTCGTCCCTTGGGTTTTGGTTAAAATAAGAACCGGCGCAATGCAAGAAGAAAAATTATGGATATCACCAGAAATAAGTAAACTTTGTTAGAAAAAAATAGTTTGATGCAACATAGACTATATTCTAAATAAATAGAAACCGATGTTTCAACCTGATATAGCCGGAATCCCATCACACAACCCGAACATTCAACCTTACCACATCTCGTATTCGCAAGCGGCAAGTTATCCACCTACTGACCAGGCTCAAACTTTCAATACTCTGACGTTATCCTTTTTACTACATGCACATCCAAGTCTCCAGTTCCTGATATTGCCAAGTGATCACCCTTTTACGTACTATGCTCGACATTGCTTAACTTTGGGCAACGTACTTGACCGGTTTTTCAACGTGATATGCTCTGCAATTCTTCATTAGGTTTGATGACAAAACTACTTTCATAATTGTTATGGTAATTTACCCACACACGCATGGACTCTCCCAGCTATAAATAGGAGCAGTTACTGCCTTTTTAGGAGGAAAATTTCCAGCAGCCAGCTTTGACAGTTGGACGGAACATTTTTGCTGTAACACTTTCGTGTGTATATGTTTGTATTACTCTTTCTGTTAATATATTTGTTTAACTCAATTTCTCTCTTATATCCTTTCTTTAAATATTTCCTTGTTTGTATTCAATGGATCTATTTATTTGTTATGGTAATTTTGCCACGCACGCATCGACGCTCCCAGCTATAAATAGGAGCAGGTACTGCCTTTTGGAGAGGGACGTTTTCAGCTCTGACAGTCGGACTTAAAATTCTTGTTAAAACACTCTCGTTTGTATATGTTTGCATCACTGTTTCTGTTAATGTATTTATTTAACTCATTTCCTCTCTTTGTGTCTTTATTTAACAAGGCCACAATAATATTTACTTTTTCCACAACTCTTATATAAGAAGGTGACATGTTTTACTGGTGACAACCGGAGAAGTCAATGCATCATCGTCATCATCATCATCATAACTTGTTTGACTTGTAGGCACTCTATAAATCAGTGCGTTTTAACATATTCAGCTATTTTATAATTAAGTAACTCTTATCAATTGTCATCCAACCTCATTGTTCTCTGCTCACTCACAAAACTTCTGAAGGCCTTATCCAAATTTTATTATCTCTCTATACTTCTGAGATGAGTTATTTACATTATTTACATTGTTCGGATTGTTGTCTGTATATACATTGACATATTCCCGGCGTTTCGACCGTTATAAGCTCCTGCCTTCTTCCGGATCTGTCTGTATTTCTGAGATGAAGCATTTTATTTATATTATTTACATTGTTCGGACTGTTGTCTCCATCGTTATTGCCATATTCACGACGTTTCGACCAGTGTACGCTCCTACCTTCTTCCGGATCTGTCTGTATTTCTGAGATTAGGTATTGTATTTATTTCCATTATCTACCTTGTTGTCCTCATCTTTATTGCCATATTCACGACGTTTTGGCCGTTGTACGATCCAGCCTTCTTCAGAAGATTGGAATTTCTAACCTAACCCTTTATTTCGTCCACTGCGGTAGATTGTTCTAATTCCACGTGTCATGCCTCTTCTGGATGTTTCACTATCAGTTCCCTACGTTTAAACGAACTCTCCAGGTTTTTGTTCACCACTGCCGCAGTTAGATATTTAACTCAGAATTCATTGGGTCAAGTCATTGGATCCAACGAACGCATTTATCTACATTAAATTATTTATCGTTGTTCGATGTGCATAGTATATTTTATTTTGGCCAATGTCCATTTGCCATTGATGACAAAACCATTTCTCTAATATTCGTTGTCTATCTCCAAAGCTATAAAATTCCCCTATCACTGATATTAATATAAAACCCGTCTTTGATCTTGGATTCTTGGAGACAACATGCGACCATTGTTATATCTATCAACGTCACAAACCAATTATTCTTGCTTTTTTTTTTCCACAAGTTATCTAATGTTAAATGACCCGATGATGATTTGCAAATGAAGGCCTTTGCCATGTTTTAAATTAGAGGTTTCCAAATGTTAACCTTTGTCAAAGGGAGAAATCATCATCATCATCATCATCATCATCATCATCATCATCATCATCATCATCGCTCTTTCAACTTTTGATGTCAACCTTTAAATCAGCTTGACTCCCTGTCTTCAACAATGTTATAAATAAGTAATTGCTAGAATTCCTCTCCAAACTTCCCTGTTCAGTGGCGAAACTCTCGCAGGTCTTCTAATATCTACAACTTTTTTTTTTTTTTATTTATTTATTTTTTTTTATAGAGGGAATGGAGGAATTTCGTTGATTTAGCATTTGATATTCGTGATAAATATTTACACTATGGTTATCTGAGATATTGATTTCACTTAAGACAGGTTGAGATTTATTTATCCGAAATTCTTGAGACCAGTCTCAAGAATTTCGGATAAATAAATCTCAACCTGTCTTAAGTGAAATTGCTTCGGTTTTCAGATTTTTTCGGATTTTGGAATACGGGCTATTTAATTTGGATATAACATCTATAAAATGGTACATCTTAGGAATGGAACCCAAGCATAAACACGATATCCCTTTTTCATAATGCAGCGTATACATATACCCTGAAGGTAGTTTTATATAAGAGGCATAATTTCACTCCGACGGTAATGAAGACATTCCATCAAAACATCATTGATATCTTCATTTTTTTGGGGGGGGGGGTTGTGTAGTGTTTTTCTATTTTTCATTAATTTCTGTTGATCAATTTCGGCATAAAACTTTAGTTATTTCTCCTTCGGTCGGATATGGTGGTTGTTCCAAAGGGAAACTCCTCAGTCAGATACTTCATACTTACAACCCTGTCTAGTTTTACCAAAAGTTTGACTTTCTGTGATATTGATAAACATAAATGCTTCTCCTTCTTTTTTCTTTCCCTACCCATTTTTAAATATATACAGGGTGTCCCAAAATAATGTATACACTCTTTAAATATTACTAGTTAATAATAAATTACGGTGAAGTGAGAACTTATATGGATGAAAATATGTAAAACAGATGCATTGGAAGAAGAGGGACAGTTGAATACCCACCTAGACCACCAGATTTGGCAACATCGGATTTCTTTTTGTGGGGTTCTCTAAAATCCAAAGTTTACAGCAGGAAACCTGAAACAATTGCTGAAAAGAGAGTAGCAATTGAAGAAGAAAATGCTCAAATACAAGAGGAAATGATACTTGACGTTTGTAAGTCTATTTCTTCTAGATATGAAAAGTGTATTGAACAGAACGGCAACCAGTTTAAGCACTTGATGTGAACTCATCATTATCTGAAGATTCTGCCATTGCCCCAAGTAGCTTTTATCTTATTAAAGTTAATTTTTTATGTTTTTTTTTATATTTTACCCTCAAATTCTTTAAATATATATTCTTTCTCTTGTATTAATTTATTTATAAGTCAAAATACATAAATTGAATATGTTATAACGATTCAAAGAGTGTATACATTATTTTGGGACACCCTGTATCTCTTCTTACAGCAGATATCTGGAGTCACATTGTTCTTAAATAAATCCCTTGGATTTTACTTTTACTACAGTGATGAGAATAATAGTTTACGATGTCATTCTTCAGAGCCTGTCTATATTTCTGAGATGAGGTATTATGTACATTATTTACATTATTCGGACTATTGTCCTCATCTTTGTATCACAACGTTTCGGCCGTGGAACTAGAACAGTCTACCCCAGTGAGCGAAATAAAGGGTTCAGTTCGAAATTCCAACCACCTGAAGAAGCCGAAACGTTGTGATAAATATGGCGACAAAGATGAGGACAGTAGTCCGAATAATGTAAATGATGTCATCCTTGGCGGTAGATTTTCTGTAAACTTTTAGTTGGAGGCCGTCACCTAATGTAGAGCATGTGAAATATTTTATTGGAACTCAGATCCATTAGAATGCAACATTCTGTAATTTCCCTTATTAATTGAAATGGAGTAAAAACAGGAAACTTATTAGGAAACTGACTTAGGGGCCTAGGTACCAATGATCAAAGGCGTAATTTGTAGAACAGTTCAAGGTCTATTCAGTATGTTTATATAATTCAATAGAGTTTGTTACTTTAGTTCGTTTAATTCTAGTTCATATGTACATTCCTCCAAAGCAACACACACACACAAACACACACATTATTTACATTATTCGGACTATTGTCCTCATCTTTGTCGCCATATTTATCACAACGTTTCGGCCGTTGTACGCCTCGGCCTTCTTCAGGTGGTTGAAATTTCGAACTTAACCCTTTATTCCGCTCACTGGGGTAGACTGTTCTAGTTCCACGTGCCATGTTTAATGGATGTCAGTTATCAGTTATCTCCTGTTAATTTCCCTCTGAAAGCTCTCCACTGCCTTAACTGGGTATTGAACTCACACTCTTTGGGTCCTGTCACTGGATCTAACCAATGTCTTTATCCACTGTGCCATGTGTCCTTGGGGACATCTGGGTACGAATTTCAAACCAGCTGAAGAAGGCCTGAGCGTACAACGGTCGAAACGTTGTGATAAATATGGTGACAAAGATGAAGACAATAGACAGAATAATGTAAATAATGTACATAATACCCCAAATATAGACATATATATATATATATATAGATAGATAGATAGATAGATATAGATAGATATAGATGTATATATATATTTAGCCTATAGCATTCTTCTTTTGAATATTTCTCTGACATTACGCCATCTTTCAGGCAATGCTTCATAACAGACCAATTCAGGTTTTGACAAAAGAAATGTTTTCATGATTTGAAACATTTGCTACACTTCACATGACAAAGTCTGCTTTATGACGTGGACTAATTGCTTGGACTTTCCTCACCCTATATATATATATATATATATATATATATATATATATATATATATATATATATATATATATATATATATATATAGGGACGTGAAATAATGGCCCGGATTGAGGAATCGGAGAGCTGAGTCGAATCTATTATATTCATTTACTAATAACTTCAGAAATGTATGAATCCTCTTCTCTCCTTGCTACGGGTAAATAGCAATAAAGACTGAGTTCTTGGATGGCGACTGGTCTAAGTGAAGGACAATTTTTTGGATGTTATTGAATGGCAATTGGTCTAGGAGAAGGACAACTCTGAATTCAAAACCAGCTCTTGTATTCGACTCTTCAAAAAGTTTGGTTGGTTCATCACCACTATAAGCAAATCATATGTGCAGGTTGTCTGGCTGTCGATTCCTAGAAACTGAGGTGCATGACACCCATACATTGTAAACGGGTCCCCAGTTAAGCGCAAATTAAGCGTAATACATAATTACCCATGAAAATGTTATTTAATTGTTATATGTGTGATACAATAGTTCCTCCTTTTTCAAAACAGAATTTCAAATCGGTTCCTGCATCATTCATTAGCACGTTGCAGCGTTTCCCCTCTCAATTTAGTGCATTCATATTTAATTCTGGTTTAAGTTCCCCAATATTTCATGGAAGGATATCGAACATAAAAAAAAAACAAAAACAAGAATCCACACATACAAGAAACAAAGTCACTAATACGCAAGGGAGTTTCCAGGTGTGAAAAAAATATAATGACAACTTTATTAATGAGCATATATATATATATATATATATATATATATATATATATATATAAAATTGAATGAATAAACTGAACGAAGTTCATATTTTGTAATTTTTGACTTTCCACTTATTATCAAGAACAGATGTTGTGTCTATGTCTACCAAAATATTCCTTATATATATATATATATATATATATATATATATATATATATATATATATATATATGGTTGTGTGTGTGTGTGCACTAAGAATAAATATGCATTTGTTTCTCAGCGTTCGATACGAATCTGTTTAATATCTCTCTAGTCTCTTTATTATTTATATAATAAATATATATATATATATATATATATATATATCTTTATATATATATATATATATATATATATATATCTTTATATATATATATATATATATAAATATATATATATATATATATATATATGTATAAATATATATATATATGTATAAATATATGTATAAATAAATGTATAAATAATATATTATAATTTATATGTCTATATCTATCTCTCTAATCTGTTTATATAATTTGAAATAATTTATTATTTATGCAATAATATATAAAATTATACATATGCGTGAATATATGTATAAATATATGTGTAAATAATATATTATAATTTATGTCTCTCTATCTATCTCTCCCCTCTGTTTATATATTTTGATATAGCCAGTTATTTCAGTCCGTTTTATTCCAGATTATAAGTACAACACTCCATAATTCTACACACACACACACACACACACACACACACACACACACACACACACACACACATATATATATATATATATATATATATATATATATATATATATATATATATATGCAAAGAATACTTTTGTTCTGCGCCGTTCTATGCAACTCTGATTTGCAAGGAGCGTTGAGAAACAAATGTATATTTATTCTCAGTATATATATTTTAGTTTTGTTATTTCATATCGATCACTGTTTTATTATCACAACCAGAACCGATTGTGAGCTTTTTAATACCTATGATTATATGTATGTATGCATACACACGCACATACGCACACGCACATGCACTCACATATATTTATACGTACTCACGTATATATATATATATATATATATATATATATATATATATATATATATATATATATCTTTGTGTGTGTGTGTGTGTATGTATGTATGTGTGTGTGTCCACATTTGTATACTTATCAGAAACTACCGTATTTTGTCGTAGTCTATCATTTTCTGTATTACACTTCATATCCCATATGCGCCCCATTGACGATAAAACCTTTTTACTGCGCAACCGACTGTGAATTACTCTTATTTTATTATTACGTTCAGCCGTTTCCAAACGAGATTCTTCCGACAAGAAACATAATATATAGCCGCCCTGATGTCGTATGTATCCATTACTTTTCACTGTAAATATTATTTAAAGACGATTTCTTTTATAGTTCTATGCTTAAGGAAATGTATTGTCGCGATTTCTACGTGTGCTTAAAGAGTTTTAAAATCGTGCATTTGACTTGGAATGGACGTGAAAAACAGCATGTACAGCTGTGTGGGTATGGAAACACAATTTACGAGGAAGACAACTATGCGGCCTCAAACCTGACAATGTCAGCGTTTATGAAAATATATACTTTTTAAAATGAGTTTTTATGGCAAATGGGAAAGAGATCTGGATGGCGGAGATAAATCGGAATTATCTGTGGTTCTATGAATGACAAAAATATCTGAGTATTACTGAGATATGACAGTAACCAAAAACCACACACACACATACAGATACGAACACATCTGCTATATCTGACCTGGAGCAGTTCAATCGCACTTGCCTTGATAAAGTTCTAAAATGTAGACACGGACTTGTGGGTGATGAATTATTTTCCAACCTACAACCTCTTTCCTACAGACGAAACATCGTGAAATCCTCACTGTTCTGTCACTATATTTTTAATCTTTTCACCCCCCCCAAGCAAGGCGATAATGCCACTAAGACGCAAGTGGCTACTGAGCATGAAAGAGAATCAAAAGACTTTAGAAGGAACCGGAAACTTAATCCTAAACAGGAAACATGATAAACCTTCACTCCTTTTCAGAAGAATAGGGGTGTGCATGAATTTGACGATAAGAGAACTTATCTAATGCTCTTGAGAAAAAAAAATGAATAGTAAATAAAATTTCAGTGAGTAGGTGGAAAAGAAATATAGACTTGCATTAGACTGTGTAAGGAGCCAGAAACCTCATCCCAAACTGGAAACGATGAATAAAATATCGTGGAGGAATTTGAAACGGACGATCAGCGAACCTACTATTTCAATGAGATGTGTTCTGATGAACTATATTCTTTAGTCCCACTATCCCTGACCTTTATAGAAGGGGACCTTCACGCAACACACACAAGTCCGAATAATCCGCATAACATTCCATTAGTAAAAATTAAGTTCCAGTCGGACATTTTCTTTCCAAGAACAGGCTCCCTGAAGGATGTTTTCGAGTATTCTTTCCATCATAATCTCATGAAATTCATGTTTTGTCTGTTCTTGCTCATATAACACCATACACTCTCCTCTATTTTAAGTGGCTCGTGAGCCTTGTATTGGGTAAACATTGGTACAAAATATAACAATGAGACTGGTATCAAATATCCGAAACAGATAGATAGATAGATAGATAGATAGATAGATAGATAGATATGAACAGACGAGGAAAGATAGATAGATAGATAGATAGATAGATAGATAGATAGATAGATAGATAGATAGATATGAGCGGGCTAGAATAGGGGATAAACCTACGACACTTTGAATGCGCGTTATTTTATCGACGATTAATCGAACGGGTACTACGTGTTAGGTCTGCAGATTATCTGTAGAACAGTGGTCGGCAACCTTTAGCTAATTTTGTGCCAGCTTAGGGTTTTAAAAACAATCAGTGTGCATACGTATTTTTATTCAAGTAAAGTTCAATATACCTGTCCTACAATATATTTTATACGGTAAAATATAGTATATATACTTAAGTATATATGAAAATGGAAAATTCTTTGCGTTGTAGTAGTTATTAGTTCGAACTACGTCATGTCATTTGCGGTTGTGTCCAATTGGAAATCACTTCGAGAGCCACTTATGGCTCGCGTGCCGTAGGTTTCCGAACTCTGCTATAGAGTATGTTGCCACAGCCTCTCCAACCTAGTTGTTCTTGAGGTAGTTTCTTTTGCGCATCGGCTTTTACGGTTTTTTGAGTTACTAAGCCCAAACCCAATTTTTTGGATTTAGACGTGTCCCTCTCCTAGAGCTGTTGCCAAGCAAAGTCAAGGATCCCAGACTCACCTCTTAAATCTCCTATTTGGGCGAATGCGAGCGCAATTTAAACTGCACACGCCAAACCCTCTCTTCGTCTCGATAATCGCTACACTACGCGTATACCGACCGGCAATATAGTTTGATTAAAAGGTATCCCTCGTTTAATGCATATTCGATTATTACGCTAAAACTTTTTTTTTATACCGAAATTCGATTAATGTATGCATAATACCCAATTAGTGTGGTAAAACATTATTCAGTTTCTTTCTTTCTTTCTTTCTTTCTCACTTTCTCTTTCAATTTCTCTCTCTCTCTTTCTCTCTCTCTCTCTCATACATATACATAACCTGTACCAACGCAACCGTTGCATCAGAACTAGTTTCAATCCTGATAGTGACAGTTTATATAAGCCCGAGAGCAGAAATTTCATCAAGTGCAACATCATTAATGTTATATACCGAAGATCGATTAATGTAACTCATTTCCCACAGAAGAAAATTCGCTCTCCAGTCCCTCGCTATTTCTATGGCAAATTTTCAAACGAGCTACATTCACAAGTTCTGCCAGTTCAGCCTTTACAACCAGACCCCACCATGCCGCTTTCACAGGGTCAAATCATTCTCATCCCCCTCGTATTCCATTGGTAGAGAGGAAGTTTCACTTACATATCTACCTCCCCAGAACATATTTCTTTGTGAATCAGACGCCCAAGAGGTGGCTTACCTGTTCCCCGTGTATTTAAACTCTTCAACGCTGAACCACAATCTATCCTACATACTCCTTAATATTCGCTACTTACTTTTGCTCTTTATTCACTTACAGCAACTCCATTTATCAATGATCTGCCTTGAGTGTCTCGCGGGCCTTGAATTGGGAGAAGAATAGTATAGACAAAATATTGTGACATTTTAAACTCAGAATACTAGGATATGGTGGAAATCGACTGTTGGTATAATAAGAACACTTCTAAGACTTTCAAACAATCATTTTCAGATTTGTACAGGTACTTTTTTTTGACAGTAGACTGATCATCTGGATGGTTAGGTTTAAGATTCCGAGTTAGCTTTACCTGAAAACATTCTCACTGATGCTTCTGTAAAAGATTTAACGGGTATCACATTCGTAGATGGTGGAGTTTCTGTGTCCACATTGGTTGCTCGGGAGGCCTGCCGGTGAGAAGCAGACACGAACGCATTCGACATACACGAGGGACGTCTTTGTGTGCTCTTGGGAGAAGAGTTGACGTCTTCCATATTTCTAGGAAATCTTTTCAGCTGAGCGTGAGCAACTTTCTTGTTCGCAAATTCTTTAACACCAACTAGCTTATGATGTATGTCTGAGTGTGCGATTATATTTCCATTCACACACACAAACAAACACACACACGCACACACACACACACACACACACACACACATATATATATATATATATATATATATATATATATATATATATATATATATACACAGACACTACAGTTTAAAAGTTTTGCCGCCTTCTGGCATTTCTTAAATTCTTTTGTATTTAAAGGAAGAGATGACATTTCAGTAACTACAGTGTATTTGATTTTATTTTGGAAAATAAGAACCTACGTAAAAAAATGAATCATACAATAGCATCATATTTTGTTTTCGTCAATAAAACCACCACCTGCCTTTATTACTTCTTTACAAATCATTTCCAACAGCTTTTGAAAAACAGTACATGACAGACGATTGAAAAAGCTCACGCTCACTTTTTGTGTATTCTCCTCAAGCTTTCATATCCAATTTATCATACATTCAATGGATGGTGAAAGAGGTTAAGAGACTGAGGCGACCAAATCATGATTTTGAAAACTTTGTTCCATTTTTCTGAAATGAGGTAATTTGAACGCAGTTTAGGAAAGTGTTTTGATCGTTAAATAGTTTTCCAATTATGCATAAATCAAACGGTATAGAAGGTCTTTGCAAAACCGAATAATATTTTTTTTTCATCATCCCCTTGACCTGATTCAGATCTCTAGCCCTTTTGGTATTCTCAAAAAAAAAAAAAAGCTCCTGAGAAGTTAATGGCGGAAACCAAATATAATATTTCTCGTACAAAATAATCATAATTTAGCAAAATCTATTGTGAGTAGATGAATCCAAATACCTTTTGGTAGTAAGAGAAATCTACAGAAAAGTTGAAAAATAAAATAAAAATAAATCCACTGTATTTACTGAAATTTTACTTTTTACACTGAAAAAATACAAAAATATCGCATTTTAAGATGCTTTTAAAGAAATGCAGGACGGTCCCTAAACTTTTGCCTCTTGTATATATATATATATATATATATATATATATATATAAACACACACACACATATATATATATATATATATATACATTTAAAAATATGATGCCAACGTTACATAAAAATACTAAAGAACATTGGATTATTTACCTAACGAGACCTTTCCTATTTTCTATATATTTTATACAAACACAGATATATATATATATATATATATATATATATATATATATATATATATATATATATATATATATTTAAAAATATGATGCCAACGCTGCATAACAAAAGTACTAAAGAACATTGGATTATTTACCTAACGAGACCTTTCCTATTTTCTATATATTTTATACACACACACACACACACGTGTGTGTGCGTGTGTGTGTAAGAGAGAGAGAGAGAAAGAGAGTGTGTGTGGGTGTGTGTATTTGTGTGGGTGTGTGTATTTGTGCGGATGTATGTGCGTATTTCGATCATTCATTTTTATTGCCTTTCAGAAGCATAAAGCTGAAATATCTGGAAAGCGGAAAGGCATTAAATTCTACAGCAGGCACAATTCTCATTTTCTTTTTGGAAAATAAATGCCAGCAACCATAAAAAAAAACTGTTTATTTCCGAAAAGGCATATTATGTTAAAATAACTTTTAAATGCATTTCTAGGTACACTTGAATATAAAAACCGATGTGTATGCTCTGCTCTCCCTCTCTCTCTCTCCCATCCTCTTTCCCCCATATATATATATATATATATATATATATATATATATATATATATATATATATATATATATATATATATATTGTCAAAATGTTTGCGTAAATCTATAGCCTCGGGCATTATCCTTTGAAATATTTCCCTGACATTCTCTGACATTAAGCCACCTTTCAGGTAAATTGTGCAAACCTTCATAAAGGCCAATTCCAGTTTTGATAAAAGAAATTTTTCCATGCTTTGAAACATATGCAACACTTCGCATGACAATGTCTACTTTATGACGTGGACCAATTACCTGGACGTAATAAGTTGCATATCGAAAAACTTCTTATTCCCAGTTTAAGGCTTATGCGCCAATTTTATAACATGAGGAGGATTGACATACAATTGCATTGCTGTTCAAGAAACTTGCCCTGTTAAAAAAAAAAAAAAAAAAAAAAAGATTTATTTTCTCTCCCAATAAAATACTCAAACGAAACAATTCTTCATTCTACTAATGCGTAATAACATTTTCTCTAGGGTCGGGCATTTTGTAACAAAACTTCACGAATGAATGTTAGAAAAGACGTAGAAAAATTCCTTTTGTGTAGTTCCGTTTAGTTTAAACTGATACAGGCTCTCCCGGGTGAGGTACAGTTTTCCTCGTTTTGAATTCGCGCGATTTGCGAAATCTAAAATTATAATTTAGTATTATTTGATGATCATGTAAAATACACGGCTTATTCTGCGATAAGTAAGAAGCGGAAAAACAAACTGTTGTTATCAAGTAATTGTTTAAAGAATAACAACAAGAGGTTGCAGATAAATAGTGCATTAAACAGTAAATACAAGTGTTACACAACTTGAGAGTGTGTGTCTGTTGACCAACGTTCAGTCCATATCACCGTTATATTTAGCAGCCCCCCCACACACACACTCAAGTGTACATGCAGCACAAAGCCGGGTTTAACGTGATCATCCGAGTCCGTAGGCTCGGCCAAAAAATCCCCGCAAAACCCGCATAAACAAGTTCGTATCTGTGTATTTCCCCGAACAGTCTCAGTAGAACAATCACTAACACCCTCCCCACGAGAGATATATGTCCGTCTTCATCTCTGTCCAAGGCATAGAGTTTGACAACACAGCTGGAACAGATTCCAGCCAGTCAATATTTAACAGCATCTGCCAAGAGGGTTATATGTGGCACAAGGACGATTTTAAAGTGGGTCATCCATGCTCGGCCCTAAATCTCCGTAGAACCCGCATAAACATGTTGGGGTCTGTCTACCTTCCCGGACGAAACTCTGCACTTCGACGCAGCCTCTTCCGGGTTCTTCTCAGCGAACAGCATCTGTAGAACAGTCTATATCACCGGTGCTATCTAACAGCCCCCCACGAGTGATATGTGGCACAAGTCCGAGTTTAAAGGGGGTCATTCGACCCCGTAGAATCGGCCAAAAAATCTCCGTAGAACACGCATAAACGGGTTAGGGTCTCTGTACGTCCCTGGACGAAACTCTGCCCTTCAGGACAGCCCCGTCCAGGTTTCTCTCTGCCCATGGCACAGATCGAAATGCCTCAGAAGAACAATCTATATAACTGTTATATTTAACATCCCCACCCCTCACGCAGGATGTATGTGACACAAGGCCGAGTTTACCGTGGGTTCTCCAAGCCTGTAGGCACCAGCAAAAATATCCCCTTCGAACCCGCATAAACGGGTTCAGGGCCTGTCTACCTCCCCGGATAAAAATCTGCCCTTCGGCACAGCCTCGTCCGGGTTCCTCGCTGCCCAAGGTAGAGAGTTTGACAGGAGCTGCGAACCGCCTCAGTGGAACAATCTATATTACTTTTATATTTAACTGCCTTCCAACGTGTGTCGTATATGGCACAAAGCCGAGTTTATCGTGGGTTGTCCGAGCCCGTAGGCGGACAAAAATATTCCCTTTGAATCCGTATAAACGGGTTCATGGCCTGTCTACCTCCCCGGCGGAAACTTTTCCCTGCGGCACAGCCTCGTCCGGGTTCATCTCTGCCGAAGGCAGAGTTCGACAGGAGTTGCCAACAGCCTCAGTAAAACAATCTATATCACTGTTATATTTAACAGCCCTACTCCACGTGGGTCATACGTGGCACAAGTCCGAGTTTATCGTGGGTTGTACGAGCCTGTAGGCTCCGCCAAAGATATTACATTCGAACTCGTATAAACGGGGTCATGCCCTGTCTACCATCCCGGACGAAACTTTGCCCTTCGGCAAAGCCTCATCCAGGTTTCTCTCTGCCCAAAGCAGAGAGTACGACTGGAGTTGCAAACAGCCTCACTGGAACAATCTATATCAATGTTTATTTAACGTCCCCCCAACACGTGTGTCATATGTGGCACAAAGCCGAGTTTATCGTGGGTTGTCCGAGCCCGTAGGTCCGGCCAAAAATATTCCCTTCAAACTCGTATAAACGGGTTCATGGCCTGTCTACCTCCCCGGACGAAACTTATACAAATCTAATCTTGCAAGATAAATAACAGCCGCATACACCTTTTATTTCTTTCAGATATTGTCTGTTGTTCCTTTTCGGATCCAATCCAGTAAAAACTTTCTCCGGCAATTTCTATATCTTCTCGACTGACGCAATTATTTCTTTTTTTCATATATATAATTTTTCTCTCATATTTATTATTGTTTTTGTATGTGTGGCTGGTGTTATGGATAGAGGTCCGGGGTTTGAAACATGAAGAGGAGAGTTTAAATTCCAGTTGTGTTCGTGATAGTCACTTACGTGCAAAAAATATGCATCTCGTTCCTCTAGCTGTGGGTTAAATAGTACTCAATACATTATTATCATAAAAAATGTTAAATCACTATTCACACCCAAACAAAAACTTATTATCCTAACTACATTTTTGCTTGAAATAACCCACAAGGGTTGATAAGCCGTAAAATATATCACTGTATATATAAAGTCCGTAAAAATTATAAAACAAAATTACGTTATTTGAATCATCCATGTTTGGCCTGACTTCTGTGATACCCGTTCGACCAACTTTCCTTACACTATTTTTACCTCATGACAAGGTAGAAGAGCCACTCAGCGTAGAGTTTTAGTGAATGGAGTTGTTTTATTGGCGTAAGAATTTTAGGTTATGAGGATAGGCAGGATAAATAATGGTTGACGCTAGTCTTGGAGAGCTGAAGATTGGGGGATGCTTCTACTCGGTTGATATTTATACACTGCTGAGGCTCTTAGGAAGAAGTTTTCCAAAAGTTACTACCTTCTTAGGAAGGGGATTAGGGTGGTTCGTTCGTATAAATGGTATGATAGATTATAGCAGTGAGGGTCTGAGCTTGTTGAACAACTGAACGTAGAATTTCAATGGAAAATAGCATTAGAATATGAGTGGTTTGTGACGTTTAGTCTATCGGTGTGAAAGTTTTTTTTTGTGTGGAAAATACTTCAAACGCTTTTGAATTCTGTTAAGGCAGAGTATTGTGGATAAGTCAGCGATGCTCTATTTTCAGTTTGATTTTATTCTCGGGTCAGGGTGGACACAAGCAATAAATAGGGGCTTCCACGCTCCTCAAAAATCTCCAGTTCAGACGCCTTACTGTATGATGTAACTTAACCAGGACGTAGATGTAGTTTATGGTCAAACACAGGACGAAGTTAATCGTTGTTATCGCAAAGATATTCTTACAATATTACAAAATTCTTACATTAATGTTAAATAACCTGCAAAGAGTTGATGAGCTGTAAAAGTGTAAATCAGTCAGTTAAAATTATTGCAAATGAAATTATTATAAGGGAAACCCAGGCGTCACAGATTAAAAGAGGAAAATGCGAAATTCATCGTTGATCTTTCTTAAGCCATTGAGATTTTCTCAATTGCACTCTCCCTTTCGTTTGTATTCCATCGAAAGGCGCAGGAGGACGTCCTCGACAAAATCTAATTATTCGGAATATTTTTCGCTAGTACCGGCTTCGATGAGAAATTATCAATTATTCAACGTTCAACGTGTGAAATGAGAAATAACTTAATTCAGCGTGGAGACGAACAAACATTAAAAATGTATTAGAAGACACAGAAAAAAACAATTAATCTTCTTTTAGTTTTGTCTTGGATAAAATAGAACATAATATGGCGACCGTCAAACGTCAGGAGAACCATTTATTTTTGTCATTTGCTTTGGGCTGGCTGAGATGCTCACTTTTTGTATCTCTTGATATATCTCCGAGCAATGTCCAGCAAAATCCTGGTTGACAGCCATGAACATAATAGACAAACGATCAAATTCTCTCACGCAAGACAATGTCTTCCCAATAGACATTACATTAACCAAGCACGTCATTGTGAATAAACACACTTCTGAAGACCATGAGATTAGTACAAGGGTTCGCTCAGGGCTCTCCATTAACTCCTACTCTTTTTCTATTTTGTAGTAAAGCTCTGCCTCAGAACATAGATAATTATGGCCACATCACGTAGAAACACCAAACGATCGCCGAAGTTAAGCAACTTAGAGTCTGATCATTGTGTAGATGGGCGATTGCTTGGGAATACCAGGTAAGCTTAGCTTTTCGGTTGATTTTGGGGAGTCCAGTTCTAATTCCAGCTGTGTTCATTATATTAACGTAGTCAAAAATACTCGTCGGAATGGTATAGATTAGCCTATTCTCCCAACTAGCTATAGGTTAATTACTATGATTTGTATCGCTAAATTTAAATAACTTGCAAAGGGGTGATGCCCCGTAAAAAACGAACCAATCAATAAGAACATAGATATTTAGCAAATATCTATGCAGATTGTACAAGAATATGTATGTAGACCTAAAAATAGCTGCACCCTTGTACAAATTAATTGAAACAACCACTTTAGTTTCCTTTCAGGTTACAATCACTTTTAGACCCACTGGAGTGACAGGGTGTAAACGATTTCTATTTTTTACTCAGATTAGGCCATTTGCAATGGTGTGCAGTAATAGGAATCTGTTTTCTGGGTGTATGATGAAATTTGTTTGACCTTGAAAATATTGCGTCATCCGTGATTGCATCAGATTTTCATTACGCCCAGACACTAAAGACTGTTGATTAGTTTTCCTACGGCCATTGTCTGCGATGGGTGTTACTCCAATGAGGCGTACGAAAATTGTAACGCGACACGAACACACTGGTAAGCCTTGCCTGTGAGCAAATCAAAGTACTATTGAATTGCTCGGAAACTCTCCTGATTTAAATTCAATCGAGAATCTGTGATCAATCTGTAAGGAAAGATTTCTTAGAATGGACATACGAAGTACTAACATGTGCACTGAGTCATGTTCCAATGGAAAAAAAAAACTTAAAAAGTAAATAATAACTGAATTATTCGCTTTGTTTCAATATATATATATATATATATATATATATATATATATATATATATATATATATATATATATATATATATATATATATATATATATATATATATATATATATATATATATATATATATATATATATATATATATATATATATATATATATATATATATATATATATATATATATATATATATATATATATATATATATATATATATATGCACCATTCATTGAATACGACAAAAGCACCGTTCGCCGTTTGTTTGACTGTAATCCTACGTGGCCGAGTGCTTAGGCACATCCATTCCGAGGACGGTTCCCCATAGAGGATGCAGGTTCGAATCCTGTCGAAGGACGAATATTTCTCAGACAAGATCTTTTGAATATTCAGTCCGGTAGATGTAGTTGAATAAAAAAAAAGAATACTGTTTAATTAAAAAACACAATTCTACTCGAATAGGAGTATCCATCACAATAATATTTAAACAAAATAAATTAAAAAATAACCATATATATATTTGTAAGTTGAACTCATATATACGATACTGGAAAAATACTCTCCCCTTTGTATCGCCACAATATGTTCCAGACACCACAACTGTGTCTTTAGAAGAGCCATATCTGTTCACAGCTGTCATGACTGTACTGGAGCTACTCACTCCTAACTTGAATCTCTTGGTAGGGCTAAAAGGAAAGATTGTTTTAGCGGACTTGTAGGCGATGAAATATATGAATCCCTTAAGCCAAACGTCGCAAGACTATCGCTATATCCATGACAAATATACTCACTATTCACATTTCTTAGTCGCACCAGTTTTTACCTTTGCAGCTAAGATCCACCATGTTGCTTACCATGGGAACAATTCCTAGTCATGACGATAAACTACATCCGGCAGAAAGGCATTTGATCGGGAGTAATCAGGCTTAGATATGTAAACATGAAACAGACTATAGCCACGCAATGTAAACCTCAGTGTCCACTCATATATACACATGCTCAATATATCATATTGAACTATTTTACTCCAAAATATAGCATGCCTATAAGACTATAATTAATTTCATTGTCTGATGGAGCTCGCATGCATTTGTACTTGGTTTTAGATATAGTGCTATGTTTAGGAGAAGGAGAATTCTGAATTCAAAAGCGGTTGGGAATAGGGCTAGTTTACCGTGCTGAGAGAATGTGGCCCCATATTCCTGAAAGACATAAGTGGGTGTATTGGATTACACAATTTTGTTTCTTTTCTTTTTATCCAAATGATTTGGTCAACGTAAAGCTGCTAGATTTAAATCGTGTTCAAATTCATATTTAATTTATTCTGTTTTATGCATAAATTGGGAAATTAACACAACTGCGTTGATCTAATTTTCATTTTCCTAAAAATATATATGAAGTGTGTGACGCGTGTCTGATAGATTCTACGGCATCCTTTATTGATATTTGATATTATTTTAATTCATCTTTTCATTTCTATAAAATATATTTCACATATATAAATAAAGAGGCTTGTAACGAAGATCACTAATTCTTTTAACTCCCTTATCTTCTTAAAAGTTTCTTCCGTGGAGACATAGTTCCCGATCTGTACGTCGTAAATTAATCATTCCGTGAAGAATAAAAAGAACTAAATCATGACAGCTTTAAATAACTGCCACAGAGACACTATTTCTTCGAGCATTAGACCCTACTTGCATTATTTGGATGTTTTTTTCCATAAGATAGCTCGAAGCGAAACTATCTAGTCTTTTCCACAATTTATTTTAATATACGTGTTTGAAAATATAATTTCGATTAATTGCTTTCAGTATTTCTTTTGGAGAATTTCTCGAGGAAAAAAACACATCTGCCAATTGATATTAGCAGACATCATATTCTTCAACATCAAAGAACAAAGTCTTTTCTTTCGGCTTCGCCATCTTTCAGTGTTTACATCAAAGTCGAATAGATTTCAACACCTGCCAGAATCACTATCAAAAGTTGTCATTGTTCAGAGACTTCACAGATCTTTCTACACCTGCTGTAGTTGATTTCTGAATATTCAGGTTCCAAATTAAAGTTCTTTAAGAATGCAATGAAGGGTTTGAAAAGAATGTTTACAAAGAAAAATACATCATGGCGGTTTTATTTTTTCCAGAGGAAGAATAAATTCAAACTTAAATTACGCTAAACAAAATGCATTAGCGTTTGACTGGATTTTTTATACATCAACTTCGCTTTTCGAATGTTAATAATCAGCTCAAGAAGATATCGCTGAAAGAAATCTACGAAAAGTATTATGCGGTTAAATTTCTAAATTTCTAGAAAAAGGAATTATTGTTTACGATACGTACATACGGATTAATATCTTCATCTTTGTTGTTGCTACCAACATGTTTCTCTTGTTTTGACCTCCAGCTTTATTCAGTATTTTTGTATAATATCAAGATTTTTAGGCTGGGTAATTATTATTTACATTCGACCAAATGTTCTCATTTTTGCTATTATTTTACTAATTCTCTTTTAATTTTGAATTTGACAAGTTATTATTTACATTTGGACTAATGTCCTTGTTTTAGCATACATACGGACGATAATAATACTGTATGTTGGTCTGCAGTCAGAGATTCGTCTCCACCTGTGATGGTCAAACTCTCTGCCTGTAGGCAGAGAGGATCCACATACGAGGGTATGTTGAAGGGCAGAGTCTCGTGTAGGGAAACAGCTACCCGACCCTGTGTTATACGGAGTCTACAGGAAATTTTTGGCCGAATCTACGGGCCCAGATACTCCACATTAAATCCGGCCTTGTGCTACATCTGACCGCTTGGGACGGTTGGTAGATATCCTGCAGTCGGAGATGTTACGTTCTTTGCCGACAGGCAGAGAGCATCCCCAGACGGGGCTATGTCGAAGGGAAGAGTCTCGTCTCGGGAAACAGCTACCCGACCCTGTTTTATACGGGGTCTACGGGTAATTTTTGGCCGAGACTACGGTATCAGATACATCACATTAAAATCGATCTTGTGCGATATCTGACCGCGTGGGGCGGTTGGCAGATATCCTGCAGTTGAAGTTTTATTGTGGAATACTTCTACACGCCGCTGGCGAATCTTATGTTTTGTTTGTGTCCTAAGTATTATCGTTCATTACCAACTTCCGTGTGATTATTTTCTTCAGTAATCTTCCCTAGGTTACAACAATCCTCATCTTTTTTTTTTGTTATTATCACTATGTTTCGGCCGCTGCACTCCCCGGCCTTCTTCATTACATGTTTCATACTATTTCTGTCAGAATTTCTAAGAAAAGAATTATTGTTTATATTTGGATAGAGTCTGTCTATATTTCTGAGATGACATTATTTACATTAATCGGAATATTGTCCTCATCTTTGTCGCCATATTTATCACAACATTTCGGCGGTTGTACGCTCCGGCCTTCTTCAGTTGGTTGGAATGTCGAACTGAATCCTTTATTTCGCTCACTGGAGTAGACTGTTTTTGTTCCACGGGCCACGTTTGATGGATGTCAGTTATCAGTTGTCTCCTGTTAATTTTCCCTCTGAAAATTCTCCACTGCCTTAACCGGGTATTGAACTCACAACTGTTTGGGTCCTTTCACTGGATCTAACCAACGCCTTTATCCATTGTGCCATGTGTCCGGACATATATATATATATTGATTAACATATATTTCCCTGTATAAGGCGTCCTTTACATAAGACGAGGTCAAAATATAGCAAAATTTCATGAATTTGTCCTATATCTGTAGTATAAGACGACTTATTGTTGATTATATAAATATGATGTTATTGAAAATGTTGTTACTTAGTGTATTCTTCGAAATTAAAAATAAACGAATTAAAAAACGATTCTCTGTCATGTTTTTCCTACACACGTCCTCTAAGGGAAACAATTGTTTTCTTTATATTTTATCATGGGGTCTCGTATGAATAATCACTATTATTCCGCCCTTGATTTCCTATATTTAAACATTTCTGGTGTAATAATAGCCATTTACTTATACTACATCGACAATCACAAAATACTGCTAATAACAGTAGAATAATGAAAGAAAAAAAGTACATTCCACTTTAAACACTTTTCTATTTAGTCTTTTATTCATTATTGAAAGTTTAGCGAAATATAAAGGTTGCTGCGAACGCAATTATAACTTGATGTTTACATTTTTTTCAGCTCAGATTGTATGAATACAAGTTGATTTCATTGATAGGGAATTATTCTCGAATTGGCAATTTATTATGAAGTTATTCCAGTAATATATACAGTGGAAATGGTTTCATTACTTTTATTATGAGTTTATTTGATAATGAGACATTGTACATATATGTTATTGATCATCGCACCGAGGCTGGCGTTGACCTACCGAGCAGGTAAGTGAATGCAATAGATTCGACTAGAATTCGAACTCCGCTCTCCGATTCCTCAATCTGAGCTGCTATCCATTACTCCACGTACAATCTTCAAATACGGTAAATACAATGTCATCACCATCTTATATCTTCTTGAATCCCGTTCAGAGTTTGCCCTTTCCCCAATACTCCCTATACGCAGGTTTTTCTCACACAGACTTTAACATTCTGTAACACCCTGTGTACTAGTTTCATTCCCGCCGTGCTCGGAGTTAAATGATTATAAAAACGTATAAATATGAAATATTGATCTATATAGGTCTCGATTTGTCTGATAAGCTCTGTAGAGCGCGTAACTTATTTCAGAATACACGTTTATCGAACGTTAATTTAAAGATGACGTAATAGCACTCAATTTTAGGATTCGCATTTCTTTCACAGACTTGCAGTCTTCGCACCTGCCAAATGTAATTCAGAAACTTAAAGGAGACGTTCTGCTTTTGGCAGAAACCGTTAACCATTGTGACTCACAGATAACTAACTTAAATGGGGTTGTGTTCAGGCATAGATACGTCTATTCAAATTAAGGGTACTTTTAGTTAAATTAAAGATACTTTCATTCAAACAGAGGAAACCATTAATCAACTAAAGAGGCAATTATCCATTGAATAGATCCTTTTTTTTTCAATATTAGCAGCCATATCCAGCTGGTCGATCAGAAAAAAAGCATTCAATTAGAATAGAGCAAAAACAGCATCATGTTTAGATGTAACACAGTCAATCTTCTTCAATTAATTTAAAGTACTTTCATTAAAAACATTTTGAATTAATCCAGTTACTGATATAATAGAAACAGTCTGTATTTATTCAATCGAAGTTAGGAGAGGACATGAAGAGATAGAAGAGGCTACATGAAGACCCACTTGAGACAACAATTATTTTGGACTTTTGGAAATTAGATTTGTCAGTGTGCTACCAGGGATGTAAAAGAGGATACATTTATAAAGAAAATGTTTCATGAAAATTAGTTGAAAGATCAACAAAAAATAAGAAAGAAAGCAGTAAAAATTGCCATTTTTCACTATTTACGCTGGTTTTCACTCTATAGGTGGACTCAACTATCAAGTTAAATGACTGTTAAACAATCAACATATTGTTGGCTACAATTGAGTGAAGTTTGTATTAGATTGCTTGAAAATTGAGGGAGTTTTTAGTTTAAAATTATCAATGAAATCGATTTTTGTTGAAAAGGATTTTTCGTTTTTCATGTTTTTTGGCTAAACACAGTGGCGTAGAAAAAAATATGGTAATAGTTGAGCTCCTCATGACGTAAGTAACCTACATACCGAGTTTGAAGGAAATCGGAGGAAAAAGTTGCATTTATCGATTTTGATCGGCTTTATCTATAAATGATTCTTTAAACATCATCGATTTCTACGCTACGAAAGTATCACTTACATTGTACAACGTATGTGCCAAGTTTGGTCAAAATCTGTTGGATGGATATCAAGTGAAAAGGTATCACACAGACAGACAGACAGACAGACATATTCTGTTTTATATAGAGAGAGATAAAAATAACTTTACAGAAAATAAAAGATAATGTTATTTATAGTAATAAGACCGATATTCTTTATGGACAATGTGAAATTCCACCACCCAAGTATCGTACTAAGTGTCATTAGAACTAATTGTATGGTTGTTATATTTTTGCCCCTTTACTGTACCATTTTAAATCCAATACTTTTCTTTGAAAGCAAAATTTTCAACTAGGTCTGAAGTTCTAATCAACACAATTATTAAAGAACAAGCTTACTCGAATTTTGAAGGATTTTTCCTATGAATATCCATGGTATTTCTTCTCGCATGAACTTACGATAAATATTTGGTGAAAGCAACAATATTTTGGGAAACCTGTTAGGATCAATAAAAAATAAATGTTTTCTTTTACTTACCTACATCAGAAATGGGCAAATTATTGTTTGTAATATGAAACAAAAAGAGATTCAATAACCGTATTATTCATTAATACAGGGTTCGGCCAAAATAATTTCCACATATTCCTCCCAGAAATGCACCCACAAAATGGTATGGCATTAGTATGATGAAAACACCATTGCTACTAATATTTTATCAATATGTTTTTGTGGTGTTTCTCTGAGATATACATATTTCTACCGTACTCTGTATGTTGTATTCAAATCTTTATAGTAATGAATAATATACGCATTACTTTCTTTGAATAAGAGAAGGTTTTATTTTGAAAAAAAAAGGTGTATTTATACTGAATAAATGACATCGTTCCGTGATTATTTTTTGTTTGTTTTTGTTAAAGGTTTCTTTTCTGTTCATAAAAGTATTTGGAATCTGAATTAATTATCTTTAATTTGAAAAGAGGTGTCTGGCTTAGTAAATGGTGGACTATCTCTCCACAGATAAGGAAAATACTAGAGGCAGCAGACATGTGATTTTGCGGAAGGTTCCGGAAAATTCCATTTGTGGATCGAGAAAGCAACAAAGAACTCTTAAACAAAATGGCGACAAGAAAAAAAAAAACACAAAACAATGGTAACTGTAATCAGGAAAAGACAGCTAATGAGGCGGGAGGGCTTGAAAAAGTTAGGCCGTACGGGTTATATTGAACTTAAGAGACATAGAGTAAAAGCATCGAATTGCTTGTCTGGCAAGCTTGTGTGAATAGATGGCGGAAATTTCGTGGGTGGGGTCGACTTAGCAAATTGAGAAAACTCCTTGATTTTACATTGTAATGAATTTATCTGATAAGTACTGGCATCTAAATTGGTACTGTATTTATTTTTCTTCCTAATTGTCTCCGATTGTCTTGGACGTGGTACTAAATACCTTAGTATTGGGAATAACCAATTTATTTACAAGTTTAATAGAAAGAGTTTTAGAGAGTATGATTAAGAATTGTGTCTTGTTAGAAGTTCTCTTGTTGGTGTCAAACTTTTGGGATTTGTCCATTTTGTGAACTCGTTTTCTAGCGTCGTGAATAAAAAGTTGAACACCTTTGTGCAAATTAATTGAAACAAAACGAATATTTTTTATTATTTAATTTTTTTCGTATTTTTCCAAAGAAGTACTTGGTATGTCCATTCCACGAAATTGCTTCTTGCAGATTGTCCACAGATTTTTTATTTAAATCATGAAGGTTTCCCGGCCAGTCTATGGTACTTTGATTTGTTCAATAGTGAGCCTTGCCAGTGTCTTTGTGTAGTGTTACAATTTTCGTACGCTTCCTTGGAGTAACGTCCATCGCAGACAATGACCCTAGGATAACTAATCGACATCTGAGACAATAGTGTATGCGCGAGATGAGAATCTGATGTAATCACGGATGTTGCAATATTTTTCAAGGTCAAACAAATTTCATCATACACCCTGAAAAGAGATTCATATTACTGGACGCTACTGAAAATGACCCTGAGGTAAAATAAAAATCGATTACACCTTTTCACTCCAGGGTGGGGGTGTAAAACTGACTTTATGGTGAAAGAAAGGAAACTAAAGTGTTTCTCTCAATTAATTTGCACAAGAGTTTATGTAGTGAAGAAGTCTAAATGTATTCCTCTTCACCTACTTATTTAAAGGTAGAATCCTATGACTAACCCTGATTTTATTTTTGTGGTAGGAATAGAAATTAGTTAGATCGTCTTCACTAGTGTGTTTTCGAAAAACTCTAAAATCTAACTTTGTTATTATTACGTAGTAATAAGATGCCAAGGAAAGGCGGATATATATGATTAATGTAAAATCACTTATATTAGAAATTACGTAATCTAAAAGCCCGTCTCCGAATATAAAAGGAATTTACGTTAGGACAACCATTCAAACTCTGTCATATCACACAGGAACAAAACAGGCCATAATTCTGATTTAACTATATTAACAAAAAGAGAAGATGATAAAAAAAGAACATAATTATTATGTCGAAAGTACTTCGGCGGATTACGAATAATAATAACATTATATAGGAATAAAATGATCGCCAGAGAGCAGAAACGATTCCATTTTGACTAAGTAGATCAATTGATTGTAAAGAAAATGTATATATGGGAATTAGCAAATCGTCTAAGTGATCACTTTTTTTATTCTATCCTCTATTACTATTTACGGATTCTCTATACTATTCACTACACTATTTCTCTATACTTATCACTATACGGATTACTATTCGGTGATTACTATTCGAGCCAGTATTATCGAGCAAGTACTATTAGTGCGAGTGACATTTGAAGGCGTCTGACACCAGTATTGTTCAACGGCTTTACTATAGATTTATCTGCGATTACAAAGTCTCTACTACAACGAACATTACGAAAGTGACAACAAGTATTCTTTGACATTACAAATGCGTCAAGGAGTGTTTGTTGATATCCCAGAAATATTAATATTAATAAATACACGTCATATTACGTAACCAAAAACTTTTGATTCCATTTTTACAGAACCTAACTCATGTTTATCAGTCTGCACGTAAAAATAGTTCCCAAATTAAGATAAAAAAACACCTAACATAAAGGAGCGAATTATGTAGAGCGGGGGTGGATTGTCAACAGATCGGGGTACCTGGTAGAACGGATCTGATGTTGCAATACCCGAAATTATTATTGGAGCCAGGGTGACATCACGGATGACCTCTATCGTTTAATTTCATAAGAGCATTTCAAGAATATTTGGCCTGGATATTACAATGACTACAGAGAATAGCTCAGTTGACAACCTGGGAATAGTCCGGCTGACTATTGGAAAGACAGTTGAAAGCTCGGACAGATGGCGTTCGGGGCAGAGGGGTTAGCAGCCCCGAGAGCACACTCTACGAGTATTCGAAAACAAGCTTCTAGATATCACAAGGCAGCATACAACCAGGGGTCCCGAGAAGGAGGTTAAGATCCCACCAGGACTGAATCGGCCTTAATGACCGGCACTGTACAATGGATTACGAGTAAATGCTTATGAGGAAAGATAAGTAACAGTCTACAAAGCCTCAAAGTACACGGAAGAAATGCCTGGAGTGGGAGAAACAGACGCAACGTACAGGTCAAAGCCCAGGTGAAACGGAGGAGGAGTGAAGCCAGGACGCATCGCACAGAGCTTCGATTCTCCAAGCCCCTTTTACTTATTCACCAGGTATGGCGCACCGGAAGAGGATTAAAAGGCCCTCAGATAACAACAAAGGGAAATGGCAGGAGTTCGATAATGATATTGCAGAGATATTGCATGTGACTGCAAGATGAGATTCAAACCAACGTTTAATATTTATGACAACGATAATTGTTAGCAGGGCAACAGAAAGGTTTGGCTATGTTGAAACACGACACCAGGGAAAGATTTAACATTTGAACAGAAAGAATAAAAAGATGTGAGAACTGAGGAGGGAAACCAGAACATTCAGGATGCAATTTTAATCGGCAAATACTGAAGAAAGCCTTGCTCTACAGGTGTTATGGATCATCCTGAGAAATATATTGAATAATTTATGCAGAGCGGAATGGCACAGAAGGAGGAGAAAAGAAACGAGCGAGTTTCATATCGAATCCGTTTGGCTTCACTGGGTCTCTCCTTTGCGATAAGAGGAATGGAAATTTAAAGACATCAAATGATGAGATTAAGAGTTTTCTTCGAAACTCCTTCTATGACGCGGCAAAAGATCAGCAACTAGGCCCAAATGATTTGTTGATTAAACCGGAGCCCTGAGGCATGAATCTAATACAGGGACTCTAGCCTGGAACGAACTTCAAGAGGTGGCCAGAGCATCGAGACCTGATTCGTCACCGGGTCCTAGTGGAGTCCCTTACATTATATAAAAGCGATGCACGGAAATAGTCCAATTTCTATGGAAATAGTTAAGTGTAGTCTAGAGGAGAGACAGAACTGCAATTTAGGGAGGACAATGAGATATGGATCCCTAAGGAAGAATCCTCAAAAGAGATTGAACAATTTCAGATCATTTCTCCACTTAACACAAGGTGCAAGATCTTCAGAATCTTGGCCAAACGTTTCTCTTGCTACTGTGTCAATAATGGTAATATAGAATCGTCAACCCACGAGAGAGGCATCGCTGGAATGACAGGCTGCCTGGAAGACGTGGGAGTACTGACCCAACTTCTGAGAGAAGCCAAAATGAACAAGTGTGACTTAACGGTCTTATGGTTGGACCCCGCAAACGCCTCCGGGTCGATCCCACACAAGCTCGTTGGTGGAGCTTTATAACGGCGCTACTTTGCTAGTATCATCGGCAACTTAATCATGGATTATTACAACGACTTTCAAATGAGAGTAACTTCAAGAATCACTACATCTCCGTTGCACAGACTTCCAAGCGTTATCATAACCGTATCTACAATATAGGCAGCACTCTTCGCCTTAGCCATTAATATGCTTATCAAGGCTGCAGAGAGGGAGTGCGGAGGAATTCAGTCAGGGTCAAGGATCCGGCAGCCACCAACAAGAGCTTACATGGATGAACTTACAGTCAAAATGAACTGCGTAACATGTGGCAGGTGGCTCGCGAGGGGTCTTCAAAGGAACATGAATTTGGCAAAGATGAAATTCAAACCAGCTAAAGCAAGGTCCCTAGTCATTAAAAAGGCAAGACAATCGACAAATACTGATTTAGTGTTGCGGGAACAAATATCTCAACGCTCTCAGAGAAACCAATCAAGAATTCAGCAAAGAAATTCGATCGTAGTCCAAGTGCTGCCACGCCTATCCGTCTGAATTCTGATGATCTAAACACAGTATTGTTACAAATCAGGCTTATCAGGTCGATTTAAACGTGAGTATTTCAACACTCATTATCACCCAGAGTACTATGACCGCTTCAGCTATATGAACCCTCGGACACTATTGTAAAGGGAAATAACAACGCACTTGAGAAGATTGTTTGGGTTACCTAAATGCTGAAGCAGTGCTGAGATATATGGTAACAGAAATGCGCTAATGCTACCATTTATCAGCCTCAAAAGGGAGTTTCTAGTAAGCTGCTCTAAAGAGGTTCACCAATTCAGAAAATCTAAAGACCCCAAAGTGAGAAGAGCAGGAATAGAGATTCAGACAGGGAGAAGATGAAGGACCATTAATGAAGTAGCTGTGGCAGAAGAGAGGCTAAGACAAAAAGCCTAAATAGAAATCAAGGCAGAAGCAAAGACAGTATTGGTCTGCTTTCCCAGTAGTCGATATGATAAAGTCCAAGGCAAAGAAAGACTCCAGTGATTACAAAATGAAGTCCTAGCAAGCGCCGAGTAAAAACGTTACTGTAGAATGGTCGGGCTTTGCCAAAAGGAGCATGGACAAAACGGGAAAGAATTGAACAGCGGAAGGTAAATTGATCAGATTGCTGGCGTGCTGAAATTGCATACAGCTCCTAATAACGTTCTCCCAAGTCCAGCAAAGCTAAATATATGTAGTATAAATGGAACGCCTGTGTTCTATGTGGAAGGAGAGGTTCTTTGCAATACATCTTAAGTAGCTGCCTCGAGGCTTCAGGCGATATCCTGTATCGTTGGCGCCACGATCTGGTCCTTAGAGTCATAGCAGTCACTCCAGCTATAAGGTGGTGCAAGTTTAATGCCGGATGTAAAGAACCATCGATACATTTTATTAAGGCCGGTGAAATAAATCGAAAGCAAGAAAAAATACCGCAGCAGCACCTGATTGACAGCTGGTCACGGATATGCAATAATAACTGAAATTCCCAGGTCACAAATGCAGACAACACTTCGCCAAGACCTATCAATATATTCCAACAGCAGAAAGAAATTAATAATTTGGGAATTATCGGTTGCATGGGAGGAGAATATCACGCTTGCTAATGAAAGAAAGCGTGAGAAATACCAGGACCTGGTCAAAAGGTGCCAGAAAAATGCTTGGAAAACCTACTTCGATCCAACTGAAATAGGGCTGCAGAGGTTTTTAAGGACACTTAATCGTAAGAGCAGTAAAAAAGTCCTGAAAGAAAGCTTTGACGCAGCTGAAGAAATATCCCGGTGGATATGGCTAAAAAGGAATAATCTTTGAATTAAAGTGTGAATAAGCCTTTACGATAAGTGAAACCATGATGTTTTAATTTTGTTTCTCCCTCTTTTTTAAGCAAGTTAGCTTGAATTTTCTGGCTTGGACACCATTGAAGCGAACGGTGTGTTTTTTTAAACTTTAAACACCGTAGTTAGGCATTCGTGGGTGAGGAGGCTAAAAGACTTTTAAACAGATTGAACAAATTGACGCCTCACACACTCTGAAGTAATTTAATTTAATTTTTTACCTTCTTTCCTTGTTTACTAAGAAAGTTGGCTTCAAATAGCATTTTAATCTTGGAAGTCAAGTGATTTTATTTTAATCGAGTTAAATATGACCTCCACCAAGACGAAACATCGAAGCCTTCCCTGTTGGTTTTAGTTTTAGGGAACACTAAATGCCTGTGGTACAGCATTTATGAGTGTGTTGAATATCTTGTATGTTTTTGATTTCTTTTTTGCATTAAGACCAACTGACAAGTTAGTAAGTGAATACATGTAGGGTAAGGAGAATGGAATCTAATACGGCAGTCAATGCCGCGTTTAGTTTTTTTTTTTCAGTATTAAATGTGAAGCAACTTATCATAATGCCGGCGCATGTGCAGAAAAGGCAAAATCAGAGAGCGTCGATCTTATACCTATAGATAGAATGCAAAACAATATCTGATTAGGCTAATGCAAATCTCGATGCCATAATAAAGACCTACCTTCTTATATACTGAATAATTGATTCTCTAAAAATATATCGTGTAACGAATGGTGTGGGGAGATGGGTTGTCTACAGGTCGGGTTAACTTGCAGAATGGGCCTGTTTTTGCAATACCCGAATTCATAATGAAGCCAGGGTGACATCACTGATTACCTACACAATTTCATTTTATAAATGTATTTCAAGAATGTCTCCTAGACATACATATGCATACGCACGCACGTTAGCACTTGAATTCCGCATAGACAAAAAAGAATTATTATATAAAGCAATATTTACGGGTTTTTCAATTAGGCCCTGGAACCGTTAATTTCTTGAAATTTCGAATGGACGCGTCGTCCCTCCGTGAATTCCGAAACCCACAAATTATATCAGCGTTTGTTTAAAAAGTCGAATGAGCGTGAAAATTTATTAACCAATAAAAATTCAAAAAAAAAAAAAAAAAACACCAAAGTAAAAATATAAGTTCTTTACTCTTTTTTTTCATCTCATTCTGTGTTGAAGCTGAAGAAAAGTATAAAGTATTATTGCGACTTTGAAGGATGTTTTGAAAATTTCATTAAAGTATATCTTGTAGATGTTTTGTATATATATATATATATATATATATATATATATATATATATATATATATATATATATGCGTGTGTGTGTGTGTGTGTGTGTGTATATATGTATATATGTGAAAATATTGTAGAAAATAGGAAAGAAACTGGTTTGGTAAATAATCCAAAGTTCCTTAGTATTTTTGTAATTATTTTTAAAAAATAGTGCTCGATACGAAAGTAGAGCATAAATATAATTATTTATTTAAAAATATGATTCCAACTATGGAAATTTTTGATTTCAATTCTGACCATACTATTAAAACCCGTAAATTTCAGAAATAAGTCATTCCCAAAAAAATTTCGCTTGAAGATGGAACAGAGCCTACTTTAACTCAAGTTAATTCAAATATTATTTTGAAGTTTTCGGCTCTTGTTTTGAAACATGATACCTCTTATGTAGCGAGTTGGAATCATATTTTTAAATAAATAATTATATATATATGTATATGTATATATATATATATATATGTGTGTGTGTATATATATGTATATATATATATATATATATATATATATTTCTAAGATGAGGTATTATGTACACTATTTACATTATTCGGACTATTGTCTCTCATCTTTGTCGTCATATTTATTACAACGTTTCCGCCGTTGTACGCTCCGGCCTTCTTCAGGTGGTTGCAATGTCGAACTGAACCCTTTAATTTGATCACTTGGGTAGACTGTTCTAGTTCCACGCGCCATATTTAATGGACGTCAATCATCAGTTATCTCCTGTTAATTCCCCTCTCCAAGTTCTCCACTGCCTTAATCGGGTATTGAACTCACACTCTTTGACTCTTGTCACTGCATCTAACCAACGGCCTTTTATCCACTGTGCCATGTGTCCTTGAGTGGATGAAGGTGTTGGTTACATCCAGTGACAGGACCGAAAGAGTGTGAGTTCAAAACCCTGTTAAGTGTAGTGTAGAACTTGGAGAGAGGAATTAACAGGAGATAACTAATAATCCATTAAACTATTATTCGTGGATTAATAAAACACACACACACGCGCACACACACACACACACACATATATATATATATATATATATATATATAGATAGATAGATATTTGTGCGCGTATATTGATGTAATAGGAAAGAACAGGTTAATGATCTGAAGTTCTTAATTTTTTTTTTAAAGTGCTCGATACAGAAGCAGAGCTGAAATTATAATTATTTTTTAAAAAGTATGATTCCATCGCAATACAGAAATTACTGTTTCGAAAATTTCTAAAGTTTAATTTCAATATTAAACTTAGAATTTAGACCTCATTTTCATTCTCATTGTTCTATAAAAAAATAATTATAATATATATATATATATATATATATATATATATATATATATATATATTTCAACTAGACTGGCATTCCGCTCTCACCCTTTCAATGTCGAAACTGTGAAATTTAACCGTCTCTTCAATAGTTTCACGTCTCGCAATTCACGCCTCTGTAACTTCCTCCCCTTTTCTTGTTTTCCTGATAGCTATAATCTCCAACAATTCAAATATATATATATATATATATATATATATATATATATATATATATATATATATATATATATATATAGCATAATGAGAAGCCACGTATACTTTCTTAATATGTATATATAGAAAAAGTTGCAAATTAAAAATAATTATGTTTTATTTTATGAAATATATATATAAATAAATAAATATAAATAAATACTTTCATAAAATAAAACATAATTTTTTTAATTTGCATCTTTTTCTATATATATATATATATATATATATATATATTAGGTTGGTGCAAAAGTAAGGACGTAATAATGTCGTTTTTGACGTATTTTTAACGTCAAAAAACGACATTATTACGTCATTATTTTTTAACCACCCTAATATATATATATATATATATATATATATATATATATATATATGAGTGTGTGAGTGTATGTGTTTCTTATTGTAATGAATGTTATATTAATGGACACACGTTTTTAATAGACGTCTATAATTTTTGTAGAGCCACAGACACATCTTGAAGAGAAACATCAGAATAAAAATAATGTCAACCTAAAGATCGAGCAATTCCACCAATAAAACTGTGGCACAGTCTTAATTCATGCTTGACTTACCAGTCAGCCGATAAGTAGTCACCCTGTTCAATTATCCTGTTTAAGAAATATCGTTGGGATCTTTCGATGTTAATATTTGTTAAGTTTCGTTTGTTACCCAATCTGTAAAGGATGTTTCAGATATTTAGTGAATTTTTAATCCGATATTATTCATTAATACCATAAAACTTGGTTGATACATGTTTTTTATTAAGCTGTGGAATTAGTGTCTATAGACGGTGAATTTGAGTAGCATAAGGACACGTAGTTAAAGAAAAATGCGTTCTAACGATTGTAAAAACGTATTTATTTTGCACCAAACATTCTCTTTCCAGATTATAAATATTTCAATATCATTCATGAGGTCTTTGGTGGGAAGGCATATTTTCCATTCTTCACTCGTATTCCCCCGTTGCAAGCCCATCTCTCTTTTCTATTGCAAACGTTCAGTTGAGCTCTAGGCTCAGTTCCACTAGTTCAGAATATTAGGGATCAAAAACACCAAGTTATTTCAATGCTATGGAATATTCTCAAACGACAAAAGAATGTCCTACTCAGGCAGCAATTTCACAAGAACATCCGCTTTCTAGTACACCAATGCTTACCTTAAAGCACCTATGGAATTCCTTTTACGTAAACTGTCATCTGCCCCCATATCGTCATGGTATTTACGTCTAATCGGCTATTCTTTCAGGCGTCAGTCATCATAACGATTTTAACAATAGCAGTCTACCTTTAATGTCTTTCGAGACTCCTGCTTTATTTACTGATTTTTTCTGATCCAAGTTCAGCTGTTGACAGTCGTTTAGTGTTCCCACTATTATATGAAGTTATAATAGAGACTATGGATGACAGGAAGAGAAATAAAAACTCAAGATGTTTACTATGCATTGGAGATGTCAATATTAAAAAAAAAAAAAAGTTTAAATATCTGGTGATTTTTGTAAAGTAAGGATTGAAAATGTAACACCAGCCTCTGAAGACGCATTGAAATAGAAAAACAGTATTTCCAATTAGTAGAGAAAATAATAAAAAAAAAGCATGAATATTTCATAAAGAACAAAGAAAAGATTACTGAACTTGTCATGTAATATAGGTCCTCTCACGTAGCAGTAAATGCTGAATAAATTTCTCACAGATAGAAGAAGAGACTTGAGGCAACAGAAATGTGGTTCGATAGAAGGATGCTGAGAATACCTTGAACGGAGCGCGTAGTCAACGAAGCGGGTTTAAGAAAAATGGAAACAAAAAGAGACATTTTTAAGTGTTTCACACCAATCAAGGTGTTACAGAGAGTCGGAGCAAGAGTAAAGAGACGTGACAGGGGAAAAGGATGAAGAGAAGTATAGGGAATAGATCAAGGCATCTGGAGATATCGATTAACATTGCATTCTAGCTATCAGGGAAGCAAGTAAGAGGAAGGGAGTTCCACAGACAGGAAGTGAGACGCATAAAGCTATTGGAATAGAAGAGACGGCTACATTTAACCGTTTCGACAGTGAAAGGGTGGCACCAAGATGCCAGCCTAGTAGCACGATTACATTCATGCAGTCTTGGAACTAGCAAAAGTATCTCGTCGAAGCAGTTACCGTGAGAGTATTTGTAGAAAAGACAGAGGGAAGCGACGGCACGTCTGTGAGAGAGAGACTTTAAACGAGATGCCAGATCAGGGCCAACCACATTGCATGACCGTCTCTGGATTTGTTTATACTCAGAAGAAGAAAGAGAAAGCTTAAATTTCTGTAAAACATAATGTAGAAGGAGGGTTTGGAGCATTCGACACATATATGAATTGTAGAAGGAAATATTGATGCGGAGAGACAGACCGCGTCTTTTTTTACCAACTTGTATAAAATGAATAGATGGTTGAACATGTTTGCTACAAGGGATAAGGAAGAAGTGGCGAGAAAAGATAGCCGACGTCCTGAAGGGACACGGCACATAAGAGAATAATGATAAAAACTAATTTGATAACACATGATCCATGGTGATTCATGGAAATTTAATAAAGACCTAACATCGCTACATCGAGAACTCCGTTCATGTGTTATCTATAGAGCCCCATCGTCTTCTTTTTATCTGATATCTATAGAGCCCCATCGTCTTGTGGTCAGTTATCTTTGGAAAAGAATAAATAGGTCTTTGAGGTCCAAAGAGATAAGCAGTTCCCTTTCTTGCATTGAGTTATTATCTGGGCAAGTTAAAATGCATAATTCACTGATCTTTGCATCGATTTTCGGGAGGAATTTCCTGAAGGGAGAGCAACCTACGTTTTGTGATAATATCTGTTCAGAAATAAAACAGTGCCGATATGGCAAACAGATATGCAGGTGAGGTCGAATTCACTTCGTCTTTTCAATGCTACGAAGAAATGTCACTCGGTTTACACGACTGCCAGTTCGCTTTGACAAATTCGTTTATTGAACAAGGACCCTTATAAATGATGTCAGTAACTTTCATATACATATAACAAATATACATTTTCAATATTAAGACTATTTTATTACTGGGTTTAACCTACTTTATCATAGTTTTCACTTATTAAAGCTCTCTGGGTTGATACCTTCTTCTTCTTGAGTGATACTGGTTATCTACAAGTTCCTATCACTTGTAGCTTTTAGAAATATTTTTTTCTCTTTGTCAAACCTCCCTCTGCACGGTTCTGCCATTCAATCTTTAATAAAGAATGCACGGTCAGTTCATATGACTTTGGATTTTTTGTTATTTAATGTCAAAATATAGTTTTATACTTGCGACAATAAATGAACATTCTTCGCTTTATATACTTGAGTCTATAGGTGATTTTTGTCAGGTTTGTAATTGAATCCGTAAGTATAAAAATATTCGAGTTTGTATTAGTTTTATAAGAAAATACTGGTTGGGTCTATTCTTGAGTCTGTAGGTTAGTCGTATCAATGTGTAAACACATATCGCGTTTATACTTGAGCCATTAAGTAATCATTAGTCGGATTTAATTTTGAAACTATAGATCAACATTGGTCGAATTTATACAGGAATCAATATGAAGAAAAATGATCGGATTTATAATTGAGTCAATAAATAAACATTTTCCTGGGTTATACTTGAGAGCAGTATGTGAACATCGGTCGGGTTTATTCTTGTCTCAAAAGCCAAAATTCGTTTGCGTTTATATATGAATATACAAGTAAATAATTATCGGCTTTATATTTAAGGCAATTGATGAACATATATATTTGAGTCACTAGATAAAAATTTGTCGTACTTATACTTGAATCTAAAGGTAAATATTGATCGAGTTTATGAGCGAATCCGCAAAAATCATCTCTGAATGGTGTTCGTTATGGTATACAGTCGGCGTATTATATATCCTCCTAAAAATGTCTAACAAAGAAAATTACTTTCTTGAGGATTCGTTTTGAATTTTAAGTATAGTTAATACGCTATGCATAGAATATATGTTTCGACCGTAAAGCAACTAGTATTTTTTTTCAGTTTAACAATCGGAAAGTACGTCGTCTACGGCCGACATAAGAGATACAGTAAAATAAACGATACAAGCTAGACATGAATAAAAAAAAAAATAATAGTTCGCGATGTTTTGATGGCTTGAGAAGTATTAACTTTTTTATTTTTCCTGTTAGTTTCTCTTCCTTTTAATCGCAACAGAAGACATTCTATGATCGATATTTCACAATGAGGATCAGGCGTCAAAGATATATAATTCCCTGATAAGCCTAAAACTGGCTTACTTTGGAAGCATTTTACCCACTCCCACACTTGATGGAGTGGGATCAATTCGTCTACGAGAGCTGCCACCAAAAGAGAGGTTTTTTTTATTCCAATGGTTGGGATTTCGAATGTCGTTGGTGTCTAATTCCTTACTTTTGATCAGCTCTGTTTGGTTACGGCCGACAAATGACGAACTGGGAATTGTGATAAAAAGCAACGGAAAATAAGATGGAATAAATATATTACTAGTACTAAAAAAATAAATTACGATCTGAAAATTGCGTTAAAAGGTAAAGAAAATTATTATAATACATCTTTTTTTTATTTTATCCGCCGCTTAAAATCATGGCTGATCATGGCTCTCTTTAACTGTCCATGTTTTGCTATTGATTCATAACAGATGCTTCCTTGATGTTTTCTTATACTGTTCCTGTTTTTTAATATGTCCTGTATGTGTCCAAATCTCCAAACTTTCTTTCCTCATAATATGTATGAGAATTTTCATCTGTCTCTTTTTCAATGTGTATCTTTTGTTTCCATTATTCAAAAAACTTTCTCATTGCTCACGCGTTCCCCGTCTATAGTGTTCACATCATCCTTTTGTAGAATCAGAATTCATTTGTAAAAACTCTGTGAAGAAATTGCTCTGCACAAACTGCTGTATAGGAGAATTGCTATTGCATAGCAGTTAATCTTCCTTTCTTACATAGAAATCCAGTCAGTCCTGTGCCATACGAGATGCACACAGTTGCCATCCAAGGCTATAGAACATGGACTGTCCTGCTATTTACAACTATGATGCATTAGCACGTAAGTGAATGTAATGGATTCGACTGGAATTCGAACTCGGCTCTCTGATTACTCAATCCGAGCTGCTATCCATTACTTCACCGTGTCTTCACTTCGTATAAATTACTATGGCAATTACTGTTACTATGGTTTGTTCAGCGGCATACCAACTTCTTGTGGGTCATGTGATGCCGAAATTTTATTTCATAGGTTCGTAAGTAATTTCTGTTACAAAAATGAATTGCTTGTAAAATCTTTTTTTCATAAAATGCTGGTAATATTTTTTACTATGAAAATGTATCACTAGTATTTTTACAGTGAAAATATATTTTTATAATTTCACAGTGTTTTGAGCCCAGGTTGGGAGTTCACTAGTCACCAATAGCTGGGACTCTGATATGTGCTATCACCCCGGGTCGTGGGTGGGGGAGGTGCTGAGAACAGCAACAATTAAGTGGTGATTCCACACTCCTCAAAATCACCTGATTAGAGGCTTTGTTGCCGGAAGTAGTTTATCGTCATACCCAGAACTCTACATGAGAATTCAATATCAGTTTTGATGTTGCGGATGTGCCGGTGGGGTAATGGATAGTGACTCGAAATATGTAATCGGGGAGAATAGTTCGAATGCCTGTCGAGTTCATTGCATTGACTCACGGGCAAATACTCCTGCAAAATGCATGAATTCATCTCCTCCCCATGCTATAGGGTTAAATAGTAGAACTTTTATGTGTAAATAATTAAAATTATTGTCATTCTCATAGGATTGTTAATGAAATATTCATTCAGAACTAATATTCTTAAAATCTAAAATATGTTTCAGTTTTAAATATACCACCAATGGTTGACAAGCAACACAAAAGAAGACCAGGCAATCAAAGCATTGATAGTACTAAAAATGTCACCTCACTTTGAATTCTTTCTAACGAAATTTTCCTGTCTCCTTATATTTTGCTTAGTTTGTGGATGGCATCTTTCTGATTTCCTATGCTCCTTCAAGTGAAAATTAAATAGAACCGTACCTATATTTTACGACAATTCAAGATGGCAAAGCAGCAGGAATGTATACACCATCTATATTCGGAATATTTCCCTCATCTTTGGTTTTGGTATCACAACGTTTCGGCCTTTGGGCCCAACGCCCCTCCTACGGTGCATATCAATCTGAGAAATCAACAAGCAATTCTGAACTGAATTCTTTATTTAATCTACGAGGCTAGACTCTCTTAGTCCCATTGAACATATGTAAGGGTATCGCCTACTTCTTATTTTTATTTAGTACTGTTCAGCTTTTGCTAACCTGTTTCCACTAAATGTTAGTACAAACAGCACATGGAATGAATCCCAACCACTAAGTAACCAAATTCAAAAACTAACGCTGTTATCAATTACGCTATTTTTTCGCAGGACAGTTAGCTGTAGGTAGTAACTAATGTTGTTGTCTGTCATGTTTTGATTTTTGCTACTACGTTTGAAGACATGCTGAATGCACAGCAGCCGAAACATTTGGATAACAATGAAGATGAGGACAATAGTCTGAATATAAATCTGGTAAATAAGTACTTTTCCCAGAAATTCGGACAGAAAAAGAAATATATATATACGTCAGTCATTTATGCGCCATGCGTAATACACGCTTAAGAGATCATGTAACTTTCGATTTATAACTGACGAGGCAGATTTTTCCCACTGTAGTTTGGCATGTCTTTCTGCGCTCTGTCTTGCTATTTACCCATAGCCGGGGGGGAGAAGAACAGGATTCATACCTTTTCCAGGGGTATTAGCATGTAAGTGAATGTAATGGATTCGACTGTAATTCGAACTCAGCTCTACAATTCCTCAATCCGAGCCGCTATCCACTACTCCACATTGCCTCCGTATGCAAGCAGATTTCTTTTTTTTAAGTTTTTATACTCATAAATTAACTGAAGTCTGTTATGAGCCGTTCTGATCGATAACTTCCAAAAACTGCCGGATTTTTTTAAATACCTGTAACGATCTAATGATAAACAACGCAAAATTTTGTGCAAAAAATTTGTGTTCTATCAGTCCTTGAGTAATTTCTTATGTGAAAATTATACGATCAAAAAATGGGAAATGTTATAGATATAGATATCTTTTTTTTTTTGTATTCGGGTTGAACGATGTTGTTTGCTCCTCCTTCCTTCTCCTCCTTCCATTTTTTTTCTTCTTTTTCTTCCCATTCTATCATTCTTTCCTTTTTTTTATTCGTTCTTTCATTCCTAAATTTGACTTTCGTTCTCTTTTATCCTTTCTTTGCTTCTCCAAATCTTATTTCTTTTCATCTTTCTTTCCTTAATACAGCTTACGGCCATATCGAGGTGAAGCACCTCTTCTCGTACCGAAGTTAAGCAACGTCGAGTCTGGTTAGTACCAAGAGGGATGAGTTAGTAATATTAGGTACTGTAAGATTAGTGTTTGGGTGGTATCATGGATAAACTTTCCGAATTGGAAGTCGGAGTGCCGAGTTCCAATTCCATTCAGTTTCTTTATATTCACTTACGTGCAAATACCCTCGGGAAAGTCCTAAATCCACCTCATTTTGCTCTCCCAGCAATAAGTTAATTAGTAAAATTTTCATCAGTGAATCATTATTAACTTCCAAAAAAAATTCTTATATTCTAAAAATATTTTATGAATCTAAATAAGCAGAAATTCAATCACTCGTTTTATTTAATTCCACGTTCCTTTCATTCTTTCTAACCTTCTTTTGTTCCTTCATAACATTTCGATTCCTAAATTTTTCCTTCCTTGTCTTTTTATCTTTTCTCTTCTTGAATTCTTATTCGTTTTCTTTGCTTAATCCCGTTTTCCTTCTTTCATTTCATTCTTCTGACATTCCATTCTACTTTCATTCTTTTTTTCTTTCATTTCATTCTTCTGTCATTCCAATCTTCTTTCATTCTATTTTTCTTTAATTTCATTCTTCTGTCATTCCAATCTTCTTTCATTCTATTTTCCTTTCATTTCATTCTTCTGTCATTCCATTCTACTTTCAATTTTTTTTCTTTCATTTCATTCATCTGTCATTCTATTTTTCTTTCATTATTCTTACATTCTATTTTTTAATTTGAAATTTATTTTTCATTCATTTCATTCTTCTGTCATTCCATTCTTCTTTCATTCCATTTTCCTTTCATTTCATTCTTCTTTCATTCCATTCTTCTCTCATTCTATTTTTCTTTAATTTCATTCTTCTGTCATTCCATTCTTCTTTCATTCAATTTTTCATTCATTTCATTCTTCTGTCATTCCATTCTTCTTTCATTCCATTTTTCTTTCATTTCATTCTTCTTTCATTTCTTTCTTCTCTCATTCAATTTTTCTTTCATTTCATTCTTCTTTCATTCCTTTCTTCTTTTATTTCATTCGTTTATTCTTTTCTCTCGATTCTTCTTTTATTCCTTTTGTTTTCTTTCTATCTGCTTTCCTTATTTTTTTAACTGCCACCGTTCTCTTGTTTTCACTCATTCCATCTTTTTTTCTGATTTTATTTTCCTTCTCCTTTCTTTCATTGAGTTTCATTCATTTTTTTATTTTTTTTTCCTTCTCCAATTTGTTACATTTTATCCGTAATTATTTTTTGCTCATTTACATTCTTCCTTTCTTTCTATTTTTTTTTTTTTTTCATTCTTTTCTTCTCAATTATTTCCTTTCATTCATCTGTCCTTTTTATCTTCTTCTTTCGGGGCAACATTCCTTCATACCCTTTCCTACTTTTTTTGTCACGTACCTTCCGCTTTCCTTCTATCCTTCAGTTCGTCCTTCAACCTTTATCAAAAGATCTGGCACATTTATTGCTATGGTGATCCTCACAGGACACGGTTCAGAAAATGTGGGAAAATATTAATCGAGTTTCTGCATTGTTCTTACTTTCCCGGGTTAATCACGTTCATATTCTCAGGTTCCAGTTGTATATAACAGATGTGTTTACAGAAAAGAAAACGATGAAATATTCATTCGTTTTCGCTGTTAAAAACGCTTCTGGTGGTCTATATATATTTTCTTCTCACAATCAGTCTAGAAACTTCTTGTGACGACATCTAATTGCACTTCTGAAGACGAGAAAAGAAGGAAAACTTCACAGACAGGAAACTTATACATAAAAACTATTTCATCTTTACGAGATGTTGAAGAGTTCTCAAACCGACCAACAATAGAATCCATAATAAATGCTGAGGTTTAGTTATTCGTGAGATTAATGCATTTTGACCGAGAGTTTTACAACATCCCAAACTATATATATATATATATATATATATATATATATATATATATATATATATATATATATATATATATATATATATATATATATATATGTATTACTTCATAAGTAACATATATGTCATTTACAATGTTTACATTGTTTGGGCTGTTGTCCTCATGTTTATCGTCATATTCACGAGGTTTCGGCAGTTATACGCTCCAGCATTCTTCCGGTGGTTACAATTTCAAAATTCAACCCTTTGTTTCGCCCGACGGGTAAACTGTTCTCGTTCCACGTGCGATACTTCTTCCGGATATCGAAGTTATCTCCTTTAAATAAACTCTCCATCTTTTTCTTTGTTTTTTTGGGGTTTTTTTTTCCTTTTCATGGTATTTAACTCACAACTGTTTGGATCATGACACTGGTTCCAACCAATCCCTAACATCGTGAACATGAATCGTCGTGAACATGGCACTAAATATGAGAACAGTCTGAACAATGTAAATTATTACAATTCGTCATCGCAGAAATATAAACAGAAATATGTATATATATATATATATATATATATATATATATATATATATATATATATATATATATATATATATATATATATATATATACAGATACATGTCTGTGTGTGTGTGTGTGGAAAAACAATACGCCGGAGCGTAAAACGGCCGAAATGTTGTAATAAATATGGCGACAAAGATGAAGACAATCGTCTGAATCATGTAAATAGTGTAATTTTATGGTATGCTGTATTTATGGGTTAAATTGCTCAATATCAAATATAGAGAGAGTCACCCATCTTGGTACTGATCATACTCTAAGTTGATTAACTTTGTTGATCATACAGGAACCGGTGGTTCAACGTAACGTTTCCGTAAGCCTAATAAGAGAGTCTTCTCAAATGAAATGACTCTACCAGATATTGATTGGAGAATCTTTGTAGCAAACCCCTATGCCATATCTTATGAAAATCCTTCAAAATATTGATTTTTGATACTGTTACCACATCTGATCTGTAGATCCTACTATATATTTACAGAGTCTTGATACAACACAGAAGAATATACAATATTATTGGTCTTGATCTGGTATCTAGCTTTCATTGACTTTTCCACCGTATTAATGTAGCTACCCTGTGCCTTTTTCTCTAAATAATTTCATGTTAATTGTTCTGATGAACATTCCTCTATGGTACCTAGGCTTAATGAATTTATGCGCAGTACTAGATTTGCAAAAATATCTCATCATTATACAGTTGAAATGGCTAGATGTAAACGTAAATTCTATACTAACAATTTGTTCTATTTCTCTTATCTCTTGTGGAACTCACTTCCAGTTCTTTGCTTTCCAGTCAACTTTGATCTTCAAAAATTTAAATGAAATATGAATCGTTTTCTTTTATGTTCTCTAACACTCAATTACCTTTTGTGTCTTAGTGGCTTTATTGTCATGCTTGGGGTGAAATGATTAAAAAAAATTGAGACGATGAAGAGTCAAGAGTTCCAATACACCGTTCTTCCTGGAGGAAATGGTGATTATTGTTACGGTGATACATGGTCTGATCACAGTCAGGAGGGAACCAAGGCTAGTGTTTTGGCTTTTGTTGGCCTATTTTATGGTCTATACCAGACAAGATCCATTCGTTAATGATTTAAGCTGTTAAAGAACCTCCATTTTTGAATTAAGTCGAAAGAGTTGATTCTGTAATGTAAGATCCGCATCTGTCCTAATCAACTTTCGTGTATCGGTAGATTGTCTTACGAAATTATACATCTGGGTATACATTTGGCTTTGGCATCAAAACCGACATCAATCAATGAGTGGTCTGAAGTGCCCAAGGGAGGAAATACATCAACGGAACATTGGTCAGGGCAGCAGGTGATGAAGAGATCTAAAAGGTTAGCATTGTATCGAGCAATATCGGGAAAACATATAGAGTTATGTACGATCTGGGTCAACTCGTAAGTGATAGAGAAGTAATAATACTATCTCTCTTCCTCATCGATTATCTTTGGATGGTGAATATTAACATCAAAACAAATACGAACGGTAGATGATGGATGATTGATGAGATTAACCTCAATAGTCTCTGTTCTTCTGTAGAATATTGTAATACCGTCATTCTGGAGTGAATAGACGGTCAAAACAAAACGCTTGTTAAGAACGAGGACCTTCTTAAAGAAAAGGTATGGAGAATCTGGAGCGTTTTTATTGAGGCTTCGGCGACCAGGGAACTGATCCCAGATATAAGCTATAAACTTATGATTATGAAAGGTTAAAGTGTTTTGTTTTTTGTTTTTTGTAGTTAGAGGCATCAGCCTGGGATTATGAATTATTGAACTAGAATAGAATGGCTGTGTTCAGTTAAAGATATGAACATGCAGTTAAATTTAGACTTTTAAAGACGCAGTCCAACTTCTGGTTAGTTGGAACCCATACCCCTTATATTAGTGTTGGAGAGTTGAAATTGGCTTTATATTTTGTAAGGACGGTCTGGATTTCGCTCTACAGTGTTTGTTATATTTTCTCATATTTTAACATGGAGAGGTGAGTTACCGAGGCAGTGTAATAGCAACGCCCTCCAGTGGTATGTTAAAAAAAAACATAAACAAAAAAAACAACGGATTAAGCGCCTGAGAATATAGTCGTAACTGTACAATTAATCATGGCATCCTGATGCTACACCGGAATCTAATGCATGGACGGAATCCATTTGTAAAAGTAGCCCAAATATCAAGCACTTGCTGAAAGGATAACAAACTAAGAAGTTACGACCCTATGGCCCAATACCTAAGTATTAGGGGGATACGCGAGTGCAGAGAAGCATTTATATACATTATTCTTAATGAAGAGACAAACAGTTCAGACCTGGGAGCAATTATACTTAACACCCATAGCCTTTGCCGTTCTGTCAAACATTTGAATATCATCACCCTATGGTCAACAGACCGTTAAAAAAAATTATTGTGAATGTGGACTACCTGAAGGCGTAGGAAGGGGAAGACTGGTCCTCTTTCCGTGGTCTCTGAAACACGGATATTCATCCGTGATATAAGCCTCAATACATAACCATATTGATTTAGAGAGATTTTTTTAGTGAACAGTGTACAAGTTCATAAGGGGTCCGGTTTAACATTTCCTAGTTAGATCGAACCTACACATCTTATATTAGTGTTGAAGGTGGGACATTGGGAGTCTTCTTTTTGTATGAAGAGACTGACTAGCTCTACTATATATTTGTTCATATCTTTGACATGGGGGTGAAAATCGAGAAAATAAGATAGCAACACTCCAAGTATATAAGTAATAAAATAAACGAATTAAACATTAGAAAGCAGGGTCGTAACCATGTACATTGTCATAGCCTCGAGCAGCTTCAAAAGAAAATACTGGACAGTTCCGATCCCTTTCTCAAAATGGCAATAAAGTAACCCGGATATTATAAATATGCTGATAAGATAACCACCTTGGGAGTGACGGTAACGTTCTGATCCCTGACTAGCGGGTGGTTCCGCCAACCCAGAGAAATATCTACGTTCAGCATGCTTTATGAAGAGAGAAATAGTCAAGATTTGAGAAAAAAAAATACTGAAAAACCACACGATGTGTAACCATCATGGTTATTTATGAATCAAGGCAGAAACTCCATGGGTAGAAACATCCTGTCTAAGCAGTACCCTGGTACCGAGACAAGTAACTCGAATGAAAGTTTAAAAAGACGGACTAGAAGTAAGGATAACAAAGGCCATGCGAAAAAGAGGTGACATCCGCTTACACACATTAATAATGGCCCTGTAAAGAGCTGCGATACATCAGTAGATGGCTAGGAAGAAAAAGACCTGGACAAGTAGAAGCAGAGTGAGAAATATCTACACAGAAACAGATATGAATAATTGAAATGGAAAGCTTAATAAAAACAATATTGCCATACGTAGGTCGCCGGGAATATAGATAGATAGATAGATAGATAGATAGATAGATAGATAGATAGATAGAGAGATAGATATGCGATATGGGAATATACAGTAGCGTCCAAAACTAAGGGACAAACATTTGAAACCTAATATTTGTTAGAAATAACAACTTTGAAAAGCTAAAATTTTGACAACTGGTAGTCGTTATCATCCATAATAACATACTAAAATTTGAATCATTTGCAAAGGATAGAAAAAGAATTATAACAATTATTTATTTATTTTCAAAATAGGATCGTCCAAAAGTAAGGGACAAAATTGAGAAAAACAATGTAAACGGCAAAAAAAAAAAAACAATGAAAATACATGTACAATCAATATTTAGTAAATGAGCCCTTGCTCTCAATGACAGCTGCACATCTTCGACTACAAGAATGAATCAGTTCTGGACAATCCTCGATAATAATTTTAGACCATTCTTCTTGAAGCTTCACCCACAAATCCTCCGTGTTAGTGGGATTTCTTTCCATAACTTTCACTCCTAAGGTCTTCCAAAGATTTTCTATTGGATTTAAGTCAGAACTTTGCGGTGGCCAATCCATAATTTCCAAATCTTGCTCGCTAAGGTAACTCATTACCACCTTTACCTTGTGACATGGGCATTATCTTGCATAAAGGTAGCCCTATCGAAACCTGAATTCTGTATGACTGGCACAACATGATCTTGAACAATGTTTTTATAGATCTGCGCGTTTACACGAGTTTGTAACCGGACAAGAGGCGTTGTACCTTGGCTAGAAAACATTCCAAATACCATGACGCTTCCGCACCCAAACTTGACAGTTTTCTTAGTACACTTTGCACTTAATCTTTCACCAATACGTCTCTTTACATTGTTTTTTCCATCATTTCCAAATAAATTAAACTTGCTTTCATCACTGAAAATACTTTTGCCCAATTTTCATATGTCCTAATTACATACCTGTTTGCAAACTCTAATCTCTTCTTATTCTTCGAATTAACAAGTGGTTTCTTCCCTGGGGTTCCATTAAACAGCCCTATTTCTTGCAGTCGCCTACAAACAGTCTGTCTTGACACTTAAAACGGTCCTTTAATGACATACGCTGCATTATTCGATCTTCTCCTGCCGAAGTTTTTCGGGGTCTGCCGGTTTTAAAAGCACTAACTATTTTGCCAGTATCATTGTAGGATTTAACAACCCTGCCTACAACACTCTCGGAACGTTTCACTTTCTCTGAAATCTCTCTAATGGTGTGCTTTTCCTTGTGTAGCTTCACAATAGCTTGTCTCACAGAGTAATCAAGTTTTTGGCGTTTCGCCATGGTGCCGGCTGATGAAACGTTTACAAATGACTAAGTAAGACTTATTCTTTAGAGAAAATCAAAAAATTTGAATATAGCATACTGTTTACATTGTTTTTCTCAATTTTGTCCCTTACTTTTGGACGATCCTATTTTGAAAATAAATAAATAATTGTTATAATTCTTTTTTCTATCCTTTGCAAATGATTCAAATTTTAGTATGTTATTATGGATGATAACGACTACCAGTTGTCAAAATTTCAGCTTTTCACAGTTGTTATTTCTAACAAATATTAGGTTTTAAAATTTTGTCCCTTAGTTTTGGACGCTACTGTATATTCTGATATAAACAACTGTTCTTCAGACATATGTGGAGAATGAGATAAGGATAAAGAATAATTTATATATATATATATACACACACAGAGACATATATATATATATATATATATATATATATATATATATATATATATATATATATTTATTAAGACATTTTTTATGTTTATAAATTCTTTATATATATATATATATATATATATATATATATATATATATATATATATATATATAATTAACAAACTGTAAAACATAGGTCTTCTCTATATATAAATTTATTGAACTATTTATCTATTAATTACTGTTGAACTAGTTATTCAATATTGACCAATTCTTTACAAAATTCTGGTTGACTTTAAACGCGCTAAACTCTACTGGGAATCACGTTTCAATAGGCTTCAACGACCTGAATTATTATTATCATATATATATATATATATATATATATATATATATATATATATATATATATATCATATAGGTATGAATCCTCCTCTTCTCCCTACCGCTAAGGGTAAGTAGCAGGACAGACTGGGTTCTATAGCCTTGGATAGCAACTGGACTAGAAGAAGGACAACTCTGAATTCAAAACCTGCGGAGGGTCGTTTAGGGGACGTGTGGCACGTAGTGCACCAGGTCTCTGTATTCGGCCCTTCAAAAAGTGTGAATGATCCTGTACGAAACCTACGCCACTATAATCAAATCTCTTTTGCTTGTTGTCGGGCTGTCGGTTTCCTGGGAACTGATCTCATACGTCGAATTCGACGGGAGAGTCGACTCTATGTGTGTATATATATATATATATATATATATATATATATATATATATATTACGTAGTATAGAAATTATATTTGAATAGCTATTTCACCCTACAAGGACATACTTGCAGGATTTATCAACACTAAGGAGTTGAGAAATCCCACAAGTAATTTCTTGTAGGGCGAAATAACTATTCAAATAGGGTTATTTTGAATTTATTTCCTATGCATTTTCTTTATATATGCCCTGTTATAAGAAATACATTGGGCTCTATTTTTGTATCAGTGTTAATATTTTATATTATTAGGATTCACTTGGATTATATACCAACGAATTATTTATATATATATATATATATATATATATATATATATATATATATATATATATATATATATATATAATTCGTTTTTTTTTATTACTGATATACTTGGGCGTGTTGCTATCTTATTTTCTCGATTTCTCACCCCCTGTAAAAGACATGAACAAATATATAGTAGAGCTAAGTCAGTCTCTTTATACAAAAATCCCCAATGCCAACCCCAATGGCTACTCTATGACGTAATTCACTCCGTCTGAAATTTGAAATGGTATACTGTACTGTATAGTATTCGCACCAGAAGCTCCAGTACGAGTATTTCAGAGTGTTTGGACAGAGCAGAATACCCAGAAAGAGTTCGGTGAAATATTCAGACAAACATCATGGTGTTTGGGGTGATCGCTAGTGACAGCGACGTTATACCTCTGTTTATCTTTCTACAGGGCCTCATAATCAACACGGAGGCCTAAATGAAGCACCCTGAAGAGATAGTACTCCCCTGGGTGACGTGGGTGTTTGCTGGGAGTCCCTGTTTTTGGCAAGAGGATTCTGAACTAAGCTACACAAAAAGAAGAAGCCAGTCAGAGCTATCAGATAATTTATGCCACCACAACCCCTCTTACATCTGGCCACTTAACTCCCCAAACTACAGTCCCCTAGATTATTATGTGAGGAGCACAGTCGAGCAAGAAGCGAACAAAACTGCTTGTAACACCAAAGATAAAGTGAAGGCAAGGATAGCATTCACCAACTTAAACAAGGAGACCGTCCAGAAGAGATGACGGAGTCGTCTGGAGGTCTTGGTTGAAGCCAGCGTTAATTGTATTGAATACATTTAGTATTTTGAGGGATTTTCGTGCAATTTTGGTAAATATATCTGTTAAAATGCGATGCCAATGTTATTTCCATAGTTGCGTAATTTAGACGACAATGTATCCATCGCACACAGTATATATTTGATTCTGCTACATATTCTTATAATCAGAAATTATATAAATTATATATTCGAGAATAAAATATGTAAAAATGGTAGCTGGCCCTTAGTTTAATGAAGATTTAATAAGCATAAACTATATCATATTTCGGCTCATATAAATAATATATTTAGTATATATAAATTTTGGTAAACTTCCGTCCTTCTCCTATAGATATGAATAAATAATCAAGTTTAGAATATATGGAATTACTCTGAAACAACAATGGAAATTTTTACTCTTCCTACTCCACAGAATTCCTCCTTCGAATTAAAGAAATGCTTAATTTTGCTGTTGATGATTGAAGAAATATATTTTTCCTATACAAAACGAAAAGACAGCTTCATCCATTCCATGAAAGAATTCAATATTTAATTTTCTTCTTTTCTAATGGTCAATGGGAAAAACATCTTCAAGTAAAAAATAGTACAAAAGTGAAGGCTAACTCCAATTTATTAGTTAGTATAGCTTTAAAGATATTGAGTAACGTAATGAATTGACATTTGATCTGCAATATATTCAGATTGAGGGCTTTTCTGTTCATTTCTTATATGCATGAAGAATGTGGATAAAGCAGATGGGATCAAGTCTATTCTTCGTGAATTCATCTTCATCTATTTTTATATTTTTTCCAGATTGTTTGGTTGATGTTGGTTTATGCAGTTAAATTATTTAAATCTCTAAAGGTTTGCATGGAGCACCCGGTTAGAATCGGACTCACAACTCAATAGAAATGATTAACGTAGCCAGTCGCGCTAACCAAATAATTAACCAAATTAGCCACGCTAACCATTACCGAATGAATATATATATATACATATATATATATATATATAATTTGATGTTGACCATTTTCATTTCCTGACAATCGATTCATTTTGAATTTTTAACACTTCATCCTTTCTTTCTTTCTTTCTTCCTTTCTTTCTTTCTCCAGCAATCTATTTAGATTTCTTTCTTTTTCCTTTCTTTTACCAAAAAACAATTTATTTCTGTAATTCTTTCTTTCTGTCTGTCTCAAAAATAACTAACACTATGACAAAAAATTCTTCCTTTCTTTTTTCTTTCTTTCTTTCTTCAGAAATCTATTTGCATTTGTCTGTTTGTTTGGTTGTTTCTTTCTTTCATTCTTTCTTTCCTTCCTTCCTTCTTTCTTTCTTTCTTTCATTCTTTCATTCTTTCTTTCTTTCTTTCTTTCTTTCCGGATATTAGTTTATATATCTTAAATATCTTTCTTGCTTTCCTTTCCTTTATCAGTTTTCTTTCTTTCTTTCTTTCTTTCTTTCTTTCTTTCTTTCTTTCTTTCTTTCTTTCTTTCTTTCTTGCTTTCTTTCTTTCTTTCCGGATATTAATTTATATATCTTATATATCTTTCTTGATTTCCTTTCCTTTATCTTTTTTCTTTCTTTCTTTCTTGCTTTCCTTCTTTTTTTCTTTCTTTTGCTCGTTTTTTCCCCATCTCGAGGCTATTTCCATATTTCATTCAAGTTCTTCTTTGTCTAATCATTTAAATTTCCTCGTTTCTTTTCATTTCACAATTTCTTTCGATTGCCCCTATCTCATCTGAATGAGTTTTTTTTTTTTTCTCTTCTTCGGCTTCCCACATTCCATTGGCCACAACGAGTTTTGAAACCTTGCAATTCTTTTGTCACTCTATTTGGCTTAATTACTTCATGACGCATTCAATATGTGATTATCAATGACCGATCTTGGCATTTTCCCATCATTCAATTTGATAGGATTCATTTTTTCCCCACCGGTCCGTTCTTCCACTTCTGATATCAGGGATTTGACTACACAAATATTCATAAATCACGTCCTTTGTTGAAGCCACATTGAATTAACCAATATCTATCTATCTATCTATCTATCTATCTATCTATCTATCTATCTATCTCTCTCTCTCTCTCTCTATATATATATATATATATATATATATATATATATATATATTCAATTATATATGTTATTTCTAAAATGAATGGAATATTCCCGGAGTGGAAAGTGTGGTATCTAGATAAATAGTTTTGCTGTGGCTGGCGTAAGATAGATAGATAGATAGATAGATAGATAGATAGATAGATAGATAGATAGATAGATAGATAGATAGATAGATAGATAGATATGATCAGGCTGAGATAGATAGATGAAGAAACTGCGAAAGACTGATAGATATGAACAATCTGCGAGAGACAGACAGACAGATAGACAGACAGATAGATAGATGCATACATACATACATATGAATAAATGCCAGAGACAGACAGACAGACAGATAGATAGATAGATAGATAGATAGATAGATATGAAGCAACTGAGATAGATAGATAGATAGATACATACATACATACATACATACATACGTACATATATACATATGAATAAATGCCAGAGACAGATAGATAGATAGATAGATAGATAGATAGATAGATAGATAGATAGATAGATATGATTAGGCTGAGAGAGATAGATAGATGAACAAACTGCGAAAGACTGACAGATATGAACAATCTACGAGAGGTAGATAGATAGATAGATAGATAGATATGAACATACTGAGATAGATAAAGAAGAAAGGATGAGAACGTGAGATTGATGCAAACTATGCCGCAATACTATTTTGTAGATTACTCGTTTAGCTTAATCGTTTGTTCCAGTCAATATCGCTGTCATGCGTAAAGATAACGACTTTGTCAATTTCAATAATGATGTAAATGTAATGCTCGATTTTATCTTTGAAAAAAAAGGACTTTATTCATAATCATAAAACCGAATTTCCTTCTTATACAGTGAACTGCTTTTATTTATTCACCGTTTTCAGTTTTTTGATTCCAAAGAAAACGGCAACATTTTATTCGGCAGTAATCGCAAATTTCTTGAAAGATGAGGAATCAACTTTCGTTTATGATCAAGCAAACATATTAAGTGTTTTCTATGGAAGCTTTGGATTTCAACCAGTGCTAGTCTGATACATGGTTAATAAATGATAATAAAAAAATTGTGTTGCGTGTAAATATCCATTGTAAAATGTATCCTGCTCATCATCAGGAGATTCTTAACAAAATTTAAAGAAGGGTCTGTAATATAATCGATTTTGACCAGGTATCCCGACTTCAGATAATTTCTTACCTCATTGTCGTCGCTTCCTTCTCTGTTATTTCTATAAATATTTTCATAGCAACTGTACTGATAAGCTTTTTCCTCTAGCGCATTCACTGCATGAATTTATATTTGCTACTAGATTGGCAGTTAGGTCTCGCCGTCTTACTGGTGAACTAGCTAGATCTAACCACCATTGCTACTCTAACACTTTCTTTTCCCGTACTTGCAACCTGTGGAACTCCCTTCCGATTTCTCCCTTTGCTGCTAACTACAATCTTAAGAATTTTTAAATGCAACGTCAATCGCCATCTTCTGTATTCTTGTACCGAGTTTCATTTTTGGCCTTTCCTCAATACACCCCATTCTCAGTCCTCTTATTCTTCTTCCTTTCACCTTCAATCCGGGAATCTAAATATCTGGAATACAATTTCATGACACCCATTCCATATATTTTGTATGCAACTGCATACCTTTAACTGCAGATAAAATATTTTTTGGTCATTTTGTTTAAACTAGGCAGTTCTCGTCCTTTATTATAAAAAATATATTGTTATACTTTCATATCAGTTTGTTTTTGATACGGGTTATATTATTTGCCAATAGCCGGGAACCTAATGGGTGCTACCACGGTGGGTCAACGTGGATCTGGGAACAACGGAAATTAAGTGGTGTTTCCACGCTTTTCAAAACCTCCTGATCAAAGGTTTTACTGCTGGTTGTAGTTTATTGTCATACCCAGGTCCGTGGATGTTGAGGAAATGCAAATTAACCCAAACAGACAGACACGCTGGGAATTGAGAAGTTACGCTGTTGATAAGAAATTACAATGATTTGCAGTGACCCTTTAAATCAAAAGAGTGAGGATAAAGGTTTACCGCGTGTAACAGCATAATTGTCCATCACACAAAATGTTTAATATTAAAAAAAAAAAAATTATAATCTAATTTTTTTCAGGTTTACAGATATGACGTTTACCCATCTTGACGATATTTTTCGTAAGAATCTTTGAAGAACCCTCTGATTTATACAGCTAGAAAGAGAATAGTTTAAAATTGTTTTGTGCCAGACCACTGTCTTCTTAAATGAGCATTGGTGAAAAGAAAAAAAATATCATTCAGGCCTTCAGCAATGGTACCAACATTCATACTCTGGCTTCCATCTTCAAAATCCATTCAAAAACCACCAAGAAAAGGTATAATAAGTATAAATAGAGAGAAGATTAGGGAGGAAAACTGGATCAGGAGGTTGTCAAAAAAGTGTGATTTTCATTTCATGTTAGATCTAAAGAGAAAAGATCAAACACAACCCATAAGACGTTTGACACATTAAAGAAGAGTTTCAGCTATGACATTCCAAAGAGCAGTGAAATCGTACGGGAGACCTGTGAAGCACCTTGTTACCCCAGGACAGAAAGTTAGAAGGTTAGAGAAGGTGAAACTAATCAAGAATAAATTGGAAAATAAACCTATAATAATAATAATAATAATAATAATAATAATAATAATATATATATATATATATATATATATATATATATATATATTATTATTATTATTATTATTATTATTATTATTATAATAATAATAATATATATATATATATATATATATATATATATTATTATTATTATTATTATTATTATTATTATTATTACTGAATTAATTCCAGTTGAGCACTCTCGGGCTGAGGTATGGGTTTGTAAACAGTGACTATTATAGCTATATAGCGAGACTCTTCGCAAGCCGAATTGAGTCACTGTCGGTCACTGGGCGTGTTTCCTAAAATAAATACGCCAAAAATCCACCGACAGCTTAGTGGTAGAATATCCGCCTGATACCAATTCAGTCGGGTTTCGATCCTAGCTAGAGCCAACCGGATGTCTAGCCGCACTGATGAGCTGTGATACTGTCTGTGGATGACATTATATATATATATATATATATATATGGATGACATTATATATATATATATATGGATGACATTATATATATATATATATATATATATATATATTCATCTACACTGAAGAGATGTGAAACAGCGAAACAGTCTGCCTGTGGATGACATTATATAGCTCTCTGGGTAGGAAATGTAGTTTTGTAAACAGCGACACTCTTCGGCAAAAGCGAATTGAGTCCTGTCGGTCACTGTGTGTTTATCTAAAAATAAATACTCTAAAATTCACCTTCATCCCTGCCGACGGCTTAGTGGTAAAATCTCCGACTGACGCCAATTCAGTTTGGTTTCGATCGTAACTAGAGGCAACCAGACGTCTAACCACACTGATGAGCTGCAAAACAGTTTGTCTGTGGATGACATTATATATATATATATATATATATATATATATATATATATATATATATTGGTAGCAATCAATCTTTCATGCATAAAAGTAGAAGAATAAATCAACTATGTCTCGTTGAAGTTTGCAAGGCTTTGGAAATTGAAGAAGATCGAGATAACATCGGTCTTCCTTCGTTTACTTGGTAGGGTGACTGACTGACTGGAAACATGAATAAAGAAAATTGCCCAAAGGAACTGTCACTAAATGGAAGCCTCTAAAGAAAGGCATAACTAATCTGGAAAATGAGGAGCACTATATTCAGAGGATAATTACATGATACGTACGACTTCTGACTGTTTTCCGTCATCAATGAATTTATTAACAGGTATGAAGATATGAAAATAATAATAATAATGTATTCCGCTGGAAAAGGATGCAAAAGAGGTTCATATTGATGCAACGATCAACAATTGATAAAAAAAAATGATCCTGTTGAACTGCAGGTAGAGAGATAGAAAGTTCAGCAGAATATGGATAGATTACCGTAAAGCCTTTAATATTGTGCCACGCTCCATGATCCTTAAGATTTTGGAAATGATCAACGTCTCCTCAGTGATAGTAAATTTCCTTAAACACAGCATGATGTGAAAATCCACATTATACCTAAATCGCATCAAAAGCAATGCCACTTCCAACCGCCTGAATATCCGACGAGGAACCTTTCAAGGAGACTCCCTGTCACCTCATCAATTTTGTTTACCCTTACTTCCCCTTACGCATGCATTACCCAATAGCATCCATGGATACAAAGTAAAAAAATAAATTGTTCAATAAGCTACTCTGCATGGATGATCTCAAAATCTTTGCAAAAGACGACAATGAGATGAAGCTAGACTGTCGCCGTGGTGCAATACAGATTCAACATCCTTAACAGGTCCATAAGTGACATTAAGCGAATTGACGCCAAAACGCGAAAGATTCTCACTTGCCACCGCATGTATCATGGCAAACTTGATGTGGATCGTCTGTATGTGCCCAGATCCGAAGTAGGCAGAGGATTAGTTCGACTAGAATTGTCTTACAGAACTACAACAATCGGCATTGAAAGATACATGGAATCTACAGACAACTGGATGATGATCTGGGTCAAAAAAACATGAAAGAATTCAGAAACTTTATTCAGTAATAAATGAAGCCAATAAATTAAAAATGGCGTTTCAAGCGCGTGAAAAAATGCAAGTAAAACATAATACACCTACGACAGGTGCAAAAAAACTTAAAAAAGGAAGTAAAGCCAAATACGATCGAATCAATATTCAGCCCGTACCAAACACGATGATCTGGACAAACCCATCGTACCCATCAGTGGCTTCGTAGTGCAGGCTTAAAAGGTCAAATTGAAATGGTTACTCTTGCTACCATATGAAAAATGCTTGCTAGCTATAAATTACCAAGTTCACCTATTGAAAAATTATGTTCGCCCAAATTGGAGATTCTAGGATAAATATCCAGAAACAACTGACTTTTATGTAACACATAGCACGATAATGGGCACCCACTGAATATAAACCCCGGCATGACATTGAGGGCCGATATCTGAAATGTAAAATCTGCAACTTTTACCGAAAAGAAACTAAAAGAAATCGGTATGACTACCACCCAGACCCGGTTACGGAGATAGGACCTGTGACAATTGTAATGGGACTTTATAATACACTTGGACGGAATAATCAACGGTAATCGCCCAGACATTGTGATAAAAGACCGCAAAAACATAACATGCCTTGCTATTGATACGGCCATCACTGTAGACTGTAATGTACCTTTGAAGATCTTCAAAGAACTATCAGATTACAAGGACCTTGAGATCAAAATCTCAAAAATATGGCACAATAGGACATCAACAACCCCATTTGTAGTAGGAAGAACTCAGACTAATTGGAAAAGATTACAATAGACTCCTTGAAGGGATTCTTGGTGGCCCATGATTTAAAGAAATACAAAAATATATTGACAATTACAGGCTATACCTTAAAAAGAGCTTTATCTACGTAAAATATGGGTGATCTTGGGTGCTTGTTTTTTGTTGTTTCTTTTTCTTTTTTTTTCCTTCAAAAAATTCTTAGTGGAAAATGTCATGATGCCATTTCTGACCTTAGGTCTCTGTTTTGGATTCGGAAAGAAGTGACTATACAATGAAAGAAAATAATAATAATAATAATAATAATAATAATAATAATAATAAAATTAATAATGCGCACACAGTTACATATTTTCTTCGCTGACTGTGTGGCACCACATGATTTTGCATCTTCTGATACAAAATGTTCATCTCCTGAAGTCTATGGTTGAGACTTGGTGTGATCACTTACATGAGACGAAGAGAAAACACAATAGCATCAACAATAATAATAATCAACAATTATTAATAACAATAATATTATAGAAACAGCAATGAGAGAACTAAACTATATCGAAGCTTACACATATTTAGGAAACTAAGAGGCAGATGACTTCAAAGTTTGGTAAATCAATAGAAAATCTATAAACAAAGAGTTCTACAGAAGAATGATATAATTCTACATAAGGAACTCAATTAGGAAAATTAGACTGTGGCTATACATTCGTTAGCGATACCAGTTTTAACTGATAGTTTGGATTTTTATCAACTGGAATATTGCCGAAATAAAAAAAAAATGGATTCCAAATTAAAAGCCTTGCTGACGTGCCAGAAGAAGCATCATCCAAAAGCAAGTGTTAGGCATGCTTTATATTGCCAGAAGAAATGATAGCAATAATTTAATTCAAGTTAAACTATAATGCAAATAGAATTGGTATGAAAACTCTTTTCTCATTTGGATGGAGGCTATAACTAGTTAACTACCATGGAAAATGTAAACGAAAAAAATTCCATTTGTAAAAGGAAAACTTTTAAAGCAATTCATTATTATTGTCAATGCAATAAATGAATATAAACGGTAAGAATTAATGGTAAAATTATTAAATATATGCGAAAGTATAAGGGTTAGATAATTTAAAAAATACTTACACGCTTAATCTACATATATATTTCCAAAAGCCTAGGAGTTCGATAACAAACAAGCAGACAGTGGCTTAATCTACATTGTAGCCACTGTTTGTTTGTTTGTTATCGAACTTCTAGGGTTTTGGAGATAGATACCCATAAGCATATATATTCTGAAGCTACATTTCCCAGGGTACTTGGATAAGTATAATTTCATTTTGATTAAAATGGGTGCCGGTGTGGCACAAACCCCTCACTGATTTTCTCCTTTGATTTAAATTAGTTAAATTAGAACAAGGGAATTACTCCTGTCCAAAATATCGAAAGAAGAAGCCAGAAGATGTTGGTAACATCGACATGATCAAAAAGAGAAATTGCGGTCATCAAATTGAGCGAGAAATCACCAATCAGAGGGTAGTGCCTTACAATATATACGTATTGTGACAATTGAACTGTCGTGTCAATGTTGAAATCATATCATCAATTAATTCAATCACGTATTTCATCAAATACAGACCAAAGGGGTCAGATCAAGCAGTTTTTGCACCCCCACCACTGATTTTTTTCCCTTTGATTTAAATTAAATTTAAATGACTCCTATCCAAAATGCATAAGGAGAAAGCCAGATGATGGAGGTCACATCAGCAAGATTATTTTGATCAAAGGTGGTCCACCCATCCCTAATGATTTTGTTTCCTTTTGATTTAAATTAAATTTAAATTTGAACACGGGAACGGCCTCTGCGGTACGTGGGTAAGTATATTTCATTTTGACAAAATGGGGTCCGCGGGCGGACAAAGCTCCCGCTGATTTTTTTTCTCTTTCATTCAAATTAAATTTAAGTTTGGATACGGTAATGACTTCTATCCAGAGTATAAGGGAAAGCCAGAAGTTTGAGGTCATATCGGGGAGATCAAAATGAAGAAATATGGATTTCTTGCTCAGTTTGATAGGGAATATCAAACTGAGCAAGAAATCACCAATCAGTCGGTAGTGCCTTACAATACATATTTGGTGGTGACAATTCAACTGTCATATCAATGTTGAAATCAGCTCATCAATTCATTCAATCAATTATTGCATCAGATACATATCAAAGGTTTTAGATCTGCTTGTTTTTTTCCACAAATCACACCTGGTATGTTTTCACTTGGATTTAATTTAAATTTGAACAAAGGATTGATTCCTATCCAAAATATAAATGGAGAAATCCAGAAGATGAAGGTCACATCATCAAGATCATTGAGTAATATTTCTCCATAAATCATATAAACAACTAGCAGCATGGTCCGGCGTTGCTCGTGCTTGATTCAAAAATCGTACAACTCATGCCATACAGCAATCGCTATCACTTGACTTAAAATATTTTTGCCCTTCCTTGCCTTTAAAGGAGTGCACTTTCCGTGGTGATGTTGCTACACGCCTTATTTCTTGCCTATATCACACTGCGAATTTTTTCTAAGCTCTATACTAAACATTAAATCTGTTACGAAAAAAGAACTAAACAAAATGAACACAAAACGATCAGCTTTAAAAAAGGACTCGTAACTGGAAAAACCGAATGAAAAAAGAATGTTAACAACAAATACTTTTTCACACCCAACCCAGTTCTGCGGAATCAGAATGAACGTTGAGTTTAAGCAAGCGAATGATCCAATTGGAGTAAAGTGCCATGCAGATTTAAATTTTTCCCACTTGTGACGAATGCAGCTATCGATATTTTTTACATGCTAGTTAACATTCGTGTCAGTCAGCTGTTGGCTCTTACGCTGGCCAATAGAATATTCCTGCCTATTCGTGGTAGCCAGCTATAGGCTCTCACTCTGGCCAGTAGAAAATGGCCGCAAACTACATGAAAACTGCCGTAGAAGCATGACAAAATCGATTATTTCTACTATCGATGGGCGTTGGGAAATGCAAAGTCGGTCTTGGCCTTTCCGCTAACTTGGAGCATGTGCATGTAAATTTTAGTGCAAATCCGTCGAAAATTGCGGCCGTGCATTCGTTATACACATACACACATATCCTGCTTTTATAGATAGATATTTTCTTTAAAAAATGTATAACACAGAGCAAAGCGTGGCTAATTCGGCTAGTATTATAATAAAATTGTTAAAAATATGCGAAGACATCAGGGTTAATCCTTATATACTTAATATTATAAGTTTATTAAATGTTTACGAAGATACAAGGGTTAAAGAATTTAAGCGGAAAAAGCCCGGAAACAAAACTCCTTACATATTTAATATATACTCAGATGTAATTATGCAAAGCTGGATTAAAAAACCTAACAGGGGCTGGGGTGTACAAAGACAAATGCAGAGATGTGGGTGTTTATAGTTATAGCATAACGCTAACTACTATTTACCAAGAATGACCAAGAAAATATAATAAAAAAAATTGGTACCTGCCCACTATGTAGACTGCGTGAAGAACACGTTGAACTGATTGACTATTCGTGTCTGGCTGTCAATCTTAACGCCGATGGTAAACAACGATCGATATAATAAGATTCACTGGAAGCTATGTCTGTATTATGTTGCGCCAGATGCTGAGATATGGGATGAATATCACCTGGAACCAATTATAGAATATCATGATAACATTATTCTTTGGGACGTTTGTGCACCTCGGCGTGGTGTTAGCAAGCTTGTCTCAATTGAACATATTACGACTGAGTAGTGAGTTCGATACTTACTGTGCCCTCCATACTTCTGGCCTGGTACCACTTCTAAGCAGCGTTTAGAAAATCACTGGGCACCTCGATGCGGTGTAATGGTTAGCAAGCTTGTCCCGCTAAAGCAATTACCACTGAGTAGTGAGTTCGATTTTCACTGGGTAGCCCCTACTTTCGGCCTTGTGCCACATCTAAGCTACGCTTGGAAAATCACTATTCTTTGGGACGTTAGCATTCGTACTGAAACCTAATAGACAAGACATAGTGCTTAAGAACTGAAAAGAGCAAATGACTTCTCAAAGATACGGCAGTGAGATAAGATCAAAATATATTATCTTGAAGAATATCATAAAATATGAGGATCTTGAAATTGAATTTGAAAATAATAGGTTGGTGCAAAAATAATGACGTAATAATGTCGTTTTTGACGTTAAAAAATACGTCAAAAAACGACATTATTACGTCATTTTTTTTGCACCAACCTAATATGTGGCATCATAAAACTACCATTCTACTTATAATAATTGTAGTTCTCGGTACAATAAAAAATGAAGAGGCAAGAACATTAACATTACTTGTAAGCCTCTGTTTACAAGAGATTAAAACAAAAGCATATTCTGGAACATTTTTTTTTCACTTTGCAGAGTATTATAAACAAAAATATCAATAAAATATAAACATAATAATAATAATAATAATAATAATAATAATAATAATATGAACATAATAATAATAATAATAATAATAATAATAATAATAATAATAATAGTAATAATAATAATAATAATAATTGTTATTAAAGACCACAAACAAAAAGGGTGTCTCCTTATTGATATGGCAGTCCCTGCTGACTGCAATGTATCTTTGAAAATATTCAAAAAGCTGTCAAAATACAAGGACCTTGAAATAGAAATCTCGAAAATGTGGCATATGGGAACATCAACAATCCCTGTTGTAGTTGGAGCCCTAGGACTGGTTGGACAATATTGCAGTAGACTAATTGCAGGGATTCCTGGAAGTCCATCCCTCAAGGAGATACAAAAAATTGTTCTGACAAGTACAGCCCACACTTTACGAAGGGCTTTATCTAAGTTTATTTTTTTTTTGTCAGTGGAAAATGTCATGATACCATTTCTAACCTTAGGTCCCTGGGCGGGACCCGGAAAGAAATGTGTAAACGCCAGAAATCAAAGAAAATATTAGGTTGGTGCAAAAATGATAACGTAATAATGTCGTTTTTACCACATATTTTTAACGTCAAAAAACGACATTATTACGCCATTATTTTTGCACCAACCTAATAAATAATAATAATAATAATAATAATAATAATAATAATAATAATAATAATAATAATAATATAAGGATAACTTAACATCATTATTTTTGCAAAAGAATGAACATAATTTACTATCATTTTTACCCTAGGTTTCTGTTGTGGTAAACCCTCCTACAGTAGAATGCACTCTTCCTCCTCTCATAAATGCAAACTGCGAGAGTCGTATAGTAGAAGTGAAGTGGAGTAGTAGACGGAGTGCTAATCTACTTATTACTAACACTATTGTTTTGTATATATCTTCAATATACTTTTTCAACCTACCTTCGTCTTCCGTGTCTTTCTTTCTTACCGCTAAGCAGGCCACAACAGTTTCGAATGATTATCCCTTAGGGGGTTGTTTTAAACTCAAAGCAAATAATTATAATCACAAACAGCGACCTTAGATAAATATATATTTGGTAAAAATATGGCAAATTATGTAAATATAAGGATCTTGAAAAATGTAAAACCATAAATCTACTGTTAATATATGTTTATATTTCTGCGAGGAGGTATTGCCATATACACGATGCTTCGGTCATTGTAAGCTCCAGCCTTCATCCGGACCTCTCTGTATTTCCAAGATGAGACATTTTAATTATTTACTCTATTTACGGTGAGGCACGGTCGAGTAATGGATAACGGCTCGGATGTAGGAATCGGAGAGACGAGTACGAATTCCATTTGAATCAATTACGTTCACTTACGTGCTAATATTCTTGGGAAAGGTATGAATACTCTTCTTCTCTCGCCACTCAGCTATGGGTAAATAGCAGGACAGACCGAGTTCTATAGCTTTCGATGGCAGCTGGTCTACCGCAGAAAGAAATGTCAAACTACTGCGGGAAAAATCTGCCTGTCAATCGTGTATCGAATTATACAGGATCCCCAAAGCGTGTATCACGCATGGCATATAAAAGACACTGTTTACATTTTTCGGACTTTTGTTCCCATCTTTTTTCCATATTTACAACGTATTTGGGTGTTATACGCTCCATACTTCTTCCGGATCTGCCTATATTTCCGAGATGATTTATTTTTTTTTACTTATGTCATTTAAATTGTTGGTACTTTTGTCCTCACCTTTGTTGCCATATTCTTAACCTTTCGGCTGGTGTACACTCCGGCCTTCTTCCGGATCTGTCTATATTTCTGAGATCTGGTATTTTAATTATTTAAACTATTTACAATGTTTGGACTGTTGTCCTCATCTTTGTATCTATATTCACGACATTTCGGCCACTTTACGCTCGGCCTTCTTCAGGATACATCTATATTTCTAAGATGAGATATTGTAATTATTTACACTATTTACATTGTTCGGACTGTTGCCCTCATCTTTTTGTCGTATACACAACGATTTGGTCGTTGTACGTTTCGGCCTTCTTCCGAATCTGTCATTATGATTATTTACACTATTTCCTATGTTCGGACTGTCCTCATATTTTTTGTCATATTCACGTCTGTTTCATGCTCCGGCCTTCTTCAGGAGATTGGAACACTTTATTTCGTCCAACAGGGTAGGTTGTTCTAGTTCCACGTGCAATGCCTCTTCCAGATATCTCAGTATCAGTTATCTCCCTTTTAACTCAACTCTACAATCTTTTATTCAATTCTGTCGTAGCCAGGTGTTAAACTTACATCTCTTTCAGTCAAGTCTCTGGATTCAACTAACGTTTTTAACAACTAAGCCATATTTCAAACTTGGCTCCAGCAGAGTTAAACAAAAACCTACGTGTCAGGCACGTTTCAGTTGCATGCCATTCACACCGGCTGACTTTCCTTCGTTTTGACGCGTTGATTACCAGTATAACCGTTTCCTCAAGACAAGCGGCAAATACAAAGACTTCTATTTCTTCGTAGGTTATATATATATATATATATATATATATATATATATATATATATATTACCTGTGTACATTTTTTAAACATAACTTGAAGAAGACAGACATACTGTGAAATATTGTTTAACGTTGTCAAACACAGCGTCTTTTCTTTTTTCTTTTCTTAAACCTCGCTTTTTTTGAAGTGTTGGTAGTAATAATAATAATAATAATAATAGGTTGGTGCAAAAATAATGACGTAATAATGTCGTTTTTGACGTTAAAAAATACGTCAAAAAACACGTCAAAAAACGACATTATTACGTCATTATTTTTGCACCAACCTAATAATAATAATAATAATAATAATAAGCAGAAGTTACAGCAACAATGTAGCCCTCAGAATCCATTGAGATCTATACGAGAAGGATGTCAGCAGAGAAGTGATACGATCATTCATCGCTGTCATTAGCCGAGAATGAGCAAAATGAAGCCAATGTGAGTTACGACCATTTTGACTGACAGCAATCGACCTGTACTGATCTGTTTTGAATGCATTCTGAGAAACATTGTAGTTCCGTCGGCTTAGAACATCGTCAATGCAAGCAGTCGAAAATACAGTGGTATCATAATATGGGAGGAAAAACTGTATATATATATAGTGCAATACATTAAGAAATGGTCAAAGTCCGACAACTTATTTATTAAAGACATTTTTTATGTTTAACGTTCTTTTTTTTAAAGATACAAGTATTTAAGTAAATGCTCTGTTTATAATAAACAGTATTAAATAACATTTACCGGCCTGAATGTCCGAGAAATTTTCATAGAAAATATTCGTTCTTTGACAGGATTCGAACCTGCATACTATACGGAACCGTCATTTACGCTAACGTGACGTGACCACTCAGCCACAAAGGATCGTCCGATAGGCAAGGTCGAATTTACTGCTTATAAACTTCAATCTTCCATGAATCTCATACATTCATAACTGCTCATGGCGTATCAAATGTAAACAAATGACGTCATACATTAAGAAATGGACAAAGTCCGACAATTTATTTATTAAAGACATTTTGATGTTTAACGTTCTATATAAAAAAAAGAACGTTAAACATAAAAAAAGTCTTTAATAAATATATAGTGTAATATTTCATATATATATATATATATATATATATATATATATATATATATGTATATAGTGTACTATTTCATATATATATATATATATATATATATATATATATATATATATATATATATATAGTGCATTATTCCAAACACTGTGAGAGTGTATCTATGAAATCCTTGTCCACTATATTACAAACTTCCTGTTTCTATATATCAAAACCGAGTTTACTTCCATCTTTCCTTCTATCTATCTATCTATTAATCGTTGACACTCCAAGCAAGGCTGTACAGCCATTGGCAGGCAAGAGGTTACAGGGTGTGTGGGAGTTAGGAACAGAAACATTATTAATGAGGAGAAAAAGAAAAGAACAATCAATCAGGAGGAGATTTGATAGCGATTAAAATTGCATTTATGGAGCCGGGAGGAGTTCCACAAGTGAGAAGTGCGGGATAAGTAACTGTTAGCATAAAAGTTAAGGCTACAACTAGCCAGCTCAACTGATGAGATCTTGACTGATGAGATCTTGACACCAATCTAGTATTCCGTTTAGAATAAAAAGATCTGGGTACCATAGTGAAGAGCTCAGGTGAACAATTACCATGAAAATATTTATAAAGAAATGTCACAGATAGGCAATTTTATGGTAGTTGCCAAGTGACTGAAGGTGACCTGCCAGATCGGGACCAATAATATTGCTGATTCTTCTTTGGATCTTATCGAGGAGCTCCAGGTAAATAGCAGGGGCACCGGACCATATATGGCAGCATTTTTCTAAGCATGGACGAATTGTAGACTTATAGATATGCAAGATAGATTTCGAAGAGAAAAATTGTCTCGCCTGACAGAGTGAACCGACTTTCTAAGAAGCTGATCTAGCGATGGATTCAACGTAGTCTTTCCTCCTCATGATAATTGAGAACCTTAGCAAAGGAAGGTGAAATGAATCACACTTTCTTGGAGGTCCGCATTGGTCATGCTGATGGAAGGCAGAGAGGGGTCTCTCAAATGATTAATGGAGTGCAGTAAAACCAAGAAAGTGATCTATCTATCTATCTATCTATCTATCTATCTATCTATCTATCTCAACAATTAAGTGAAAAATACAGTCATTTTTGCCGCGAGTTCCCATGAGTGATTCAAAAATTACAAAACTTTGAGTTAAACTTCGATAAGTATTGAACATCTTCATTTATGTTGTAATAATAATTAACACTCTTGTCTTATATTGATAATTTATTAGAAGAAATTCTATTAAATTTTATATTCGTTAAATTATATAATTTTGTGAATATTATTTGCTTGTATTAATAGCTAACATTTTTAATCTGCTATATGTTATTATCTATACCTCTATTTGTGTATATATCACTCAGCAGGGCGACTCTCTATATAGTAGAAAATATATTTGAAGTATTATCTCTTTCTTTGAAGTGGTTAAACAATTCATAACTATCACATTTCAAACAATATTAAATCAGATCCCATTTTCATGAATATAGAATGCCATTGCGTTTTATTTGATGTCAGTCCTTATACATTGCACGTACAGTGATGAATCGGTGGAAAAATATTGGCTTTAGCCTTACAATTTTTTCCTATTAACGTTGAATATTTTCTGAATTGCAAGAATTTTACCATTCCAACTGATTGATTGTTTGGGAAGAAAATTAACGATGTGTTTCCAAGTTTCAAATAAAGATATAGAAAGATGAAAAAAGGAATATATATATTTCTTGAATAGGCTCAGAGAACAATTTTCTTCTTCTTCTTCTTCTTCTTCCTCTTCTTCGTCGTTGTCGTCTTCTTGAATAAGCTCAGAGAACACTTCTTCTTCTTCTTCTTGAATACGCTCAGAGAACACTTCTTCTTCTTTTTCTTCTTGAATAATCTCCGAGAAAACTTCTTCTTCTTCTTCTTGAATAGGCTCCGAGAACACTTCTTCTTCTTCTTCTTGAATAGGCTCAGAGAACACTTCTTCTTCTTCTTGAATAGGCTCAGAAAACACTTCTTCTTCATCTTCTTCTTGAATAGGCTCCGAGAACACTTCTTCTTCTTCTTCTTCTTCTTGAATAGGCTCAGAGAACACTTCTTCTTCTTCTTTTTCTTCTTCTTGAATAGACTCCGAGAACACTTCTTCTTGAATAGGCTCAGAGAACACTTCTTCTTCTTCTTGAATAGGCTCAGAGAACACTTATTCTTCTTCTTCTTGAATAATCTCCGAGAAAACTTCTTCTTCTTCTTGAATAGGCTCCTAGAACACTTCTTCTTCTTCTTCTTCTTCTTCTTGAATAGGCTCAGAGAACACTTCTTCTTCTTCTTCTTGAATAGGCTCCGAGAACACTTCTTCTTCTTCTTCTTGAATAGGCTCAGAGAACACTTCTTCTTCTTCTTTTTCTTCTTCTTGAATAGACTCCGAGAACACTTCTTCTTGAATAGGCTCAGAGAACACTTCTTCTTCTTCTTGAATAGGCTCAGAGAACACTTATCCTTCTTCTTCTTGAATAATCTCCGAGAAAACTTCTTCTTCTTCTTGAATAGGCTCCGAGAACACTTCTTCTTCTTCTTCTTCTTCTTGAATAGGCTCAGAGAACACTTCTTCTTCTTCTTCTTGAATAGGCTCCGAGAACACTTCTTCTTCTTCTTCTTCTTCTTGAATAGGCTCAGAGAACACTTCTTCTTCTTCTTCTTCTTCTTGAATAGACTCCGAGAACACTTCTTCTTGAATAGGCTCAGAGAACACTTCTTCTTGAATAGGCTCAGAGAACACTTCTTTCTTCTTCTATGTGCCGCATTCCTTCATAAGGCGGACGAACATAGCTCTCCAAATCTTCCTATTACTTTTTACCCTTAGGAGTTTGCCTCGATTTGCTGATGCACCCGCCCACTTGTCTGCCATTCATTTACGCAAACTCGTCCGGTAGTTAAATCGCCGCCTTCCTCTATCTTTCTTACCCTCAATATGGCCTGTGAGTTTTAAGCTTTCTAAGATGTCCTTCCTCATTATGTGTACATGGAATCTCATCTATCTTTTCCTGATTCTGAGAATAAGAGACCAGCTGCCTATAATAATGAACTGAAAGCTCAAGCAGTCATCACACTGTTTGGGCCACCCCTTTATTGAATGATAATGCCGGCATTC
>OZ010592.1:43223997-43358997 GCA_963932145.1 Acanthosepion lycidas | reverse complement strand
ACATAGACTCTTAGACGGAGGACGGCACAACGGCCTCTCTGTGTGTTCTTTGTTTGCGTTATGTGTGCTGTCGTTACTTGTTGATTGACAATAAATCTTGGTTCGGTCTGTTGTTCTTTGATCGCTTTCCCATTTGTGCATATTATCAGACATGTTAGATTTTGTCTGTATTAACAGGTTTAATTTGAATAAATAATTTACATATTCCTCTGTCAAAGCATTGCGATAGATGAGTTGTGTATTCATTTCTAATCTTCTCGTTTGAGAATTTATCAAAGGTGTTTAGAATAAAATACTTATTCATATAAAGCCTTCTCTTATCCAAATAAGGGTAATGGCATCCGTTCTCCCAAGATATTTTAATCTATGTAATGGCCAATAAAGAAAGAGTGTTTTTTTTTTATTTGTGTACTTCTTAAACAAAACAAACCCCCCCAAAAAAATCTACCAATTCCAAGATGATTTTTTCTGATGTCAATATTACATAATGCTTTTTATATTACGAGCTGATTGATTTGTTTTGATAGAGAAAAATGAATTTTATTTATAAGTTGAATATATTTACTGGTTTTACATAATGAAAAGCATTTCATCAATAAATTAAACAAATCCTATTTTGGGTAGCATAAAATAGACATCAATGAAAAATTGAATTTGCTGCGTGTAATTTCATACAAGCTCGGTAATCATTCCCCCCCACAGTGCTAAATAAATTAACATTTTTCTAACACACATACATGCACACGTAAATATATATGTATAAAAACAAACGTGCACATGCATACATGCCGCACATCCACACGTAAGCATGCGCTTGCACACATATACACAATTATATACACGATTTATGCCCGATATTGATGACCTTAAGATCACAAATAAGGCAATGCTTAACAATATTAATATATATATATATATATATATATATATATATATATATATATATATATATATATATATAAATTGTCATAGAAAATATGCGTCCTCCGAACCTATATCCTATACGGAGCCTTCATATAGCCAGACGTGCTTTTACCGATTGATCCACAGAGGAGCGGTTCGGTTAGCAAAGTCGATTTTACTGTTTTTTTAACTTACAATTCTCCCTGTCGGAGGACGCATATTTTCTATGAAAATCTCGGACATTCAGGCCGGTAAATGTCTTAAATACTGTTTATTATAAACAGCATTTACTTAAATAGTTGTATGTATAAAAACAACGTACAAACATAAAAAATGTCTTTAAATAATTGTCAAACTTTTTTCCATTTCATAATATATATATATATATATATATATATATATATATATATATATATATATTATGAAATATTATTTTTCTTTTATTGTTCTCGACCCTTAATCATTTTTTCTTATTATTTCACATTCAATAATTTCTTGCGTCTCAGTTGCTTTATTGCCTTCCTTGAAATGGAACGATTAGAAAAAAATCTTCATACTTACTTCATACTAAAAAGAAAACCCCACTGTCATTCTACATAGCTGTCTTTACCAAAAGTTCCATCTACTAAATTAATTCCTGATAAACTCAAAGACCTTGGAATTAAAACCTCCCTGACAAAATATTTTACTTTTAAATTCAAACGTTTAATTTCTAATATTAAGCACACTTTCCCTATAAACATGGTTAATTTAAAAACAATATGTGTGTTCGGCTGTATGTAATTGTGCGTGTATGTGTGTATGCGAATTGGCATAAATATTCTTTGGTATTTTGGCGTTGGATGATAGTTGCATTTAATTACATGCATCCAACATATCACTTTTCATTTTTCTTAGACAACTGTCATATTCGATTGCATTTTGGCGTGTAATTTTCTAAATTGGCTTGGATTTCTTTGTTGATTGTGCGTCTACAGAGTTATTGGAATTGAATCCTGAATTATTAACTTTTTTCTTTTAAGCGTGGCAAATAATTGTTTCCGTCAAGTGTCGCTGTCATTTCGATGCTACAATAGACGAATAGCGTTCGGAACGCTATAACGCTATAACAGAAAAGGCGTGACAATTCCGTTAGGATAACTTCAGACTTTGTTTCCGAGAGCACCAGGTAGAGTTTCCCAAACTTCTGTTTTTTGAGAACACTCTACTTATCGACCGCTCAGTCTCTGGAAAGAGAGGCCCCAGACATGTCTATGCCGAAGGTTAGAGTGTCGTCTGACGAGGTAGACAAACCAGACCCCGTTATTACGGGGTCTAAGGAGAATTTATGTCCTCACCTATGGGCTCGGAAAAACCCACGTTAAATCTTGTGCCATACCCCGCTCTGTGTAGAGTACCAGGTATATACGGTTTGGCTGGTCCGTTATCAACACTCGCTTTTCCACGGACTTAATTCAGTGTTCCCTACTCATAGTCTGTTCTACAAGAGAACCTATTTCCCCTTTCTATTTAAGATGTGTCTAGGGAAAGATGGGATGTTACATATATGTATATCTAAGAAAAATTCCCAAACTTCTGTTTTTTGAGAACACTCTACTTATCGACCACTCAGTCTCTGGAAAGAGAGGCCCCAGACATGGCTATGCCGAAGGTTAGAGTGTCGTCTGAGGAGGTAGACAAACCAGACCCCGTTATTACGGGGTCTAGGGAGAATTTATGTCCTGACCTACGGGCTCGGAAAAACCCACGTTAAATCTTGTGCCACACACCGCTCTGTGTTGAGTACCAGGTATATACGGTTTGGCTGGTCCGTTATCAACACTCGCTTTTCCACGGACTTAATTCAGTGTTCCCTACTCATAGTCTGTTCTACAAGAGAACCTATTTCCCCTTTCTATTTAAGATGTGTCTAGGGAAAGATGGGATGTTACATATATGTATATCTAAGAAAAATTCCCAAACTTCTGTTTTTTGAGAACACTCTACTTATCGACCACTCAGTCTCTGGAAAGAGAGGCCCCAGACATGGCTATGCCGAAGGTTAGAGTGTCGTCTGAGGAGGTAGACAAACCAGACCCCGTTATTACGGGGTCTAGGGAGAATTTATGTCCTGACCTACGGGCTCGGAAAAACCCACGTTAAATCTTGTGCCACACACCGCTCTGTGTTGAGTACCAGGTATATACGGTTTGGCTGGTCCGTTATCAACACTCGCTTTTCCACGGACTTAATTCAGTGTTCCCTACTCATAGTCTGTTCTACAAGAGAACCTATTTCCCCTTTCTATTTAAGATGTGTCTAGGGAAAGATGGGATGTTACATATATGTATATCTAAGAAAAATATATTATTATTAACGATATTATAGCGATTTAATCCTTCTTTATTTACAAACACTGAAATCAATGTCTACCGGCCTTGGTCAGTATCAAAGAAAAATATGCTTGCATTATTTACATTATTCAAATTGTTATCGTCATCTTCATTGCTATATTCACAAACTTGACACGTTATCGAAGAATTGAGTAATAAATTTATTTTTTCAGATAAGATTTTAATATCTGTGACATCAGACAGAAATTGCAAAATGTGTTAAATTTATCCAGACAATATATTACATCACAAGAGAACAGGAAGTAAATGTCTAAATTACTTGACCTAGAAAAATTTCTGGGGATTTACATTATTGAAAAGAGTGGGGAAAAGAAAACGGTGAAGAAAGTGTCAGCACAATGTACAGGGGTGGTAAGATGAAGTACAAGTGACAGCTAATGACAGGCATTGAAATTAAATCGAAATTTATATCATCATCATCATCTAATATACGTCAGTATAGTGAAAATCATCATCTCTATCTATAAAAGGGAGGATGTGTGTGTGTGTGTGTGTGTGCGTGTAACGAATGCACGGCCGCGATTTTCGACGGATTTGCACCAAAATTTACATGCACATGCTCCAAGTTAGTGGGAAGGCCAAGACCAACTTTGCATTTCCCAACACACATCTATAGTGGAAATAATCGATTTTTTCATGCTTCTACGGCTGTTTTTATGTAGTTTGCGGCCATTTTCTACTGGCCAGATTGAGAGCCTATAGCCGGCTGCAACGAACAGGCAGAAAGATTCTATTGGCCAGCGTGAGAGCCAACAGCTGACTGACACGAATGTTAACTAGTATGCTTGCATGCAAAAAAAAATCGATAGCTGCATTCGTCACAAGTGGGAAAAAATCAAATCTGCATGGCACTTTACTCCAATTGGATCATTCGCTTGCTTAAACTCAACGTTTATTCTGATTCCGCACAATTGGGTTGGGTGTGAAAAAGTATTTGTTGTTAACATTCTTTTTTTTATTCGAGTCCTTTTTTAAAGCTGATCGTTTTGTGTTAATTTTGTTTAGGTCTTTTTTCGTAACAGATTTAATGTTTAGTATAGAGCTTCGAAAAAATTCGCAGTGTGAGATAGGCAATAAGTAAGGCATGTATCAACATCAGCACGGCAAAGGGCACTCCTTTAAAGGCAAGGAAGGTAAAAAATATTTTAAGTCAAGTGATAGCGATTGCTGTATGAGTCGTACGATTTTTGAATCAAGCACGGGCAACGCCGGTCCATGTCTCTGTATGTGTGTGAATGGCATATACAAATAAAAAACATGTAAATATAAACATCCATAGAAACACACATATAAGCACATATATATGATGCGTACACATACACATGCATAAATACATACACACATGTACACATATACATATATGTATATATATATATATTTATATGTGTGTGTTTGTGTACTGTAAATACTCACATATCATGCGAATTTTGAAGAATTAATTTAGAAGCTAATTTTAAGGGGGTTGCATCACACACGGGATATAAAATTAGCGTATGTCCTGCTTAGCCTAACTGTATCGTTGACTAAAGTATAGTCGAAATGTACAGCTATATTTAAAATCGTCAGGATATTTATAAAACTGATATTTTACTTTACTTTATCCAATACTGATGCATGTAATATTCACATATTAATGTCGTATTATAAAATACAAACATAGCGAATCTGCATTTTTTCAATTGTTTATGTTTATAAGATGTTTAGCTGCTCCTCGTTCGGATGTTTATGGGTGTACGCGTTTTCGCAACGTGTTTAGGCTTACAAACGATACTTTCATCATTCTCTCTTACTTTTTTTTAACTTATTTCTCTAGAAGATGGGAGAAAGAAATAGAAGAAAAGCGGGCAGTCTACTGCAATTTTGTTTCTCAAAAAAAGGAACTCGCCTGATACAAGAGATACATGATAAAATCATTTTTATATTTGTGAAAATTTGTTGCTCGCACGATACGGGAGATCGCGCGTTACACGAGTACATACGGTATACGCACTCACACGCACAAAAACGCACACACACACGCACATATATATATATATATATATATATATATATATATATATATATATATATATATACTTAATGTCTTCGATATGATGAAGGCAGGTAGGCGAAATGAATTATGGGATATTATTTTCGAAACATGAACATTTTTCAAAATGTCAGTAACATATAACGCTTTTGGGCTTATTTATAAATTTATTATTATTATTATATATATATATATATATATATATATATATATATATATATATATATATATATATATATATACTTAATGTCTTCGATATGATGAAGGCAGGTAGGCGAAATGAATTATGGGATATTATTTTCCAAACATGAACATTTTTCAAAATATCAGTAACATATAACGCTTTTGGGATTATTTATAAATTTATTATATATTTATATATATATATATATATATATCATTTTTCAAAATGTCAGTAACATATAACGTCTTTGGGCTTATTTATAAATTTATTATTATTATATATATATACTATATATATATATATATATATATATATATATATATATATATATATATACTTAAGGATTATTATAAATTTATTATATTATTTATATATATATATATATATATATATATATATATGTGTGTGTGTGTGTGTGTGTGTGTGTGTGTGCGTGCGTGTGTGTGTGTGTGTGTGTATAGTGAGACCCAAAATGTACAGAACACCAGAAAAATATTGATTTAAAAAGTCAGATAACATATAACGCTTTTTGGGCTTATTTAAGAGTCACTCATTTCCTTTCATCTTTAAACACGAGAACGCCAGTTAAGAAATAAAAAGTACTATGATTACTTAGTCAAGCAACACAAAAATGTACACATACATTTTTTCTTTCGTTTTGAGATCTGTCGAAACGCGTTATCAAATCAAATCTAATTTCAAATGTACATATATATATATATATATATATATATATATATATATAAGTAAACATAGAAGTCAACACTTAGAGGCGACAGTCTGTTTCATGCTAGATGCAATCGTCAGGCCACGAGTGCTGTTATTTTTCTTGGCTATTTATATATATACGGGTCAGTGGTGCATTGTGGGTAGTCTATTTTGCCGGTTATTTTACCGGAAGTCGTTTATTTGTTTATTCGGGTTAAATTATTTTGCTTGTTTTTATTTATTTTTATTTTTCATTTTTTTTTATTTCTTATCTTATATATCTATCCATTTTTTTATTTTTATTTTAATCGCTGTTTTTATTAACGTAGTAAAAATTTGTTTATATCGCTTATTTAATAGTTTTGGTTTGGTTTGGTTTGGTTTGGGAAGATAATTAAAGGTATTTATTCAATTTGGGGGTTGATTGTTGTAGTTTATTCTATTATTTTTGCGGGAACAGTTTTTAATTTGTTTATTACTTCATGTATTTATTTGGATTGATTATATTTATTTGTTTTTTCTAACGGTTAGTTTATCGGGATCAGTTTGTTAGTTTTTTTTTATTTGGATGAATTTAGGTCAATTTATTTTACTTGTTTTTATTTATTTATTATACTGTATATTTTCTCTTTTCGGTTTTCGATTTTTAAGTGACGTAGTGTTTTTTATCGTTATATACCAGTTACAGCTATTTTTTTTCGTCCGATTTTTGGTTTGATTTTTATAGTCTAACTAATATTTTGGTCATAATGGTTTGCTAATTTGTTTATTATTTACTTTATTTATTTGGGTTCATTGATTTTTTCCCTTATTTTTTATTCTATTTCGTCTATTCTAACAGGTGTGATTTGGTAATTTGTTTGGGTTAATTTATTTTGCTTATTTTATTGTCATTCTATTCATGTATTTATTTTTATTTTATTTTTTCCGTTTTCGAATTTTAAGTAACGTAGTAAAAATTTGTTTTTGAGATGAGCTCGGATATTTTATTTAATAATTTATTTTGGTCGGGGAAAGTAATGATAGCTATTTTTTGATTGATTGTTGTAGGCTGATGAACTTTTCCTTATTTTCCGAGGTATTTTTGTTGTGATGTGTGTTTTGTTTTTAATTTCCCAGATATACTTAGAAACAATGTGCTGTCCGCATATTTACTATTTGTGAAATATGTTTTGTGTGTATAATTTCTTTGTTTCCAGGGTCCTTCAGTTACTCCTATGTATACTTTTTCTTCATTATCTAATGATTTTATCGTGGCTTGGTATATTACGTTGGTTTGTAAACAATTACCGTTTAAGAGACATTCGTTCTTTATTCTGCAATTGTACCTCGGTTAAAATTGTTCGTGTGGTTTGTTGATAATTTTCTTGTTGTGCTTTTTTATTATTTGTACCATGCTCTCAGTGTAACTGTAGCTGATTTTTACTGTGTTTTTGTTGAATATTTTTTGTAGGGTGTTTCATGCCGGGAAGTGTTTGTGTAAGAGTTTGAAGAATATTTTTCCTACGTTTTTGCTGTACGGTGGGTTGAACCATATGATATTTCTTTTCCTGTTGGCATTTTTTGTGTTCTGTGGTGAGTATATGAGTGTTGCTGGAAATCCGCTTCCGGTAAAATAACCATCAAAATAGACTACCGACAATGCACCACTGATACGTATATAAATCAATAGCCGAGAAAAATAACAGCACTCGTGGTCTGACGATTTCATCTGGCATGAAACATATTGTCGCCTCTAAGAATTGACTTCTATGCTCACTTTTATATTTACACACGCTCTATCTCTGATATTGAGCACTTTATCCCATAAATATAGCACATCTTAAGACTATATTTCTTCATATATATATATATATATATATATATATATATATATATATATATATAGTGTGTGTATCAAAAATACTTTAAAATCTTTGGGGGCGGGTTCATCACACCAAAACAAGGACAATATTAGATATAAACATATGTTCGCAAATCTTTTGTTTTGGGTTACTAATTATTCAAATATCGCCCGATTATTATTATATTGCATTTTTCCCAGTAGGGCCCGGTATCTGAACCTCCCTTATACATCTGTAGTAATAACTCTATTAGAAAATTAAGATTAATTCTTCATTTTTGATAGATTCCTTTTCCTTTGTTTGAAGTCTTTAAAAATTTAAGCGCAGAACTATATTCGTGGCAACGTCTCATCATTTTACAATTGAAATGACTACATGCCAATACTTTCTTTATATATAATGTCAATTGCCATCCTCTGTCTTCTTAATTCCTTTTTTTTTTATTCTGCTATCACCTTGATACTGTATTTATTTTTCTCATTTTGTTTCAGACCCCCATTAACAGCTTGCATCTTACTGGCTTCGTTGTCTTGCTTGCGGGTGAAATGATTTTTTTCTTTTAAAAAAGAAAGCTTTTTGCGGCAGAATTTTCCTTGGTATATGATTAGTTTATATTGGACACTTTCTAAGTCTATCTAAGGACGGAATAGTGTCAGCTAGTAGTAAGTATGGATGTACATATTTTGTTCCATCCACCTTGCAAATAAGAAAATTCACGACAGCCTTGATTTGTGATCGGATTCAGTACTTACATGTGTCGCTGGTTGGAAGAATATCTTTGTCTTATGAAGTATTCTTCTTTCTACGTGTCCCTCTAGAAACTTTGTAATCAAGGCTCTCTACATCTTCCATCCTTTCTCTATCAAAGATTGATAGTTGTGCAGATCATTATATATCTTTTGGCTGATCCTCCTCTCCTCTTTTCTATAAACATTTTACACTTTTGCTTTCAGTATGTCGTGTGTATGTCAAACTTTCTAAGCAGTCTTTCCATACTATGTCTCCAAGAAATGTGTTATAGTGGAGCACACCTATTCTATAGTTAATAGACTCTCCCACCTATAATAAGTAGGAGTAGTAAGAGTAACGAGGAGTCGCTCAGTGGGTCAGTCAGTCAATGCCGGACGACTGTTAGTCGGATACTAAAGTATCAGCGACCGCAACTAGATTACTCTGCGTAATACTTATTATATCAAGTTCCTAACGTTTTGTACGTCGAACCTATTTTAGGACCAACTTAGTAGAAATACAAGCCTCCATTGTGAAACCACACCATAGCAAAATGTCAGATATTTGTTTCTGATTCTAACCATAAATGACATTCCCATTTTCTTAAAACTTCATTGGTTCTTTCATGCTATATTCATAGAATTCTCAGCATTCTTATGTAGAGCTATTCAACATTCAGCATTCAATGTCGTATACGAAGATTGGTATTACATAGCAGTTCATTAATTTCTTTTAATTTCTTATTAGTTTACTTGGTTTCTGGAAGGCATTTTTTGATATTCTAATATGACTTCGAATATTAGTGCCACAGCATTCGTCATCAGTTCCAAAAAAATTAGAAATTAAAAAGGAAGAAGATTTTTTAGTGATCCCATGTCGCAACCGAATATGTCAAAAAGTCGAGATTTTATATGTTTTTCTTTTCTTTTCCGGAAATACCTTAGTAAAATTACTTGGGTGACTCAGATTCCGAGTAATGGCCCCAGCACAAAGACAGAAATTTTAAAAAATGAAGAGAAATAAGCCGAGTAAGATTGTAAAAGGACATATTTGTCAATAGTGAAAACTATCTTATGTTTCTTTTTATGTGCCATGTCCTTTTAGGGCATAGGCGATCATGGCTCTCCATCTCCTCCTACCCCTTGCAGCTCTCAAAATGTTCGTTTCCTCTGCGACCTCTCTTAGACCACGTTCTGTTATCCACTTGCTTAAGCTCACTAGGTTTTCATGCGCTGTTTTCCCTTGTCTCTCTTTCCCTCTATTCAACCCGTGAGTATCAGATTCTCCAGGCCCTCCTTTCTCATTATGTCTTCCAGAAACTTCAGCTGCTTCTTCCTGGTGTTAACTGTAAGCCTCTTCCTTGTTTGCATTCTATACTGGAACTGCGCTCTCCGATTAACAATTAGCCATTGTCCATTACGCCAGCAGTTCATCCAAACTTACAGCACCTGTTATTTACAAGCGGTTACCCCTGTATGTACTCACCAGACTCGACTGTGCTTAATGTCATTGGGCGTACGATTACCGGGGAAGTATTCAAAAATTGTGTTTTTTTCTTTTTTGTTTTTTTGTTTTTTTGTAATTTGGTAGGATTAATTCGTTTCAAGCTAATTTATCAGTTGATCTGAGAAAAACGTTCTAAACAACAGTTTAAACATTCCTAAACATGTTAGACACCTTGCTTGCTTAATTAAGCCCACTAGGTCTTTATGCGTTGTTTTTCCTAGTCTCTTTGCCTCCATTCAATCTGTGAGTATCAGATTCTCCAGGCCTTCCTTCCTCATTATGTGTCCCAGAAATTTCCGCTGCCTCTTCCTGATATTATGTATAAGCCTTCTCCTTGTTTCCAACCTCTCTAAGATCTCATCGTTGTTCACACGCACGGTCCATGATATCCTTAGCTTCTTTCTCTAGAAGGAGGAACTCATTGACTGAACGGACAGCTAACTAGCGGTGGTGTCTCCATAAGCCAACGTGGGCAAAGCAACGGGAAACCACTATCAATCTCAAGAAAAATCATGGTTAACAACTCAGGTAATGCGAAAACTAACGACCTGAAGGGGGTTATGTCTATGGGAATTATCTTTTCGCCCGGTATGGGGCCGACATGCGCAAAAGGTGTCACCTGACCGTCATCCAGCGAAAGGTTTCTTTGGAGATTTAAATATCAGTGTTTGAATCTATGGCTTTGTTCTGGGCTCCAACACTTATCTTAGATATCATCCGAACTCTGTTATAAAAACAAAAAGCGGAAAAAACAGATTCAAAAATTTCTTGAGTTAGGTTTGGTTTGGTTTATTTTGTTTTAGAACCTGAATACGTTAATTAATTTGTATGGATAAAATATCGTTTTATTTATTTTGTTATACGGTATATCAACCTCAATAGGTTATTCAATGCCGACACAACTTTTAGGATAGATTCGTATGGCTAGAATATGTGTTCTTTGTAAGAAATCAGTTTGTAGATCGGGTTTCATTAACGTATTTTTGTAAACACATTTTTTTTCGAAAGTTAGATATATTGCTTGTAATATTTTTAAAAAATGTATTGTTGATATTTTTACTATAAAATCTATTGAAATACTTTTATAGTATTTGATCCCAGCTTGGAGAGGAATATTTGCCAATAACTGGGATCCTAGCAGGTGCTACTACACACGTTATTATTACGTGCTAACTAATTTCCCATAGATGGGAGCCTAAAAGGTGCTATCCACGCCCCGGGTCAGAGTGGACCTGGAAAGAACAGCAATTAAAAGGTGGTTCCCAGTTCTTCAAAACCTCCCGATCAGATGCTTTACTACCTGGGGTCGTTCATCGTCATACCCAGGATACTTAATTTAAGAAGTTAACCAAATCAAATATTGATAATAAAAGAAATAAGCCAAATAAAATTATGGTCAAACAAACGACAAATATTTAGTTTTACATTTCTTAGTAATATATTGTACTAAGATGAAACCTTTTTACCTAATAAATAAGATGCATAATTTACAATCGTAATTTAAATTAAAATACATCAAGTTAAAAGAATATAATGATAATTAATGATTTTAATACACGATAATGATAATTGTAACATTAGCCGGTTTCTTATAAGGAAATATTTGACATTCATTGACCAAGCAGCCAGTACTACTGTCAGTTAAAATTTATAAAATCTGTCGCGTAAATCAATTTTTCAGGAAAATATCAATTCAAATAGCTAATATCAATATTTCCAGTATTGATGAATTTTCATTTGTAACCTCTTCTTTGATATAGTACGGAATATAAACATCTTGATTATATCATTATTTTATCTTCCCGTTATATGTGCTGTCCATTTTAGTTGTTGCTGCTTTTGGTAGTCCTCAAATGATGTGGTATCTGTTATTTGCTACAGTTCTTTGTGAGTCTGTCGCATCAGTTCACAAGTTTCGAAGAAGTTTGGTCTTATCCAAGATTAGCAGGCTTTACTCGCTCAAGGCCATTTTAAACCATTGATCTGAAAAGGCGGTTGTATACAACTGACAGTTTAGCTATTTCTGCTTTGGTGACATATATGGCATCGACCTGATGATGCTATCTAAGAACATCGATCGAGGTTGCAGGTTAAAGTTGTTGTTTTTTTTTTGTGATGTTGGACGGCTTCGCTTGTCAGTTTTGTGATGCCAAACGAAAGCTCGTTATTTTTTCAATCGTGAAGGAAGGCAATAAAGCCACTAAAACACAAAAGGTTGTTGGATGTAGAAGTATTAGAAAACAAAAAAATACTAAACAGTAAGTGCAAAACAGAATAGTTAGAACTGTAGATAGTTATTCGATATTGAATTTAAAATTTTGACCACTTATGTTGTCCGATATATATATATATATATATATATATATATATATATATATATATATATATATATATATACGGAATTTTTTTAACATATTATATATACGAAGTATATATAAATAAAGAGACTGAAATAAATAGATGACCAGACTCAGGTATATAGAAAGAAAGAACGAAATATATATATATATATATATATATATATATATATATATATATATATATATATATATAAAAAAGAAAGAGACTGAAATACATAGTAGATAATATATAAAGAAAGAGAGTGAAATACATATATACCGCGTATATATATATAAATAATATATAAAAAAAATTGGATATATATATATATATATATATATATATATATATATATATATATATATATATATATATAATTATTTATTTAAAAAATTAATAACATTAATATGTTATAAAATTACTACAAAAATAGCCATTTTGTTTCAACACCCTCGGTGTCTTATCAAGTGATGACGTTGAATGTAAAATAAATGGTTTTAAAAGTTTCAAATTAATTAACAATCCTTCGCAAGGGGAAAACGTTGTTGCAAAGGCTAGATGGACCAATCAAAATACAAGTATAGGAAAATTCAAAAAGCTTGACAACGAAGTCATGTTATAATATCTATTCAGATGTTTAAAATATGGGTAGTATTAAAAAAGAATTTATTCCAACCAATAATTACTAAATTATATGATAAAATTTAATATTAAAATTAAAAACTGCTAAATTCAAAATCAAAATTTAATCGCTATTAAGTATACAACTATAAAATTACTGAGGAGAAAAGAAGAAATATATATGTTATTCAATTTATTTCTTCATTGAAGTTACTTTAGCTAATTTAATCTCCGGTCATTTGACAATGTATACATTTTAATCCTAAGAGTGTGTGAATGGGGTCCTAAACAATTACATTCAATGTCATCACTTGATAAGACACCGAGGGTGTTGAAACAAAATGGCTATTTTTGTAGTGATTTTATAACATATTTATGTTATTAGTTTTTTTAAAATAAATAATTATATCTGCACTACTTTGTATTGAGCACTCTTTTAAGAATAGTAATTGTAGGTTATTGGAATTCATTCCATATACACCAATCATATACTTGGATATATATATATATATATATATATATATATATATATATATATATATATATATATATATATATATATATATATGTATGAATGTATCTCAGTCTATCTCTCTGTTTTGATTTCTTTAGATCTATTAGGCTTATTCATCCCACATTCACTCTCTCTCTCCCCTTCTCTCTATCACTATCCCTTTATGATTATTTAACGAGAATCCCTGACCATTTGTCTTGTCCATCCGCAAGCATTCAATCAATTTGCCGATGAAAATTATAACTGCCTCTTCATAGCTTTCAGGCCTTTACGCCAATATCTCGAGTTTTGACTTCCTTACCCACTTTCCTTTCAATTTCCTTAACTGCCATTACCGCAAAATCGTCACCTAGATATTGGCTAGCTCAATAAACACCTCAGCGGACTTTGAAAAGTAAACATTTGCCTATGGAGTAAAAGTGAACTATAGATCTTTCCAGGCCGCATTATAATTATTTCTCGCAGAAGTTTATTGAAAGGTCTTTCACTACTTTAACCCAATAAAAGACAAAAGATTCACTCAAAGTCGATGTTTACTGGACGAGGTTGTCATATGGACGTAAGAAGAGGAAGTAAGAAGTCCATTTTATGAGGACATATAGGATAGAAGATGATATAATAGAATAGTCATACACCTGTGTTTCCCCTCACTGGAGTGTGATTGGCTGGTGTCCGTCATAAATATCGACGGACTTGTAAGAGAGTCAGAGAAGAGTCAAGAGCCTTAGTCTGAGAGCGAAGTCTATAACGACCCCCCATTGGACTAGCCATTGATCTACACTTCTTACCTGCGACTACGACGCGTACCAGTCGATTACTGCTACCATATTCTACTTGGTTATAGTAGCCAAAACCACTTAGCTACTTCGTTCAAATATATCCCTTTCCGGGAAGATTGTTGTAATTGTTGAAGCTTCCTCTCGGCAGTTTGTTGCACAACGTTCTACGTTCTTTTGGGAAGGACCTACCCGTATAAAATACCCATCTTGCCATTGGAATAAGAAGGGCGCCAGGATGTTTCGATACTGTGTACATAGCTTGGATGGTGTTAGATGTAAAGTTTTGAACTATCGGTCAGTGTATTTTCAATGGAAATCAAGGTAGAGCGTCGAGAGGCTTGTGACGTTTATCATGAAGGAGATGTCTTAGGGTGAAGAATAAATTATCACCCACGAGGCCGCGAGCGCAGATAATTTTGAAAACTGCCAAAAGTGCAAGGAGATGATTGGAAAGCGCTATCAAAGATATTTTATCAATATACTATTTTCGTTTTTATTTAAATCTTTTTAACATGTAATTTAGATTTTGCATAGGAATGAAACTATAAGGGAATAGACTTTTTACTTGTATAGAAAAGAAAATCTTCATGGTTTTTGTGAAATACGCGTTTGACTTTTATAAATACAAATACGAGGAATAAATCGGAGAAAGATCATGTTACGCCAATCTTCAATGCCTATTAGCAAAAAGAATTCCATGGAAATCAGTTGTTCATTTTTCATTACTATGTTTTAAATAATGGTTGGAGAATGCAAATACGACCTGAGATTTTGCAGAAAACAAAACACAAATAATATATAACGGAAACGAAAGGCAGGCGGAGATGACAACCACTACTGATAACGATACCCGCCAGCCAAAGCTTTAGACTCCATAAAAGCAGTCAGATCTTTATGGATAGAGGCTTATCTGGTAGTTCTCTATCCGGCAAGCTATTATCACTTCGCAGTTGTCCTTCTCTTTTCGGACAGAGAAAATATTGAGAAGTGACCATTTCCGGGGAACAGATTCCTGGGGCAGTAGCCCCTCATTGGACAAAAGATGGGTATCGGTAGCAATACTGATGCCAGCGCAATCTGCAGTTGCGTGGGCTGTCAGATTTTGGGCCCTGTCTTGAGGGACCCGTATGAAACCGACCTTATGTCGCATCACGTCTTCTTAGGGTGATGATTAAGTACCAGTGTCTGACAGAATGCCATATTGACTGTACAACGAGATTGTTGTGTTTCCAAGGATTTCCGTTTGCGTTACACAGCGTCGTTTCAAATTTGTTTGTCCTTGTTTGTGTTTTAGGTGTCTCTTCTGGATTCGCCCTGTACGTGTGTTGTTCTCGTGTGGTTTTCTTGTCTGGGATCCCCGCTCGTCGTAATGCAGTGTTTATTTCAGATCTGCTTAGTTTTCAATCATTTTTACTTTGCCAGATACTCAACTAAGAGTGATTTTCTTAGCCCGGCTTAGATGTGGCATAAAGCCGAAAGTATGGGGCACCCAGTGAAGATCGAACTCACTACTCCGTCGTAATTGATCTTACAAGGTAAGTTTTCTAACCATTACACAACGTCGATGTGCCCAAGATACTTAACTAATAAGAAGAAAATCATTTCATAACACAAAAATAAAACCAATAATATTAACAATAAACAAACATAGTTTCAAGCGCATAGGGGGGGGGTTGATTGGTTTTAAGATATTTCAAATTATTGTGGATTATTAAGTATTGAAATGTAATTTTAAAAATATATTTGAGTGTATAATCATTTAATGATTTGAAGACGTTTTAAGAATCTGTATCGTTCGAGGAGAGGTATATATTGATTATATCTATTTGAGTTAATAAGTACTTGGTTCAGAGACGAGTAAAGATAGCTGAGTTATATTCGTGTCCATAAGCATTTACTTAGTTCGAAGCTATGTAATTATTGGTCGTTATTGCTTGTAAATTTGGGGGGGGGGCTATAAGCATTGCTATCCCCTGTGGATAAGTAAATATTGGTTCTTTTTATTTATGTTATCCAACATTTACTTGTTTCATGTACAGATATTTATTAGTCATTTTATGATAATAGTATATACACTGGGTAACTTTTGAGCGATTATATTTGGAGTTTAAGCAGTTGTGTTTTTCAGGAATAGGTAAATATTAATAGTTCATATTCGAATGTCTAAGCATTTACTTCGAGGATAAGTGCGTATTGTTTTTTTTGTTTTTTTGTAAATTTAAGTCTGTAGGCATTTTATTCGGGAATTGGGACATGTTTCTCATTTATATTTAAGTCAATAAAACTTTACATGTTTGGTTTTCCCCATTTTTCTCGGAAAACAGCCAAGAAAATTCTCATAATCACACACACAGATATATATATATATATATATATATATATATATAATATATGTATATATAAAACATATGCATATATAAAACACACACACATATATGCATATATATATATATATATATATATATATATATATATATATATATATATATATATATATTAGGTTGGTGCAAAAATAATTTCGTTTTCTAACATATGTTACTATGTGAGAAAACGAAATTATTTTTGCACCAACCTAATATATAAAATATGTATATATAATATATATATATAATATATATATTTAAAATATATATATTTATATTTAAATCACACACACACACATATATATATAAAGCACACACAGACACACACACATATATATATATATCATAAACACGTTTGAACACACATATATATAATATATAAAGCACACACACACACACACACACACACATATATATATATATATATATATATATATATATATATATATATATATATATATATATATATATCAGAAACACGTTTGAACACCATTTAGAAACCTGAGAGTGAGACAGAGAGAGAGAGTCAGATTTACCAGCCGTTAATTCACTATCTTAATCTGTGCAATACTCAACGTATATACATGATGAATCCACGGCCGACTTATCAACATGTATTCTCACATATACATACGCAACCCCTTTAATTGGCACAAAGCCCAAATCAAAATACCGAACTCTAAATAACGCTTCTCCAGAAGACGATGAAGGCAAGTTGACAATTGAAACGTTTCTAATCGAATGATAAAAGACCGCTCCTTCCTCACTGGTCTGTGGCAGCTAACTAAGGATACGAGGTGAGAGGTTTAACCATTACAGTTTTGATTAGGACACCTAGCACTTTGATAACATTGGTAAAAGACTTCTGATCTTTCGGGAGTTCAAGGAATCACATGTGCAGTAATCACATCGGCTCAATTGAAACAGTAAAAAGACGAGATCTATCTATCTATCTATCTATCTATCTATCTATCTATCTATCTATCTATCTATCTATCTATCTATCTTCTAAGTACCCGCATAAACATATTACCAGCAATAAAAATCTTGTTGGTATTAAATAGGTCACTAAGTTGATATGCCGTAAAACATAACAAACCAAACCAATCTATCTATCTATCTATCTATCTATCTATCTATCTATCTATCTATTTATCTTCTAAATGCCCGTATAGTTATGCGACACCCTACCCAGATCATTCATTCTATTTTGAAGAGGTTCATCCGAAAATCGCTATTGCATAATCAAGTGGTAAGATTGTTTGCAATTACAAGAAATTATATTTTGGTTTTATTTAAGCCCTTAACAACAAGCAAGTCGTTAAATCCACTAACACAATACCATTACCGAACGTGAAAGAAACGAAAAGAAAACGTTACTGAGAAGAATGGACAATAAATGAACAGGATCCAAGGCGACAGATGGCGACGATTGACATTGCATTTAAATTTGTGAAGATCACATTTGACTAGAAAGCAAGAATCTGGATTAGAGTTTCACAAGCAAGAAGTGTTGGTAAAGAAGTTGTTAGCATGGATCTTATGGTTAAATTTAACAATTTAACCAGTAAGAAGATGACACCTAGCTGCCAATCTAGTACTGCGTTTAAATTCGTGAAGTCGAGGTACCAAAGATAAAAGTTTGTCAGAGTAAATACAGTGAAAATATTTATAGAAAAAGCAAAGTGAAGCCCCGTTAGGGCGATGGTAATGTGATTGAATCCAAGATGCCAGGCCCGGACTGATAACATTGCAGATTCATCTTAGACGTAGAGCAGGCATTATTGAAGAAGATTTTTAACAAGCTGGAAAGCAAGAAACAGAATGGTATTGATTATAGATCTTTGCGATAACAGATTCTGTTCAGGAGTACAAAAATTGCATGGGTTCATCGAGTCTATATACTGTAAAGCAAGGGTCGGCAACGTAGGCATTTTGACCGGCCCGCGAGCCTGATCACCAATGACTATTTTTAACACGAGAGACGACCTTCAAATGAAATTTGTTATATGACCTTTCCATAGAATGTATACACATCTCAGTGCACTAAAAATATTAGACTATCTGCAAGTTATCTTTCATGAGACTTTTTTTACCAAGTTGCGTTGCTTAAGTTTAATGTCAAATAATGGATACATATTTGTTATGACCCTTGGCTACATTAAAAGATAACAGAAGCAAAAGGAACGATGAAGTGAAAGAGGCCAGGGAGGGACTGACATGCGAGGTAGCAGAAATCTAAAGACAGTTAAACAAACGCGCATTATACATAGATGCCTCATGAATGTGTGGATGATACCGCATGTGTGTGTGTGTGTGGTTCGTTTGTAAAACAATTTTCATATAACAGTTTCAAACCTACACGTCATAATTTCCTCTATTTTCACTTCGGTTGATTTTTTTCACTTTGAAGTATTTTGACGTTCCTTGAGGAAAAGTAATTTTTGTTGGATGTTTTTTTAATTTTAGATTTTCTTTTTTTTCTGATTTCCCAAGGTTTATTTTCATTATGGTTTTAAATATTTAGGTTGACATGGGTCTCCATATGTAATTTTCCTTAATTTTTCATTAATGGCCTTCGTCCGGCCCTCGACCCGTCATTATAACACGATCGGGCCCGCGGGTCGAATGAGTTGCCGACCCCTGCTGTAAAGGGTTCATGTTTCGGGCGAATAAGGAATAAACCGTAAATAAGGTTATATATATATATATATATATATATATATATATATATATATATATATATATATATATATATATACAGTATTGTCTCAGTTCGAAGTGAAAATTCAGGCAAAGGTTTATCTGTTGAATGGAGACTAGAATTGGAAGAGAATCTACGAGCAAAGCATTCTTCTTTATCCGCAGATGATAAGGCATCAAACAGATTGGAGAGAGAAGGGATTGAGTACTTATTTAACACACTCTTATAGACTGAAGAATTAAATTTATTTGACACATTCTCATAGCCAGTAATAAAAAGTACCAAGTTTGTGAGGGACTATACGGTGGCTAACTCTGTCGATGAACAATGACGTAGCAACATTGAGGACATATTTGAAATTATTATGAGCGGACGTAGAATTAGTAAAACTATAAAAAAAAAGTGATTCCTGTGTACCACAGCGCCTGAAGAGGCAGTTTTGTATCAAAGAGGAGGTTATAGGTTTATCTAATATTTCCGAGATAGCTCAATGCCTCGATAATGGTTTATCTAAGAAGCAATCCCAGGGGCACAATTTCCAATAGGAAGATTAAAGATTTAACTGCAAGGGGCATCGCAAAGGAAATTACGAAATGTATCACAATCGGTACACTGAGAACAGAAAAGAAAAATCTTGTGAATAGAGGGTTAATGCTTAATAGATGAGTCAAAGGAAACATAAACAGACACCGATAACGCGTGATCCGAATTGCCAAAAAAAAAAAAAAAAAAAGAAGTGAATTGCGCGTCAAGAGTCAAGAAAGAAGTTAAGTTATAAATCGATCAAAGAAATTTTTTTTTTTCAAATTATTAGTGATGGCAATACCATAGGGAGAATATGTGAGCAACAGTGAACGCTGAAAGAAACTCGAAACGTATACTTATAATCAGAAAGAGTAAATAGTATTTTCTGGGACGCATAACGAGGAAAGGGCGCCTGTAGAAATTAAAACTCACAGGACAGACTGAAGTCACAAGAAGAAGGGGGAAAACATTGAATAATTTACTTGACTAACTTGTGAGACTGGATGGCAGAACATGATCAAAGTAGGATGTTAAATGCTAAAAGAATATTTGGAGAAACAAAACACGGGAAGTTGTGGAGGGCATGAAAGCAAACTTTCTAAAATGACTTGACAAAGTTTTTTTTTTTTTTTTCTTTTGGTTAATCCTGTAGTTTGAGGACGAGATGCACACACATACAAAAACATTTTAAAATAATTAGAGAGATAAACGTTGTTAATGTTTCAACCATTGTTCCACTCGGTAAGATTTAATGTAACACGACAGTAGCCGGGCATGCGTGAGAAATGAACTCACAACGGGAGCAAATCGGTAAGGTAGGGAAACGTGTGAACCATTTCCGCTAAGTGAAACAGCTCTTGTCTATTATAGATGGTGATGTGTATTTGCAGGGAAATGAATTTAACTCTAGGGGGAGGTGCGTAATTCTGTGAGAAATGGTTTCTTATTTCTTCTCTTTCTACATTTTCTTTGCGTTTTCTCTCCTTTCCCTCTTAAAATTATCACTCATTTCACTTCAGCTCTAAATTTACAAAGCTATATTTATTTGATTTCTTCAAAGTTTTTGCCCTTTTTCCTTCTACGTTTTTTTCTTCTTTTTTTTTCTTCTTCTTCTTCTTATACGGAGACCCTCTTTCTTTGTAAGGAGAATTCACAGTGGAGTTGTTTTGCTCACGTCTATTACACAAACTCGGAGATTTTCAGGAAAATGGCGCAAAAGCAAATAAGATGGAGATTTTCACACAGTAACAACGAAAAGTAAAAAAAGAAAGCTAATTCAGCTGCAGAAAGTTTTGGAGAAAAAAAAGGAGAAAAACCTGTCACCAGCAGACATTTATATATATATGTGTGTGTGTGTGTGTGTCTATGTGTATCAATATCTTATACCTATATATTTTGGCCAAATATTTATTTATCTATCGGCGGATAATCGTTATCTATCTGTCTATCTATGGATAATCATTATCTATCTATCTATCTATCTATCTATCTATCTATCTATCTATCTATCTATGCCTATTCATTATCTATCTATCTATCTATCTATCTATCTATCTGTCTATCTATGCCTATTCATTATCTATCTATCTATCTATCTATCTTTGACTATTCATTATCTATCTATCTATCTATCTATCTATGCCTATTAATTATCTATCTATCTATCTATCTATCTATCTATCTATCTATCTATGCCTATTCATTATCTATCTATCTATCTATCAATCTATCTATCTATCTATCTTTCTATTTATGCCTATTCATTATCTATCTATCTTTCTATCTATCTATCTATCTATGCCTATTCATTATCTATCTATCTATCTATTTATCTATGCCTATTCATTATCTATCTATCTATCTATCTATCTATTTATGCCTATTCATTATCTATCTATCTATCTATCTATCTATGCCTATTCATTATCTATCTATCTATCTATCTATCTATCTATGCCTCTTCATTATCTATCTATCTATGCCTATTCATTATCTATCTATCTATCTATCTATCTATCTATCTATCTATCTATGCCTATTCATTATCTATCTGTCTATCTATCTATCTATCTATCTATGCCTATTCATTATCTATCTGTCTATCTATCTATCTATCTATCTATCTATCTATCTATCTATGCCTATTCATTATCTATCTATCTATCTATCTATGCCTCTTCATTATCTATCTATCTATCTATGCCTATTCATTATCTATCTATCTATCTATCTATCTATGCCTATTCATTATCTATCTATCTATCTATCTATCTATCTATCTATCTATCTATCTATCTATGCCTCTTCATTATCTTTCTATCTTTCTATCTATCTATCTATCTATCTATCTATCTATCTATCTATCTATCTATCTATCTATGCCTATTCATTATCTATCTATCTATCTATCTATCTATCTATCTATCTATCTATCTATCTATGCCTCTTCATTATCTATCTATGCCTATTCATTATCTATCTATCTATCTATCTATCTATGCCTATTCATTATCTATCTATCTATCTATCTATCTATCTATCTATCTATCTATCTATCTATCTATCTATGCCTCTTCATTATCTATCTATGCCTATTCATTATCTATCTATCTATCTATCTATCTATCTATGCCTATCCATTATCTATCTATCTATCTATGCCTATTCATTATCTATCTATCTATCTATCTATGCCTATTCATTATCTATCTATCTATCTATCTATCTATCTATCTATCTATCCATCTATCTATCTATCCATGCCTATTCATTATCTATCTATCTATCTATCTATCCATGCCTATTCATTATCTATCTATCTATCTATCTATCTATCTATCTATCTATCTATCTATCTATCTATCTATCTATCTATGCCTATTCATTATCTATCTATGCCTCTTTATTATCTATCTATCTATCTATCTATCTATCTATCTATGCCTATTCATTATCTATCTATCTATGCCTCTTCATTATCTATCTATCTATCTATCTATCTATCTATCTATCTATCTATCTATCTATTTCCTTCCTTGGTATGACGATAAACTACATACGCGTCACGGGTAATACGATAAACTCCTTGCAACAGCAAAGATTCTGATCAGCTTGGGGCCACCGCTTAATTGCTGGTGTTCCCAGGTCCTACCTACCCAGGGGTGGTAGCACCTGTTAGGGTCCCAGATATGGGCAAGTTTTAATCTCCAAACTGGAGTCAAATCACTATGAAAGTGTAAAATAGTTTTTACTGCCTGAAATACTCTGAAAAAAATTATTACCAACATTAAATTTTTGAAGGAAAAAATTTATTAGCATTTATACATTTAAAAAAAAAAGGAAAAAAAAATACCAGCCATACATTTTTTGAAAAAATTATTAACAGCGAAGAAAAAATAATACCAGTAATATATTGTTGAAAGAAAGGTATTACCAGCAATATATATTTTTGAAAAAATAATATTACCAGCAATAACAATCTTGTTGGTATTAAACAGCCCACTAAGTTGATATGCCGTAAAACATAACAAACCCAATTATCTATCTATCTATTAATCTATCTATCTGTTCCTATCTATCTTCTAAGTAAGCTTATAGTTATGTGACACCCTACCAAAATCATTTATTTTGAAGAGATTCCTCCGAAAATCGCTATTGCATAGCAAAGTGGTGAGATTGTTATAATTTAAATTTTGGTTTAATTTCATCACTTAACAGCAAGCAAGTCGTTAAATCCACTAACACAATACCGTTACCGAACGTGAAAGAGACGAAAAAAAAACGTTATTGAGGAGAATGGACAATAAATGAACAGGATTCAAGAAGATGACGATTGACGTTGTATTTAAATTTGTGAAGATCACATTTGACTAGAAAGCAAGAATCCGGATGAGACATTCACAAGCAAGAAGTGTGGGTGAAGAAGCTGTTAGCATGGATCTTATGGTTACATTAATAATTTAAACTGTAAGAAGATGAGACATATCTGCCAATCCAGTACTGCGTTTCAATTCGTGAAGTCAAGGTACCAAAGATGAAAGTTTATCAGAATAAGTACAGTGAAAATATTTATAGAAAAAGCAAAGAGTAGCTCTTTTAGGGCGGTGGTAATGTGCTTGAAACCAAGATGCTTCGTCCGGACTCATAGCATTGCAGATTCATCTTGGGATATTTTGATGCATCTCTAGATGCTTAGCAGATGCACCAGAGCAGATGTGGCAGGAATATTCAATGTTATTTTTGTGGTTTTATATTTTATTCAAAAGATAAAACAAAAACTGACAGAAGAGAGCCTGAATAAACGAAACACAATATTTTAAAAAAGACATTTTTAATGGTTTTATTTTTTTACATAAAAAATCGAAATTGTTCTATATAACTTTTTGTAAAATCTCTACGAAACGAAGAAGAGAACACTCGAAAATGTCTTCCCTAAAGAAGAAATTGAAACAATATGAATATATAAAACTATCGACAATATGAATATATAAAACTGTCGACAAAAATGTATTGACATAATTAAAAAAATATTTTGAGAGAGAGGGGGCAAAAACATATCGACAAAAGGATAAACATGCAATATATCTAACGTTTGTTTTCACAAAGATGTAATCTGTTTTTGTCCTAATATTTTATTCATTATTTTCGAACTCAATATTCATAGATTTTTCAACGGATTTTTAAAGGATTTTTTTTTTTTTAAATATGAAATATAGCTCGACACTCACGAATACTTGTGGAAGAATGTCTTTACATTGTACAGATATGCTGGGAGAAATAAATCCAAACTTTTCATTAAACTCGGAAGAAATTATTCATTTTTCAATGGCGAAAAAAAAAAAAAAAAAAAAAAAACAGGGCGTGATCGATTTTTCTCGAAATTAAGAAAACGTGATTATTTTTCCCCCTCTACTTTAACACTTCGCAGAAAAATAGTTTCTGAATATTTTTTTTTCACTGTGATTCAACTTTATTTGATTAAAGAAAACGACGGAGAAAAATGCGTGCGATTCATGAAAGCGATTTGTGAATAAGACATTTGTAAAAAAAAAAAAAATCATTTCTCTAGAAAATAAAATAAGAAGGGAAAATCCTGAAAAATGTATTTTTATTTTTTTTTTTTTTTATATGTCTGTATTTTACGGAGAATATAATTCAGTTGCCCGGTAAAATCAAAACTTTCTGTCAAGGAAAATGAATTTAGACACAAACCAATAGCATATTTAAATAGATTTGACAAAGGACAGAAAATGCCTAATAACTCGCATAAGAAAACGTAATCTCAGAATTATTCAAATTTCTAAAGATCCTAAAATAATTGTAAACAGAAATAATTTAATAAAAAGATAACTATTTTTGAATAATCCTGTAATATCGATTAGATGATAATGTTGTTTTTCTTTTCTTTTTTTAGATGCCGTATTGTTTCAACTAAGCAGATCTGGCTCTCCACATGTTCTTTATGATTTGCAAATTACCATGGTTTCTTGTTAAAAAAAAATAATCGAGTGATTTCCTGTTCTCTTTCGTCGGGTTTATATTCAAAAAAATTTACCTGTCGCTTCACACTTCAACCAAACATTTCATAGTGTCAATGACATCAGTTGAATGGTTTTAGCGTCTTCATTCAACAGCCGACAAGAAAGAAACAGATCGGTGTTGAAATTTATTCTCAAATTATATTCACGCATGGAGGGAATAAACAGGGATTTGCGTTTACTCACAGAGTATAATTTCCTTTCCCCTGTGCCGGCAACTTCTGAAGACTGAACAGTTTTGGTTGCTCTGCTACTTAATACATTTTTTTAATCATTTCATCACAAGGAAGGCAATAAAGTAACTAAGACGTAAATGGTTACCAATAGTGAAAGAATATGAGAAATTATTTCAGCTTTGTATATTTTGAAAGTAAATTTATTCCATCAACTATAGATATTTTGTACACAATTTTATACTTTCAGGGAAAATGTATGTTTTTTTAGATATATAGTTTGTAGATGATAAAAAGAACTGTTGATAAATTTTCAAACGGACCAAACGCTGGTAGCCTCTAACAACATTACCGCTATTTCCACTTCAAATGTTCAGACGAGTAACATTCGTTAGTTCCACCAGTCCGTATTTTCACTGCTACGACCCGTCAAGAAAACTATTCAGCGTAAACTCATCTTTAACACTTACCGGTTACTTTGGTGAGGAGGAAATTCCACTCAGCCAGCGTCTTTTCTGAACTGGTACTTCGTGGAACGAGCTCTTGAGGAGGGTTGCTTTCCCAAACACTACAATCTTAATCGCTTCAAGTTTAACATCACCCGTTATCTATCATACATATATTTATAATAGCTATTTATATATCTCATATATTTATAATATTAGGTTAGTGTCGGTTTTTGGCGTTAAAAAATACGTCAAAAATCGACATTATTTTTGCACCAATCTAATACTAGATTAAAAGCCGGTCCATGAGGAGGAAATTAAGCTAGCTTCTGCAGAGGGCACTTGATTTGGACTTCGGCTTATTAAGTCTTTGCATATTCTCAGCATTGCAAGCTCTCTTAAGTGCCATTTGATCTGGGTTTTCAGTTTGCACGGGACTTTCTTTTCTTCGCTGCAGCGTTAGCTCTTTTGATTGCAGTTTTGTCCTCTTTGCCGAAGATTTCTTCTTGCGTTGAATACTGCTGCCGTATGCGATAGGCAAAACTAAACTACAGAAGAACTCAAAATCGATCGCTGCATTTAAGGTTTGCATTAATATTTAAGATTACCTTTTGAACATTTCAACGATAATATTTCTGCCGTCACTTACTTTCAAGAAAATTTGATGTACGTACGTTCTTACGTTCCCTACAAACAATTATTTTTATTTGATGGCTGACCTTCTCTGGATTTCGAATTAATTTCGGTTATTCCCAAATTTATTTCCTTTCGCATAAAAATTGTTATCGTACAAAAAAAATCACGTGAAAAAAGCGCCGAAACCAATCAACATAATGAAAACTTGGGAATCCAAAATTTCAGGATTGCGGATTCGGATCCATCCTGGACTGTTCTTAATTTACTCACGGGGGTGTCAGTCTGATTCCAAAATGGTATGATATGTTGGGATAGGAGCAAAGTTGAAATAGTATGACACACTGACATTCGCATTTATTTGTATAGCTGAACTTTTTAACGACCTCACTTACGCCAGTAAAGCAGCAGGATTCACTAACTTCAGTGGCTCTTGGGCCGTGTATTAGGTGAAAATAATATTCAAAATTTTGCAAGGGTCATTCTTGTTTGTCTAAAATTATCTATTTTAAGCGGACACGATTTGTCTGCTTAAAATAGGTAATTTATTCAGAGAAGGCACTCAAATATATAAATGATTGCAAAGGCGGCTGACTTGTTTCCACCATTTGCGCATGAGCAGAAAGCAAATGGAGGAGAAATGAATGGACTGTTAATTTCTAGACCAATTTGACATACGAATTCTGAGAAAAGAGTATAGTTTTTGAAGAAAAAATATGTATATTTGAAAATTAATCTATATGGACTTTGTATATATTGTTCGTTCAGTTTTTTAAAAGGGAAAGCTTTCAATAATACAACCGCAAAACAATGCAGTATATAAAGTCACTTATTACTAAATCGATATTTCAAAACTGGTAGCTACTCGGCTCGCATAAACACATATGCGCGCGCCGAGGCACAAATATTACGGCCATCACCTTGTTATGCTTTATGACAATCACATGGTAGCATTGTACTTTGAACTGGTGTTTTTTAAGCCAAAGAGGAAATTGTTTGAATGCAAAGCACTCCCTAGCTAAGCGGTCAAATCCTGCAGGATAAAACGATGATTTGTACAACAAAAAGCGATGCAGATAAAACTCCTTCAGGAGAGTACGTTTTCTCGAGAGCGTAAGGCCGGTAGACGAAATAAATATTATTTTAAAAAACAAAGCGTCTTCTCAAATACGGTTATGTACTACAAGTAGCGTTTCAAGTAATATATATATATATATATATATATATATATATATATATATATATATATATATATATATATTAGGTTGGTGCAAAAATAATTTCGTTTCCTCACATAGTAATATATTTTAGAAAACGAAATTATTTTTGCACCAACCTAATATATATATATATATATATATATATATATATATATATATAGAGAGAGAGAGAGAGAGAGACTGTAGTCATTGAAAGAATAAATCAATAAAGTTAATGTAATTAGTAGCGAATTCACTTCGCTAACAGATTAAATAAGGCATTAACTCACTGAACCCTCGTTGAACGACACGGTCCTTGATTTTATTATTTGTAAAATGGATTAGATGTTTGGTCAATATTACAAGTACTTTCGGCAAAACATTTACCATTCTCAGGCATAGATGTTATTTTTTCTTTATTTTAGTTAATTTCGGGTAAAATTAAAATCCGAAAATGAATGTGATACTTGTCGAAAGTTGTTTTATTAAAAGTGTTTCCGTTCATATGAAATTACAATATTACTCAAGTTCCATTAATTAATATATATATATATATATATATATATATATATATATATATATATATATATATATATATATTAGGGAAGGTCGATTTTTTACTTTTTTAAAATATCAAAAAGAATAATGTACCGAAAGTTGTGTATAGACCTATTAAGTACTGATACAAAAAATTAGATCTGTCATTCAACGGTTTTTGAGCATTTGGAATTAAAGGCTGTAAACAAAAATGCACTGAAAAATCCACGATTTTGCAAGATTTGGACTAAATATTGATAAAAAAAAAAACAAACAATTTCACTATTTAACTCAGGGAATGTTGTTATTTTGTTTTATCAAAATGAAATAAAATCTAGAAATTATAAGTAAACTTCAAATTGAAAATTTACACTTTCCCATTATCACTGACGATTTTGAAATGTTTTTTTTTTACCTCATGAATTAAGCAGCATTAGTTGAATACATTAAAAAAATGATTTTTTTCTGTTTTGAATGAAGATATAACAAACAAACAAATATGGAAAAATAAAGAATAGTTAAATAGAGCTTAATATATAGAGTCAAATATCTACATAGAAGAACCCTCAGATGAAATCGACACAAAGCTTTTGCTATTATATGCTGGTGCCTTGCTTCAAAGCCATACACAGATTGGGAAGCTTTTGTTGTTAACTTAACTGCCCGTTACACGCCTTGAGAATGTGAGGGCAAATCTGGCAAGTCAAGCTTGGTACCATTTAATAATTATTCCGAAAGTTCATTTTCAGAAAATTCTTCTGTGAGTGATGGTTCACAAACTCCACTTAATGACAGATCTTTTAACTGTCTCCAGTGCATAGCTTTAAAATTGATAGTTGTGATTCTTTTTAATTTTTTCTTGGTTTGCTCCCCACTCTTGAAAGAATATAAAAATTAATTTGATTTATTTTTAAAAAAATTGCACTCTGTACTGCTTTAATATTTATGTTGAACTTAGATAAAATCCTTAAAATGATTCCATAAATCAGCATAACTAATTTAGTCAATTTTATATGAATAAATATTTACTAACCTCATGGCCAAAATCCGTTTTATAGATTTTTCCCTCATTTCCAGTTCATCAGATTTGACTATTGAATATAAGATATTTTCAGGCAGTAAGGTGAAAGCATTGTATTGTATATTTTTCAATGTGATCTGTTGGATTCCATATGGTTGCTTCCTAATCCTTTGGATCATATTGAAAATATACATTTGCTGATTGTGGAACTTGTTATTTCTTTTAATTTCGAACCAGCAAATGCTATACACATTCACAATAAAATTTATTAAACTGTGGAATTTGGTTGAAATATTTCGTGGGTATGCACCATGGGTCCATAAGCACATCGGACTGATGCCTAAAGTTAACCACCTTGCCTGGTTTAATGGACCAATTTTCCATGATGCAAATCTAGAGTCCACCTTACCTCTAGAAATACCCACTGTATATTCATAAAGAAATCTTTGGTCACAACTAAGGGTATCTGTATTTTTAATTTTAAAAATAGAATCCAGTTGACTACCAACAGCTGAAAATGATATTTGGGGTAAATTAAGGTAATCATTTGCACGTAATCTTCCAAGTGGACCATTGAATGTGGCAGGGCTTTTTTGTGGTACCATCTACATGTTGAAAAAGAGCTCTAAACTGAAGTTTATTTTGGTGCAAGGAGCAACCAATAGTATAAAGATTTCTGTTAAGTTTTCTTTCTAGAGGTGCAGCAAATCTACCTTCACAGCCTGAATTCGCATTAGTGTTTGTCAACAAGGATAGCCTTGATAGTGCTCACACTGTTGAATTCATGAAAAAACATCAGCCACTTGCTCGGCAAGAACTACAACAATTGCACCAATATTAGAAAGAAACTTGGGTGCCAGATATTCACTTTCATATGTCATCTTTGTGAGAGTCAAGTGGCGTTCTAGTCTCTTGGACTTTTTTTCAGTCTTCTCTCTATTTTCCTCCACTATTTCCTTCTACATTAGTGTGTCTTTGTCAGTTCTCCCATCAACTCCAATACAAAAATTTTCCACCTTTCCATCATGCTGCTGATGGGCATTTGTTTTCACTTTAACCTTTGCTCTATCAATTTTACATTTATCTATATAAATATCTTTTTATATAAATATTAGGGATAAGAAAGCCCATAGCCCTCAAATCCAAGAGCAATGCATTGACAATGCTGGCTCCAAGATTGTAAGATACATCACCCCTGATTAGCTCAACAGCATACCGTGGAATTTTGATAAGGCTAGCCGCTATATAGCCTTATCAAAATTTCACGGTATGCTAGGCTCTTTGGGATGCTCTTTCCTGCCATAATAATTAAAATATCTGACAAAGAAAATATATGTATTATCAGAAATTATACAAAAATATTTTTCAAAATAAATTGGAAAATAAAGTTTGAAATGCATTATTAAATTAAAAAAGTAATGTTTATTTACATAAAAATAGAGTTAATTCAGGGATTAGCCTGTAAACAGGCTTTTTAATAAAACATTAATTTTCAAAATATAAACAAATTACAATAATTATAAAAGTTGTATGTATTTAAATAGTTAAGTATATTTTGATGAAAAATAAAATAGATATTTGCGCTAGTTAAAAGTGTAAACAAAAATAAAACGAACATACAAGAGGAGGTAATTACTACCGGTAAATACCGAAAAACTATCCAGTAAAAACGACGCCGTTCATGAGTTGTTATTTGCATTTTAAACTAAATATTTTAGTGTGTTTTGTTTTTTATTTGTAGTAATTTCATTTAATTCAATAAGAGAATAGATAATAAACTCAAAAATATCCATTATTAAGCGTTATTTCCTTTTTTTCTTTTCGCTAAGACTCGGTTTTAATTTAACATACGCATGTCACCGGTGACACCGTTAAGATGATAAAAATCGCAATTTATTTTGTCTGATGTTCAATTGCTCAAATAAATACGAAGTTTTGAAGAAAAATATTTTTGGTGGTAATTTTTGACGTTATTTTGCAACTTTTCTCGAGTTATTCTTTTTACAGTTCCAAAATCGACCTACTATATATATATATATATATATATATATATATATATATATATATATATATATATATATATATGTATATATATATATATGTATATATATATATATGTATATATATATATATGTATATATATATATGTATATATATATATATGTATATATATGTATATATATATGTGTATATATATGTATATATATATGTATATATATATATATATATATATATATATATATATATATATATATATATATATATATATATAATTCGCAAATACGTTTTTTCAGTGGGCGCACAAGGGGGTCGTCAGTGATGTCTTGATCTGGTTCATCAGGGAGTTTCGGGTCTCTCAAGACACAATACCCCCCATCACCAAATCGACCCAATATGGGGATATCAACCCCGGATTCCCCCTTTTATTAAACGCTAACAGCCACTCTGGCCTTTTTAAAGAATAAGAGGAAGAAAGACCACATATTCCGCACATCCGATTGGGTGTTTGTAACAACCAATCCGGTGCGCGAAATATCTTTTAAATGGCCCGCGGTGGGGACTGGGTTCTTTTCTTATTTCGGTGGAATGCGGTTTCGATGGATAACCGAGGAGGTAATCTTAATCTTCTTAAGTATTGTATGATTTAATTCTTTGCCGTTTTTATTTTATTTGTACTTTTTTCTTTCCTTTGGCGGGGATACTTAAACTCAACCCTATTATGACATTTTATCGTTTCTTAACATTATTGCATGTTAACTTTTTTTGGATATATTCTCAAAATTAAGATAATAATTGTCCATAAGCATGGCCTATATATATATATATATATATATATATATATATATATATATATATATATATACATGTACACACACACACATATATATATATATATATATATATATATATATATATATATATATATATATATATATATTTCCCCTACATACAAAAATGAAATTAAAAATAAAAGTACAGTAAGCACTATAATATTCCTTAATATTGATTATATACAAATTTGAAGTCGTTAAATATAATAGACGACGAAATGATCTTGAAGTAAATCAAGTATTAACGAAGCTTCATATTAAATTTATATATATGTATCGCTTAAAACCGATGACAATTAAACGAATCAAATAAAAATAATACACAAACGAATATATATATATGGTAATGATCGAGAGAAAAAACACTAGTCATACACTATATACGTGGTTATGATTCCGATTTAAAATATATAAAAATGCGACATGTTCGTATAAATGTGAAACTGAAAAAGACTAAAGGTCTTACGTTACGTTCGACAAAAACAGAACTTACATGTATATATATATATATATATGTATATATATATATGTATATATATATATATATATGTAGATATATATATATATGTAGATATATATATATGTATATATATATATATTTGTATACATATATATGTATATATATATGTGTGTGTATATATATATATGTGTATATATATATATATATATATATATATATATATATATCGTAGAAAAATACACTATAGCGGACAATGTGTGTGGCGTAGTGGATTTAAGTGTTTGTGAAATTTTGTGAAAAACGGGTAAGCAATAACTGAGCAGTACCCAGTAAAAATAAGGACTAGACTATATCCTGAGACATGAGCAGTGGATCGAGAACAGTCTAGCTCCACGTAAATTAAATAAAGTGTTCAGGTCAGAATTCCCTCTACGTTACCAAGAAGGAAGTGTAGAGATCACAACGGCTGAAGTGGTGTAATAAACTAAAGAAAAATGATGAGAATATGTCAGAATATAATGATCTTCAACCCAGAAATTCAAATAATAATTACCAATGACACTGAACCAATGAAATATTAATAAAATAACTTAACGATAGATCTCTTGAGTTTCTAAGAAGAACAAGCACATATTTTGAAAAATTGCTTTGTATGAAAAATGTAATTTTGCATATATATAAAAAAAATCTCTCTTTTGTTAAAAGTATTCAAAACTGTGCATTCTCGTATACGCAATTAAAGAAATAATTAAATTATATCCACGAGGTTTTAATACTAGCCCTTTATAATTTTTACTACCAGAAGCATTCAGGAATACAACACACAAGACAACACCAACAATACAATTCATGATTACGCTCAACAATTTTGAGTTCAATGGTCGCCATTTTCTTCAATTCAAAGACACATCGATGGGAACGAAAATGGCTGCCAGCTATACGACCATATTCATGGATACCCAGGGACGAGTTATGTTGAGTAGTTACCACCTAGCACCTCTACATTACCACAGATACATAGATGATTTCCTCTTTATATGGATACACGGAGAGAACAGTATCCTGGGTCTTAAAAAACAACTCAACAGTTTCCACCACACCATCAAATTTCCAAAACTTCTATTCCGTTTCTGGATGTACTAATATTGCCTAAATAGTAACCACATCTCCACTAAAATATACACCAAACACACAGATGGCCATTGTTAACGAACTTTCAATAGCTACCATCCAAACAACCCAAAAGATCAATAATCTACAGCCAATGTTTACCCATAAACCGTATATGTTCACAAAAGGAGGATTTCAAAAACATTTAGGACAACTATTCAGTTACTTTCTCAATAGGAATACCTACTTCAAACTTTAAAAAAATCAATTACTAAATCTTTCAAACAAAATAGAAATACTTTCCTGACCTATGAAACAAAAAATAAAACTTCCAGTATTGCACTGACTTTTTTTTACAATATTTACAAAATATTTCCAGTATTTAAAACTCGACGAAACAATTAAATAAATATTCAGAGAGAATCCGATTCACTCTAGGCGTTACTTCCCCGCCCCAATCAACACACAGTCTTAACATTATCCGCCATATATGATTCACCACATCACCAAGGGAATATCACCTGCAATAACCTCTGAGGCCACGTATGTAGTCATAAAATAACAGATAGCAATTTCAAACCTCTTGGCACTCACGTAGTATTCCAACCAACGGTTGTCTTGAGACAGCTGAAATCTTATATATTTGCTTTTCTGACACAAATGCAAAAAAGAAAAATTATGATGGAGAAAGCATAAAAATAACTCATAAAAAAAGTACAACAAAAATTTCGCTGTCGTTTAACACTTTAGCCAACTATTTCCTAGTTTTCGATGACATCAGATGCATGATTCAGCATCTTTATTCAACAGTTGACTAGAAAGACGCAGATCAGAATTTAAATTTATTTTCAAAATAAATTCCCACATTGAGACATTAAACAGGGATTTGGGTTTAATCGGAGAATATAATTTCCACAGAGAGACCTCTAACCAGCAACAGCATTCCTCGCAAGAGTAAATGCCACTTTTTCTGTTTATTCCTAGTATCGTTGAAAAAATAACAGAGGCCTGTTCAAAAATTTCCGACAATAAAATGTTTTCTCTTTGTGCGTCAATTAATTCAAAAAATATAATAACTATCAATTTTTTTGTCAATATTGTTATCATTTTGTGGTTCTTTATTATTAAAGTGTTATTAACCGGCATATTAAATATATATATATATATATATATATATATATATATATATATATATATATATATATATATTTGTTTTTTGTCTGAATGATTCATGTAATTATAAATTAAAATTGCACCTATAATCGAATTTAAAATAACTGATCCAACGTGCAACTTTTGGATAATAAGTGCGACATTTCTGTAATTATTGAATAATATAGTTCATGCCACATTGACGGAAAACCTACCAGTAAAAAAGAATTCTCTTATTGCTATATTTATTCAAAAACGCACAACGTTAAAATTTATAATTCAAACTCAGCGTTGCGACTGCACGTTCCAAAACAATAACACATTTCTCATAGCAATTTTTCGGATTACATCTATATTTTCGTTGTCCTCTTATTACTGCGAAGTAAAAACACGAATAAATCTATTTCCATACCTGAGGATGTCTGTAGATAAAAGCTTGTAAAAAATTTAAAAAAGACCTTATGCAACTGGAATTTATAAACAGGGATGATATCATTCATATACAGGTTCGGGGTTCGTGTATCTTATTGAAATTGTTTGCGAAGATGTATTCTCGCCATTTAAATCATTAACCTCTATATTTGTTTTTTGTATGAATGATTCATGTAATTATATATATATATATATATATATATATATATATATATATATATATATATATATATATATATCAGGTGCGTGGATAGTGTACTTTATTAAAATTTTTGCAAAGATGTATTCTCGCCATTTCTCGCCATTTAAATCATTAACTTCTATATCTGTTTTTTGTATGAATGATTCATGTAATATATATATATATATATATATATATATATATATATATATATATATATATATATATATATATATATATATCTTGCTGCTATATACATAAAACAGTTGAAACCTAATCTGAAGAAAATAAATTATGAAATCTCTACAAATATTCTTAAATGCCTATAATTGATCACAGAAGCCATTGGTTTATACTAACGGCTTCCCATACTTAATACTTCTCGTTTTCACTCTCGCGTGGTTATGTGTGATGTCCCGAGCTGCGACGCGATTTTCGCGTCTCGTATATACGAGTTTGTCGTTGCTTTGAAATTTTCATGCAACAAAAACAGACTATCATTATTATTTCGTCCGTGTATTGTTTGATATATTGAAATGTAACTGTCATCTTTGATAATGGCATATGTAATGCTTTCATGGTTCAAGCGGAGTAACTTATTTTCCTTTTACATCCAAAATTGCAGCTAGCTTAAAATTTTAAGCTAGCTTAAAAGCTGCTTTATGAGTGTTGGCTTTTTCTTTTTTTTAAATTAATAATGCTTCCTTTATTTTTAGATCTTTTGTACATTGTATTATCAACGAATATGTTTGCTATTTAAATGTCTATTTAAATGAGACTTAATTGAACTATGGTCAGGGAGATGTAACATGAAACTTCTTGTTAAAGATGTTGTAATATATCCAATATAATTACAAATTTGGATTGCGCAGGAACACAGTTCTTTAAGTGACATATATATTCGTAAATAATATTGGATTTCTGTAATTTGGAACATTGAAGGCGAATTATGTATTGTGATAATGAGGTTAAAAGTTTTAAAATTTTATAATAAATAATTTAATTTTCTTGTTTTTGTCAGCTGGAGTTGTATATTTCTTCAAAATGTTTCTAAGTGAAGATTCGTCTTCCTTTTGGTAACTATGCATTTAATTTTTGTAGAAAATCTTTTTTTTTTTAAATAATATATTTCATGTGTCACAAAACCAAACGAGAAAGGTTGGTGTTCGCAGATTGACCTACCCCTTGTTAATCTGGTTCATGCTCGATTCATTAAATTTTCTCGTATACCACAAGACCTTATTCATCTCCATTCAATTCAACACATACCATAATACCGCATATTCACATTTGAACGGTGACGATGAATTGATACTTGTTTGTTTTCAGTGAAATTGAAAAGTTCAGGACATTAATGGATTGTATATTTGAGTTTCACCTGAGGTAGGGTGTAAATATGAGAGCTTATAGCCGTTCAAAGCATGAGGCCTCATTAAGTGTTCAGCCATTAATCATGCCTGAGATTTCTCCAGTTAAACGTTGACGATGAATTGATACTCGTTCGGTTTCATTGAAATTGAAACATACAGGACAATAATAGATTGTATATTTGAGTTGCACTTTTGTTCTGGAGTGAACGTGATACCTGAGAGCCGTTCAAAGCATGAAGCCTCTTTACAGTGCAGCCGTTAATCATACATGAGATTACTCAAGTTGAACGATGAATTGATACTAATTTGGTTTCAATGAAATTAAAATTTATAGGACAATAATGGATTGTATATATGAGTTGCAAATAAAATATAACAAAACATTCAAAATGAAATGAAATTATGTTATTATGAACTGTCCACCCCACAGAAAGATGAGAGTGCTCGCGGTATTCTGTCGCTAATCAGAATAAAACTGCTCACACGCTAGGGGCGAGAAAGAGACAAAATAGATTAGGAAATGGAGGAATTATCAAAGGCTGATCCAGTCAAAATAAAAAAGGGGGAGAAAACAAACTGGTGAGGTTGGAAATCTTGACATGCATTATAACAAGAGAGAATGTCGAAAGCAGACCCTGAACAACAATTGCTCACATGAACTAGATATACAAGTGTCTAGCTCAACCAGGTATAGGGTTCAACAGGAAACCGACCAGTTTTGTCAAAAGGCGACTTAAAAAAGAAAATCAAAACTGGCCGCGCCCATGCAAACTATGCTCGCCGCTTTTACCCATCTCTCGTTGAAATCTGCCGACGATAAGGGATTTCTGTTAGTTCTAATCTTACTTTTGAGCTGATGTCGAAAGAATCTAAGCGGATCCTGATGAGAACAACGTACACATCATATGATCCTTTCCATCCGTATCGTCTACACCACAGTCATTGCCACGGCTAGCACCGTCAGAAACACCATCGGTTTCATCCCAGAACACGGGGGTGACATGTATGCGGGATCAATGAACACAAGTTCCTCAGGATCGATACGAGTCGTCTTCTCGCCGATATGATCCCAGAACGGGCGCACCTGAGTAGAGTGGTAGAAGGTGTACGCAGATGTTTTTTGTTTTTTTAAACCAAGGTCACACCAATGACAGTCGGGCATAAATCCTCAGCCCAATCTGAAACCAACGTCATTGAAAAAGAGTGTGTTCCGCGTTAATTGCTAGGGAAACGAAAACTCAGGGTTGCTGAGGTAAGTCGCCAGTGGAACCCAGGATCGGAAAGACCGCAACTTGTTTGCCGACAAGCTCACAGAGTGAATCAATGCGACCCCCTCCATTAGTTTCATATACAATGTCTTCGAAGGCTGTGAAAGTTTACCGGAGATGCACGCAAGGCCTTTTGACACGCGTGGAAGAATTCGAACTGTTTCTGGGGCTTACGATAACATTCAGCCACAGAACTGGCAGGAATAATTGTAAGATAAGTAAAGGCATCTCTGGTACTCATCGAACGAATCATCTGTCAACTCTTGTCGCAGGAAAAACAAGCTCGAAGTATGGCATTCCCAGCCCTCATCCATGACACGGACGATTGGCACAGACATCACTGCAAAACTTCGGCTCGCGTCCACCCTCAAAAAAGGAGAAGAGCATGCGCTCTATCGCCTTCCTATATTTCTTACAGAGAATAATGACAACCGGCAAAGGATGAGGGGATAGACGTACAGGGAGCACACTCCAGCCTTACCCTTTAAGGACAGCCACCTTTGGAGTCAAGTCCAGACCAGTGATCTGACCTTTGCCAGTACTTCTGACCAGTTGTTCTTATGTTGGTGACTTGACACGAACTGAAAGGCTCCGGAAAACAACGCCCTTCCAAGCCCCTAACCCTCAACCGGAAGACTTATCGCGGTTAATCTTGGCCCCTATGACATTCGCATGCCGGCACAACACGAAAATAGATATGTCATCGACGTACGAGGAAACATTGGATCAAGCTCCATTGGGGACAGCGATTTCACATAGTGCCGGTATGTACGCCCTGTCCCTCAGCCGGCGAAGGAGGGGCTTTAGCGTAAAGTAGGGGCGACAATAGACAACCCTGACTAACCGACCGTGACAACGCGAAAACACTCAACCGTTTCTCGTTCACCTGCACGATAGCACTGGGTGAGTTATACAACAGGCTGAACCACTTGCAGAAGTTGATGAAGCCAGGCACTGATGGTCGAACCTATCAAAAGACTTGATATCTAAATTGGGCAGCACTGCTTCATCATCGTCTTTTACACCCTCTAGGATCGTGCGGATCAGATACAGGTTGCTCTGAATGTTCGCTCGATCACAAGTTATGGGCCTGTAATCGTCTAAATATCCCTCACCATGCTTGACTTTCCTAAACAGCGGGATCACACCCCAGCAGGTTCGGTTGGGTACGGACTCCTGTCAGAACCAGTTGTTGAAGACACCTCTTTCAAAATCGGAATAAACATGTGCGACAGTCTCAACTACAATTCGTAGGGCATCAAGTTAACCTAGGCAAATCCCATTCGACGCCAAGTGGACTTAGCCCTCTGTGATCTCACTCTCGCGGCTAACTGCTTCAGTCGACCTATATCCAGTTAAGTCAGATAAATAACTGCGAATCTCTTCGTCGCAGAGACCAGACTCTTGGTAAATCGTTTCGGGAAATGCTGTCGAAATGCCTCAGACATGTCGTGAGTCGACCGCAGGCGTCGTCCACCTGAAGTGTCGACCTCACGATTGTAACGATCGGGTTCTTAACGTATTTCCTCCTTATTCACGACTTTCTTAAACATCTTGTTTTACTTATATCTAACTACCCGATCCTGGTAGCGCTGGCTAGCTGATCTCTCCAGAGCCGGCCTATCTAGGCCTATCTCTAGGGAATCACCCGGTGCATTCGCCAGGGCCAGACTCTCTTTAATAACATTCACATTCTGACCCTTATTTAAAGTGTGTCGTTGGCTAAATTCGCTGGTGACAGAGATAATCCTATCCTTAAGCCTCTTCCACCACTTATTCTCAATAACCACCCCCACTAACTCCCGCTGCACTAAACTAGACAGCTGATGCTGGAAGTCTGTCCTCTAGGCTCTAAGGTCTTTTTAATTTTTTACAAGCTTTCGTCTGTTCCTACAGACATCATCAGCTATGGAAGAATTTATGCAACTGGAATTTATAAACAGGGATCATATCATTCATATACAGGTTCGGGGTTGATGTATCTTATTTATATTGTTTGCAAAGATGTATTCTCGTCATTTAAATCATAAACCTCTCTATTTTTTTTGTAGGAATGATTCATGAATTTATATATATATGTATGTATGTTTTGAAGAAGAAAAAATATAAAAAAACATTATTAGAACATTTAAAAAATTAAAAAAATTAAAATCTTCAGGCACGCTGGGTTGTCTATTAATATTATTTCGTTTTTATTATTTCAGTTAGATTCCTCGACTAGTTTCGGCCAACAATGGTCATCATCAGGAGAGAAAAAAAATTCTGCCTGTTGGTAGGAGTGAACTACAGAAATGAATGTCTTGATTGAGAAAATGAACATTTATCTGTAGTTTTCATTTGTTCTTTATTACTTAATTTTAATTTAATTTTTTTTATAAGAGAGAGAAACAGATAGAAACGTAGGGAGAGAGAAATACTCAAGAAATGCAAATTTATAGTTAAATTTTGGTGACAAGTGCATATAATATTCTACAGTATCGAAACTTAGTATCTGGCTGTGTAACTAATATAGCAACTAGCATTCTTGTGTCACACAAACCAATGCCCAGTAAAAGGCTAGAGATTGATATTCGTTTTAAAGTGGCACAAGAATACATTATTACGGTTAGTTTTCAACTGAATTTCTTTTCAGTTGAAAGCCGATTTGGAAAACAGGTAAATTCGGTGCTCGATCGGTAAAAACTGAGAATATTCTGTCAGTATTTGCCGATCGTTCATGTAACGATAAACTAATATTAACCAAGCGTTCAATGAAACGCTAATTCCAAGTGTCTAATCGAGTCAGATGTGTAAATCAGCCGTTCCAGTAATGAACATAGTTCAACAGCGGGAAAATTTTCTTCACGGTCGAAAAATTTTGCATAACATAAAATCTCTTATTTTTATGCATCCAAGTTACCTGTGTCTGTTTCCTTCCTTCTTCCCGTCGTTTGTTTCCTCATTCATTCGATTCTTTCTTTCTTTATTTCTTTCTTTCTTTCTTTCTTTCTTTCTTTCTTTCTTTCTTTCTTCCTTCCTTCCTTCCTTTCTTTCTTTCTTTCTTTCGTTCTTTCTTTCGTTCTTTCTTTCTTTTTTCTTTCTTTCTTTCTTTCTTCCTTCCTTCCTTCCTTCCTTTCTCCCTTTCTTTTTTCTTTCTTTCTTTCTTTCTTTCTTTCTTTCTTTCTTTCTTCCTTCCTTCCTTCCTTCCTTTCTCTCTTTCTTTTTTCTTTCTTTCTTTCTTTCTTTCTTTCTTTTTCTTTCCTTCCTTCCTTCCTTCCTTCCTTTCTTCCTTTCTTTTTTCTTTCTTTCTTTCTTCCTTCCTTCCTTCCTTTCTTTCTTTCTTTCTTTCTTTCTTTCTTTCGTTCTTTCTTTCTTTCTTTCTTTCTTTCGTTCTTTCTTTCTTTCTTTCTTTTTTCTTTCTTTCTTTCTTTCTTTCTTCCTTCCTTCCTTTCTTTCTTTCTTCCTTTCTTCTTCTTTTTACTTTCTTGATTTTCCAATGTTGTCTGTTTTATTACCTTATTTATATTTTTCTTAACGTGCCAATTATTTCTTTCTTTCTTTCTTTCTTTCTTTTTTTCTTTTTTTTTGTCTTACTTAAATTTTCTTTGCCTTTTCTTTCCTTTTCAATTTTTCTTTCTCGATGTTAAAATTCTTTCTTTTAATTTAAAAAAAACCCTGTACCCTTTCTTTGTTTCATTAATTCATTTAGTCATACTTTTTGTTCGTTCTTTCTTTCTTTTTTGTTCTTTCTTTTTTTTTTCTTTCTCGATATTTCAATTCTTTCTTTTTTTTCTTATGATCTTCATCATATCACTCTTTCTTTCTTTCTTTTCTTTATCATTCTCGATGATCAAACTAATTCTTTCTTTCTTTTTTCTTTTTTATGATCTAAACCCATTTTTTCCTTCGTTCTTTTCTCAATCATTCGTTCTTTATTTTTTGTTCTTTCTTTATTCCTTTCGTTTTTTTTCTCTCGATGATTTAACTTACTACTTTTTTTTACTTATGATCTAGACCCTTGCTCTTTTTCTTTCTTTTGTCTTTCCTTCTTCGTTTCGATGAACCCACTGCTTCCCTTTTTTCAGTTTTTCATTCTTTTTTCTTTTTGATTTTCATTTTTGATGATCCAATTCAATTCTGTTTCTTTTTTTCTTTCTTTATCTCATTTTCTCATTTTCTCTCTCACTCTTTCTTTCTTTCTTTCTTTCATTTTTTTATTTTCTTTCTTTCATATTTTCTCTCTCACTCTTTCTTTCTTTATGACACAACTACTTTCACTTTTGTAGTTTGTTTTTACTGTCATTTTTCTTTTTTTTCTTTTTCATGATCAAATTTCTGTTCATTTTAAACTAGAACAGTCTACACCAGCGAGTAAAATAAAGGGTTCAGTTCGACATTCCAACCACAGGAAGAAGGCCGGAGCGTACAACGACCGAAACGTTGTGATATATATGGCAACAAAGATGAGGACAATAGTCTGAATAATGTAAATAGTGTACATAATACCTCATCTCGGAAATATAGACAGATGTCTGCAGTTATGTTTAGACGAGCAGCATAACCCGTCTTCGACCGGGTCTTTCATTACTGGGAATTTTTGCCGTTCAGATGGAGCAGTTTAAGTTTAAATTCAGCCCAACCGAAAATCAATATTAGTAGCAACATTTGGGTGCAACTGAGGCACATCCCCAAATGGTGTGGGTAACAATTTGAATGGGGGTTGCCCTGAAAAGGGCCGTTTTTGCGTTCTCAATCTGGCAAGAATCGGATGAAAACTGCGGTAACGCATAAACATGGACCGTCATAACAATAATATACGATAATTTTTATTTATAATATCATTTTTTTATAATTCTAATAATCTTTTCGGTTAGATTTTAACTCTCTTAATTGATTGTATGCTGTTATTTTTTTTACAGGCATTAAATTTTGCCTTTGATTTTTGCGCAATATGTAAAAAATCAGTTTTTTTTTTTTTTTTTTTTTCACCTTCAAGGTTGTAATTTTTTTCCAGCCAATTTCATCTCAAAACCGGAACTGAAGAACTGTCTATCAACAAAAAAACAAAAAAAAAGAAATAAAAAATTTAAAAAAATATTCATCGAAATCGGATGAAAACTGCGGTAACGCATAAAAAATATCATCCGGTCACACACATACATACATGCACACATGTTGAGAATTATAGATATAGATATTTTATCGAAAATTCACTGACTAATCACACAAAACAGAAAAGAAAACAATGAAAAATACTATCAGAAAAATAATCCCGATTTATACACCCCAAACAACTACCCATGTTTTCTCCTTCTCTGAATATCGATCGCCATATTGTCTATCTTTCTGTGATTCAGCAGGATCGTGTCAGACAACATAAATTCCCAGCTTGATTTTAAAATGGTCTGTCAGTTCCTTGTTCTGGCAACTGAGGTATCGTTAGCTGGTTGTCTCATTAAAGACGGACATCAAATAAAGCATGAAATGCCGTAAATGAATGAAATATTAAAAATATATTCAGATGAATTTAACAGGCTTTTTTTATGTCTTCACAGGAAATTAACTTTTTTTATAATTAATTATTAATTTTTTTTTTTTTTTTTTACAACTTTACTTTTATTTTTTTTTACATCGGGCCAAAATAAACGTGCTAAAGGGAGATAACTTACGTCACATCAACAAAATGGCCAACGGATATGACGTCCGACCGCGCAGACATGTCATTAAATCTCAGTAGGTGTTGAAGGTTAAATATCCGTTTGAATATTTATACGCTATTTCCATTTTTACATAACTGACGCTTTATTTTTATGAGGCTGAACATTTGATGATTGCAATGTTTATTTGAAGAAAAATCTTTGCTATTTTTTTTTTTCCTAATTAAATATTTTTAGAATTTCCGATAGCTGCTTTATACTTGACGCCAGCTAAAAGCATCACACATACTTATCTGCAAATTTTGGTCTTCGTTCATCTGTTTATTTTTTAAGTAGAATTTGCATAGTTAAGTATTAGCGTGTTTGTTATTGCCTCATGAGAAATTAAGAAAAAGAAAAAAAAAATCGATGTTGAAAGTAGTGTGAAAATGTGTAAAGTGATGAATAAAGAAGAAGAAAAGAATGAATAAAAAGAAAAAAAATATTTGAAACGAAGAAATAAAAGGAGTAAAAAAGAAAGAAACAAAATAAGTACTAAAAAGAGATGAAGAAAGAACAGAATTATTAGGTTGGTGCAAAAATAATGGCGTAATAAGGTCGTTTTTTGACGTATTTTTTAACGTCAAAAAACGACATTATTACGTCATTATTTTTGCACCAACCTAATAGTAAAAAAAAAAAAAAGGAAGAAAGAAAGAAAAGACGTAGTAAAAAAAAAGGGAAACAAAAGAAGAAATAAAAAAAGAAAGGAAGAAAGAAAGAAAAGAAGCAGTCAAAAGGAGGGGAGAAACAAAGCAAGTAGTAAAAAAGGAAGGAAGAAACAAAAAAATTAAAAATTAAAAAGGGAAAAAAGATGAAGAAAAGATGTATTAAAAAGGGAAAAGATGAAGAAAAGATGTATTAAAAAGGGAAACGAGGAAGAAAAGATGTATGAAAAAGGAAAAAGATGAAGAAAGGATGTATTAAAAAGGGAAAAGATGAAGAAAAGATATATTAAAAAGGGAAACGAGGGAGAAAATATGTATTAAAAAGGGAAAAGAATAAGAAAAGATGTATTAAAAAGGGAAATGAGGAAGAAAAGATGTATTAAAAAAGATGAAGAAAAGATGTAATAAAAAGGGAAAAGATGAAGAAAGGTGTATTAAAAAGGGAAACGAGGGAGAAAAGATGTATTAAAAAAGATGAAGAAAAGATGTATTAAAAAAGATGAAGACAAGATGTATTAAAAAGGGAAGAAAAGATGTATTAAAAAGAAAGTAAGAAAGAAAAAGTAGTATAAAAGAAAAGAAGTTAAAAGGAAGCAATAGAAATATTAAAAGGGAAAGGAAGAAAAAAAGAAGTAAGAAAAAGAGAAGTTAAACCTTGTAAAAAGAAAAAGAAAAAGAAAAGAGTAATGAAATGGTTAAAAGAAGAAAGTAACGAAAAGAATTTAGAAAAAAAAAATAAAATAAAAGGAAAAGACAATAAACAAGAAACTGAAAACCTGGAGAAGAAAGAGAGATAAAATGTCTGTACGGCAGAGAAAACAATTTGTTAAACAGAAAAAGAAAAAAAAGTAATAAGCAAGATGAAGAAATAAAGAAGGTAGAGAGAATGTTGAATAAATTAAATGAAGGAAAGCGTTTGAAACGAAACTAATTTTACCAAAAAGTAGCACATAAATAAAAATAAAACGAAAGAAGTCGGGAAAAAATAGAATATTTTAAATGAAAGAAAAAAGGAAAATATTCGAGAAGAAGAAACAAAAAACGACTGCAAAGCACAAAGGACATAAATGCTTTTAAGAAGTGGAAAAAAGACAAAAAAACATAAACTCGTTAAAAGTGTGAAACAGAGGATATGAAAGTAAAAAAAATTAAATGATTTTAACAAAAACATCATCAAGTCTTACGAAAGTATAAAACAGAATCGTCAAAATTAATTAATTGAAAAAATATGGATGAACAAAAGTAAAATAAATGTCAAATTTATTTTCGCAAATATTACTTGATAGCATCGCAATCAAAAGTTTATATTAATCAATTTCAAATTATATGTTCACAATGCATGAGTGCGACTGTGTTACATACATTTATAATTGATTGCTCAACAACACTTGAGGTGTTGAACGGTCATACATAATATATGTGCATTCCATTCTTAAATATTTTAGAAACCGACGATAGATAGTCGATATATCGTTGTAATGCCCGCCACCATTTGTCATTTCGACGAAACTTGATCTGCTAGAAATGTTTCGGTATCAATTGTATATATGCCAATGAAAATAGTTACAACGTCGAATAATGATCAGAAAGTATGTAGCCATTTTAAGAATATCTCGGGACTTGTTTCTTTTGTTTTTGCAGATAATCATGAACGGATACTCGCCCTGCCTTGATACGCACGTCCGACTCAAAAACCCGTATTCAACATAAAGCATGTCTGGCAAAATTGTGACGACAGGCTTTCGGCGACGTATTTTCTGAGTTTTACTAAAAATTCGCTCATGTGTGTGTGTGTGTGTGTGTGTGAATTGCAAATAGAAAAAGAAAACACGTGTACCAACACAAGAAAAATTTTTAAAGTTTAATCGCAATACCTTACCAGTCGTTTTTAATAAAACTTGTGTAAAAGATGTATTGCTGCCGAAATACACAATATATATACATATATATATATATATATATATATATAATTATATATTTAAAAATATGATTCAAACATGCTACATAAGAGGTCTCTTGTTTTAAAAACAAGAGCCGAAAACTTCAATATAATTATTAGAATTAAATTGAGTTAAAGTGAGCTCTGTTACATCTTCAAGCGAAATTTTTTAGGGAATAACTTATTTCTGAAATTTACGTGCTTTAATAGGAATCAAAAATTCCCATGGTGACAGCCATGGTGAATTTTTGAAATAGGTAGGGGTGTTGTCTGCTAATGATATGTATCAACACAGAGTTACTTTCATAGATGTCAAGTCAGGGTAAGGTGGGGGTGTCTGAATTTAAAGCAGAAGATGTTTTCAATCAGTCAGGTTTACTTGTCTATGAAGATTTATTTATTTATTTATTTTATTTCTTTATGGAAGGGTTTTGTGTATATAAAAAACATTCGTAACATTTGTTATTTGACGACTTCATAAAGGGCTATCATTTTTTGTAGGGTGTTAAAACTTTCTATTGGGGCCATGGATTATAAAAGTTAATTTACTGTATGTTAGTTTTTAAGCTAAATCGTTCAATGCGTTAATTTGATGATGTCGGCAAAAACCGTTAACTCATGTCTATTGTTTAATAGATTTTTGTTATTTAGAAACTTGATAATGTGCAGTTTCTCATGGAAGCACAAAGGGCATGGGTCACCATGGCCCCAATGAGCACAGTATACTAATTTATGGCTGTTTCAATTTCGTCATGATGTCCTTTTTCTCACAGACGGTACCCAACTGACCATACTATACTGCGCAGTCAACAAAAGAAACAACGCGCAGGCGTGAAATGAAAAATAATACAATGGCGACAATTTACACATCGGACCCTGTATATATAATTGGTATGGTCGTTTTAGGGCAAATATCGTTGTAAATGATATGAATCCATCTCTTCTGTTTCACACCGAGCTATGCCTTATTACCAAAGCAAACTGGTGAAAACTCGCCTTTTCTTTTGCTGCCAACCTATCGAGAAGCTCCCCATTGATTTTAAAATCGGTTGGGCGTTGAGCGAGTTGCACTTCCCACAAAAACCTACTTACTAAGTACGGAAAGAACGACGACAATACTTGGTGACGTTGGGGTCCTGCTTTCGAAAGGGATTTCTACAGTTTTAGCAATCAAGTGCAAATGTCTATGTTCATGGCCTGGTCTCTATCCATTAACACGAGCGTTTTTAATCGTCAATGGTTACTGATCAAACTTTACGGGCTTTATTTTCTTTTGCTGAGCAAAGTTTTGAATGAAACGTATTATTCATAACCGGCTTATTAAGTTACTGTGAAAGAAGCAACATATCAATCCATTGCTAATATTTTATTCATTGCAAACAGAGATTACCACTTTCTCTAATGTAGCCCTTTTTCGATACAGTATTGTTTAATCGCATACATTAAAGCAAGCATTTTATGCGTTTGAAGCCGTCAGTTTTTAATCAGGAATCATTAATGGTCAAAGCAGACAATATAAAGCTTCTTTTTTTTAATTTGTGAATAAAATTTCTATGAAAGCATAATATCTTCCTGGCTCATTCTTTTAACATGAAACAGGCGACAACCTTATCGTAATTCAACACTCACGTTTTATTCATTTTGTTAGAAGATTACCGATTTCACTAATGAACCTATTTTTCGATGGAATATTGTTTCAATGCATGCATTAAGGCTGGCATCTCAGTCGTTTAAAATGGATTAGACTCGACCCAAGTGTACAACACTGCAATATCAAAATCTAACGACCGTCCCTTACAATCGAGTGACGTATTTCCAATTGAAATCAATCTTAGCTAACTTACAGTCACTAAATTAATCTTTATTAAATACTGTACATGTTCAATAACCAAATTTTCTCTATACTTCCATATTTTTTCTTTCCCTCTTTCATTTTTTTTTCCTTTAGGGTTAATATTTCATTTTTTTTTATAATCATTTACATTGCTTGGTATAATTTATTTGTTATTTCATTATTTCATTTTTTATTGCTTTGTATATTTTCCTGGGTTCCAAATTTTGTTATTTCAAATGAAATGTTCAATGTTTAGATTATTTGATTTCACTTAGTTTTTTTTTTTTTTTTTTTTTTTTTTGAAAATATAAGGTGGCTTTAGGTAGCGTAGAAGAAATTCGTATTCGTATAATTCCTACTTGGCCGAAGATGGAAATCACCGAATCAAATTCACTTCGTATAAATATTTTTTTATAAAAGCGTTGGATCCATCATGAGTTAGGAGTTAAATAGCAGTTTTGACAGGGCACTCTTGTCTTGGGCGGCAGTAAACCTAAATATATAAAATATCTTGAATAAATGATGGGGTGATGTTTATGGAGCTCATCGGTGTGGCTAGACATCCGATCATTTCAGGCTGGGACCGAAACCCAACCGATTTGGTATCTGTTCTAGATTCTAGCCCCAAGACCATCGACGCCCAGCAGAGAGTAAGGCGAATTTTTGCGTATTTATTTTTCATACACACACCAGTCATTTAGAGAAGTCAATCAGCGTGGAGAGTCTTGCATTATCAGCAGTAATAGTGACTTTTTACAAATTCGCTCTTTACTCCCTACAGTGCTCGACCGGTTAAATTATTTTATCGAGAGATGCGTTATTTTTTTATCTGACATTATTTCTTAACACTGTGAACGTGGTATTTAGTCGGTACAGGCGTTTGTCTGGAAATCGCTTTTCTTTTGAAACAGTGAAATGTTATGTTTACTATTATAATTATCGAAAATGGCGATGTTAAAACATCGAATTTCTAGGTCGGTACATTTTAATTTTACTGTTAAAAAACACTAGGATTTCCACAAAAATGCATGTACCTACGAAGTATCACACACAGACACATATTCGCATGCACACACGCACAGGCGCATACAAGCAAGCACAGGCATACAGACACACGTCTTATCTGAAAACCTGCAAAAAAGTAACTCAGTTTTTGTAGATTTAAAAAAAAAATATTAAACATTTGGTGAGATGGACAATTATACCATGCTGTTACACGATTTGGAGAAATTTGCTATTACACCAGGTATATATCTATATCTATCTCTCTCTCTCTCTCTCTCTATATATATATATATATATATATATATATATATATATATATATTATGAAATGGATAAAGTTCGACAATTATTTTAAGACATTTTTATTCTTTTTATAGATACAGTGTAACCCGGATATAAGAGAGTTGTCGGGACCGGAGAAGAAGTCTCTTATATCCGGGTTTAACTTGTATCCGGGTCTCTTATATCCGGGTTACCCCGTTCAAATATTTAAGTAAATGCTCTGTTTATAATAAAAGGCCGGGAAATGTTGTTTAATACTGTTTATTATAAACAGAACATTTAATTAAAAATTTGTGTATATATATATATATATATATATATATATATATATATGAAGAAAAATATAAGGAAAAAACAAACAAAAATCCTAATATGCAATTATACAGTTTTAATGTTAATATAATGTCAACGTCGGACGTTTCGGTCTAATAGACCAACTTCAGGGCATATTCATAAAATATAATTAATATTAGACCATATTAAATTCAACATTTGCCGACCTGAATGTCCGAGAAATCTTCATAGAAAATATGCTTCTTCAGGCCGGAAAATGTGGTTAATACTGTTTATTCTAAATAGAGGATTTACTTAAATATTTTTATCTATAAAAAGAACGTATAAACGTATAAAAATGTCTAAAATAATTGTCGGACTTTATCTATTTCATAATATATATGTATATGTATGCATGTGTGTCTGTGTCTGTTGTGTCTGCTTTTTCCGTGTATATGACAGACAAGGTACTGCGATTAAGCATTTTACTTAACTCTTGTGTTCGAACAGGTGTTTTCTTTTCTGTAGACACAGTGTGTAGAAAATGTTTAAATGTTCTGTAAATCCGAGCGGAATTTGGACAGTTTCTACACACAGAAAATGAAACACTTATTTGAACACAAGAAAAATTAAATAAAAATCTTAATCCCAGTATCTTGTCTGTCGTCTTTAATGAAACATGTATAAATGAAGGATTGCTGCCGAAATACACAATATATATATATATATATATATATATATATATATATATATATATATATATATATATATATATATATAACGGATATCCGAAAAGCGAATATTTATTTTCAGAGTGAAAATAATGAAGGAAAACTAATCATAAAATAATTAGTATAATAAACACATTTATTTGTTGTGCTGTGACGAAGCCAACAATGATTGTGTGTGAAAATACTTGTAATATAATAGTGATAATAAAGGGTGTATTGATCTGAAGTGCTGTGATAAGTTCAACCTTAATCGCAGATATAAATCTAATCAAAGTATTGTGGCGTAAATGTAAATAACAGAACCTGTGTTGTGATAAAACCAACAATAAATAGATGGAATAAAATAATAATAAATTAATAGTAATAATGAACAGTACGATCGTGAGTGCTGTGATAAAAGCCTCATCAATCAGGTAAGAAAAGAACGAGACATAAATCAGTAGTAATAATATTAAGTGTATAGGCTCAAGATGCAATAATAATTATAGCCGATTATCACGTTTTCCGTGTACTTCTGTCTGCGAGAACTGCGTCTCAAAACGTTATTACAGACGCCAAGTAAACTGACAGAAACTATATGTGTTGACACCGCAACTAAAATGAGCGGACATTAGTTCCGTTTTCTGGGAGAAAGCACTAAATCTAGCGAGATTTGTTTTTATTTTTTTATTTTAGCGTAGCCAATATGATCAAACCATCGGTTCGTTGTAGGAGAGCCATCGGTTCGTCGTAGGAGAGCCATCGACAATTCCGTCAAACTATTTTTGCACTAAAGCTTGGATATGATTTTCAAGGCCTTTGCAAAAGTCCCCACCCAAGGGTGATAATATCAAGAAGCACCATCCCTGACAAATCGACGAAGACAAGACTCGAACCCAGGTTTAATGGCCAGAGGAATGCAAACATTCTAACCACTCATCTTCGATCGTTTATGTATATTATTATGTTATCTCTTTTCATTTTTGGTGTGTACTTATTTCTTTCCGGGTCCCGCTCAGAGACCTAATGTTAGAAGTGGCATCATGACATTTTCCTTTGACAAAAAAGAAATATATTTTACATAAATAAAACCCTTCGTAAGGTGTGGGCTGTACTCGTGAGGACTATTTTTGTATTTCTTTAAGGCATGGACTTCCAGAAATCCCTTCAATTAGTCTACTGGAATCTTTTCCAACCAGTTCGAGGGCTCCAACTAGAACAGGGATTGTTGATGTTCCCATGTGCCACATTTTTGAGATTTCGATTTCACGGTCCTTGGATTTTGATAGCTTTTTGAAGATTTTCAAATACATTGCACTCAGCAGGGACTGATATATCAATAAGGAGGCACTTTTTGTTGTTGCAGTCTCTAATAACAATGTTTCAGCGGTTAGCTTTGATTGTTCTGTCTGTGTGTATTGTGTAGTCCCATAAATATTTAAAAGGTCCTATTTCCGTAACCGGGTCTGGGTGGTGTTCATACCAATTTGTTTCAGTTTCCCTCCCGTAGAAGTTGCAGATTTTACAATGCAGATATTGGCCAAATCTGTCATATCGGGTTTTATATTCAGTGGGTGAAAATACCGCGCAACCGGATACAAGATGGTCAATTCTTCCTGGATATTTATCACAGAATTTTTATTTTGGGCTAGTATAATTTTTCAGTATGTGTGTTTTGTAATTTCTAGTTGGCAAGCACTGATGGGTTTGGTGTTTGTCTCCATCAGCTTGTTTGGTACGTATAGATTGCTAACCATGAAGAGGCTTATCTTGCTATCGTTTCTGCATTTAGTACATTGCATTTGCTTTTGTATTCTTTTTAGGTTCTTTTCCGCTGCAGTAGGTGTATTATGATTAGTTTGCACTTCTTCACCTATTTGAAATTCCCTTTTGAATATGTTGGCTTCTTTTTTTACTGAATACATTTTCCTATTTCTTTCATAGTTTTAGATACACATCATCATCCAGCATTCTTTTGTTTCCAGATATCTCTGAAGAATGATTGTTGTGGGTTTGTATGACAGCTCTAGTTGAACTAATCCCCCGCCTCCTTCGGATCTGAATATATGTAGAGGATCAACATAAGCCTGATGATAATACATGAAGTATCAAGTTTGAAGTTTTTCTCGTTTTGATATCCATTTGCGTAATGTCAGCTGTGATTTAATTAAGGACGTTGAAACTGTATTGCACCAAAGGGACTACCAATGTTTATGGCAGATATTCTGTTCTGTGTTATGTAACGCCAGACACACACACCTGTAGTATTCTTTTCTTACTTTCTACTTCATTTGGGAATGCTATAGTCCATCTCCTTCGCGAACCCATTTTTAGGCTTCTTCTTACACCAGTTCCCTGATCGTTACGACAGTATACAGATCTATGTTCTTTAATCTTCGTAAAAAAATCTTGATCGATTATTATTATTATTATTATTATTATTATAAAAGTCGACAAATATAGTAACAATGAACAATGTACCAACGCAGACTGTTTCGATGAAAAGAAATAAAACATGTGATGGCGTAAAATTCGTAATAAACAAAAGAAAATCTGAATTCAAAATCTGCGTAAGTTTTTATATATTGATTTTAATCACTGCTGTATTAATTAATGAAATCTTATTCAATTCGCGTTTGGAAAATAACGGCTGTACTAATGCGTTTCTGACAAAAGACTCTTAAAAGTGTTTGTTCAATCTTTGTTTAACATCACATTTTTTTCTTTATTTTGACTCAACAACAAATACAACGATTTTACACTCGACAGAAGCAAAGTTCAATGGACTGGTTTAACAAGATTTCATATGTCTTTTTTTTTTCAAATATTAGGATGTTGGGAAATTAATTAAGCCTCTCACCACCATGAATTATGTGTCCACCAAACGACAAAGAACTAAAACTGAATGTTAGGAAAGAGTGTCTAGAACTATTTTATCAAATATTCTGTTTAGATGTTCGGAAATTAATTACATATTTCATCCCTATAAATACAGAGTCACCCAAAAAGGCATAACCAAGGTTGAATGGTAGCAGACTGCTTCTAGAATTAGTTTATAAATCTGTTCTATTAGAGTGTAGGGAAAGTAATTACGTATTTCACAGCTATGAATTATGTGTTAACAAAACAAAGCAAAGCCATATTTGAATGGTTGGAAACTGCCTTAAGCAGTAGCTTAAACATTTTTTTGTCTTCGATTGTTTGAAAAGTAACTACCACATATACGGCATAAGACGCAAGGGTGTTTAAGACGCACCCCAATTTCAGCAGGGCAAATCAAGAAAAATAGTAATTTGTAAAATTAGTAGTATATGCTATAGCCTAGGCAATATGTATGAGGTAGTAATTTGGTTAAACAACCCATGATTACAATTAAACAAAAAATAATAAGAAAAAAACTACGAGCCTATAAAAAAATCTTTATTATATGTAAAGGTAAGAAAACAAAATAAAAATGAAGCCGCTATTACAGTTGAGCAAAACAGTAGTTACCATTAAAATTCAGTTAAAAATTTTCCTTTATATATGTACAACCTGCGTCTTGTAAACGTCTTAGTGGAATAGTAAGGAGAGACAAATTCTGATTGTATTTATACCAATGCAACCGGAAGTTATCGCAAGAAAAATATTAATAAAACAAATAAATTTTACAAATATATAATTTGAATTTGAATTTATTGCATATAATTTTAGTGAAACAAAGAACTAATATAAAACGTGATGAAATTAATATAATGAATATTATCAATGATAACACTTTTTATCTTAATAACAGCATTTTAAATAATGACACTAGGTATGTGAAAGTTACTCTAAAGTCTACGCTAATAGGAGTTGCGATTTAGAATATTGCGGGCGACTATGGCGAATTTGAAACCTATATATGTCATATAAGACGCAAGGGAATTTTAAAGATATTTTTTTTGTAAAAATCAGTTGTGAAATGCCGTCAAATAGGGTAAGTATTTCACCGCTATGAAATATGTGTCAACCAAACAAAGCATAACCAATGCTGAATAGTAAGAAATTCCTACTAAAATTATTTTATACATCTCTTCTATTATTGGGTTCCAAAATTAAGTACATATTCCACCGCTATGGAATATATGTAAACCAAATAAAGCATAGCCAATGTTGAATAGTAGGAAGATATTATTAAAATCAGGTTATATATCACTTCTCAATGTGTTCCGAAATAAAGTACATATTTCCCCGCTATGGAATATGTTATAGAGTAGTTTTCACAGTGGAGGCTTGTATTTCACTAAGTCGGTCCTAAAAAGGTTCGACGTACAAAACGTTAGGAAATTGATATAATAGTTAATGAAGCAGCAATCTAGTTGTGGTGGCTGATATTTTAATGTCCAACATCGACTGACTGGCCAACTCACTGAGCGCTATTTAGTCACCACCCCTACGAGGGCATCATGTGGCACAAGGCCGGTTTAACGTGGGATCTCAGAGCCCGTGGGCTCGGCCAAAAATATGCCCTTTGAACCTCCTATAAACGGGTTCAGGGTTGTTTTACCTCCCCGAAAGAGACTCCGCCCTTCGGCGTAGCCTTGTTGGGGTTCCCGAAGTCAGAGAGTTCAACCGGTCAGCCGGTCGACCGACTTCAGACTGAAATCAGACAAACTCACTGAGCTCTCTAGTGCTCGCTACTACTACTACTACTACTACTTATTATATGCGGGAGAGTCTATTAACAATAGAATAGGTATGTTCCAGTATAACAGAATATATGTAAACCAAACAAAGCATAGCCAATGTTGAATAGTGGGAAGATATTACTAAAATTAGTTTATACATCATTTCACAATGTGTTTCGAAATTAAGTACATATTTCACTGCTATGAAATATGTCAACCAAATAGAGCGTATCCATTGTTGAATAGAAGGAATATCCTACTAAAATTAGTTTATACATGTCTTCTAACAATGTTTTCCGAAATTAAGCACATATTTCACAGCTATGAATTATGAATCAACTAGCCAACATGGTCGATTGATAGAAAACTACGTCTAGAATTATATTATCACCTGTTTTGATTCGGTTTTCGGTAATTAATTATGTATTTCACCGACATGTATTAATACTCAGCCCGCCAATGCATAACAAAGACAGTGTCTAATGTTATTTTACCATCTGTTCTCTTAGGGCGTTCAGCAAGGAATTGCGTATTTCACTCCTTTGACCTCTGAGTCGACCAATCAATGCAGAACCAATGTTGAATGTTACAATGCCCCGGAATTTATAGTTGCAGGACACCCAGGTGTTGGGTAATTTTCATGTTTCTCTCTCCCCCTCCTAACTTCTGCTGACCACTTTTGCACTGTTTATAGACCTTGAATGTTATCTCCTCATTTAGCAGCCTTGTCAGTATGAATGTTCTTGAGAGCTAGACAATTGTTCTGCCTGTAATTGATAACATCACGATGTCAAAGAGTCTGTCCATTTTCAAGAGAAGTTGCTCCGTGTTACACTTGCAATCTTCTTTTGAAATGTTAAATGTCAGTTTACATGAAAAGAAACAGTTCAGTTGTTAATAAGAAGAGTTGATATTAATACATGCAAGTTTTTGCAGCTCTTGCCCCATTCCTTCAGAGTCAGCCAATGAACTTCTCAGTCCAGCCTTGTAAAGAAAAAAATGAAAAGACAGCGGTTATCACAAAATGTGTAACACCAACTCCAGAACTCTATCTACAGAAGTTCAAACTTTGAGTTTGAGTTTTTCGTAGGATAATTAAAGTATTTTATGTTTTATGTCCTTTCGACATGTGACAGAGCATAGTTCTTCATAACATTCAGCCTCTATATATCTTTTGTACTTTTAAGATCATTGTCATATTTTTTATCATATATTCATACAAACCTAATTTGATTATTTGATAGCTTACCCGGCTCTTTGTTATTTGACTTAAGTATCCGTTGTGTTTGTTATGTTTTACATGGCTTTGTAGGGAGACAAGTGTTTTCCCTTCGGTTGAGCGCACAGGAGTTCAGTCCCTTTAGAGAGGAGAACTCTTTTTCATTTTTTTTCTTTGCTTCCGTTTGAGAAACGGTTAATACCTTCCTAAACGCCATGGCGTCCACACATGACGAAAATGGACATGTGCACAGCCTAACGTGGAAAAAAAAAAGTAATCTTGATTCACCTAGCTACGGACGGTCAAAGGTCATAAGGCGGGTCTGTTATTTCTTTGTTGGTTGTTCTGTTAAACATTTTCGTCTTTTGGACAATATGAACAATCATTTGTTTTGGGATATGTGTAAATCTTTTTTTAATATGTGTATGTAAGTTGTATTTGCCTTATTAAATGTTTTGTTACGGGCGTGTACCTCATCTTTCTATAGTCACATTCAGTGTTAGTGTATCTACATTAATGCTAATATTAGTACTCGGTGTACGGGAAAGCATTATTCTTTCTAGCACAAAATAGCCGGTAAATTATGGCTGGCTTATAAATAATACTAATAGCGTTTTTCCTGATCATATATTCCCTAAATCATTGCTCTTTCGGGTGGTCAACATCAGGGCATGTTTTTGTTTCTATTTCCCTTCGTATATTGCACACATTTTTGAGTATTGTAATTTTGGTTTTCAACGGATGTTTTAATTCCATATTTCCAGTGATATCGGTCTGGGAAAGTGAAACAAAGTGATAGATATCAATAAAAATTACTCAAAAATACCAACAAGATCAAGCTTGATATAGTAATAGAAGACAACATTGGTTCGGCTCAAATAATTCATTTCAGAAAAAGAATCTTATTAATTTAAATTCTGTGTATTTTTTTATAAAACGTTCTCAGATCAAAAGTTTCAAGATCGCGATTAAATTTATCTCAATTAACTTACAAATTATGGCAGAAAACAAATTCATCCGAGTAATGTAATAAGAGATAACGGACAGTGCTTCATGCTATATATATATATATATATATATATATATATATATATATATATATATATATATATATATATATATATATTGCATGAAACTTAGTCATATAAACATGAAACGCACACATGTATATAAAAACAGACGACATGCGTTAAACAGATGTCAAAATTCGTTGAAAAATGCACCCCTACCCTACTTGGTCTTAACGTGTTAATACCCTTGGGAAAAGTGTGAATCCTCTTCTTCTCCATCCAGCTATGGGTAAATAGCAGGGCGGACTTGGTTCTATAGCCTTGGATGGAAACTGGTCTAGGAGAAGGGAAACTCTCTGAATATATATATATATATATATATATATATATATATATATATATATATATATATATATATATATATATGTGTGTGTGTATTTCATGAATCATTGTCATATAAACATGACACATACATACAATACATTTCAAAAGATTTGCCCCCAGCCATCGCAATTTTTTTAAATTGGCCCCAAAATAGTTGTTTTGTATTTTAAATAAAAGACCATTATTTATTGTACATGGTCAAAAGACAGTGATACGTGATTTTTTATTAGAAATTTTTATGACAAAAAAAAGAGCATTCAACGATTAAATTTTAATTTCGTCAAAACATTCTCCTTTAGTCTTGATGACTGCAGCACAAACTTTTGGCATTTGTTGCAAAAGTTTCTCAATATATATAAGTGTAATAATTGATTCTATTATTTTATTTACTGACTCTAAGAGCTTTTTTTTAAATTTGTTTTTCACTCTACAATCAGGTCTACGTTATGCTAATTATAGGCGTAACTCCAAAACTTTGAACTGTAAAAAATCATTACTATTATGATTTATTCTTTCAGCTTTTAAAAATATTATATTACATATATTTACCTTTATTATGATGATGATAAAAATGAGGATGATTTTTAAATGGATAACAACATACATTACATTTCTGTGATTTTTATTTCTGGTTGTGTGGTTAAAGGTTTACCCATAAAATTTTTCCCTACCTTCCCTTACAACAATATAGAAACTTCTTTTTTCTTCCCTATCTTCTCTCTCTTTAATAGTATAACCCGCCCCACAACAACAACAACAAAAAAAAAAACGTTTTTTAAAGTCAAATTAAATTCGCTACTTCATTTTTTAAAATGTCTCTTTTTTCTTAAATTTCCTGGCTGATGAGCTGTTTTCGCTGGTTTCCAGACTTCATGAATTTAAGCGTTCAACTAGGCTGGCATCTCGCTCTCACCATTTCCCTGTCGAAACTGTTAAATATAGCAATCTCTTCTACTTCAATTGCTTCATGTCTCGCACTTCTCGCCCGTGGAACTCCCTCCCATTTCTTGTTTTCCTGGTAGCTATAATCTCCAACAATACAAATGTAATATCAATCGACATTTCGAGATGCCCTGATCTATCAAATGTTAAATGTTGTTAATACTGTTTATTATAAACAAAGCATTTACTTAAAAATTTGTATGTATAAAAATATCGTATAAACAGAAAATATATTAAAATATTTGGCGGGCTTAGTCCATTTCATATATATATATATATATATATATATATATATATATATATATATATATATATATATATATATTCATGAATCATTCATACAAAAAACAAATATAGAGGTTAATGATTTAAATGGCGAGAATACATCGTCGCAAACAATATAAATAAGATGCATCAACACCGAACCTGTAGATGAATGATTTGATCCCCGTTTATAAATTCATGAATCATTCATACAAAAGACAAAAATATATTTCATCTCTATTTTCGTTGTCCTCTTATTACTTAGAAGAAAAAAACAAGAACAAAATCTACTTCCATACCTTATGATGTCTGTAGGAACAGACGAAAACTTGTAAAAAATTGAAAACACCTTATGCAACTTGAATTTATAAACGAGGATCATATCATTCATATACTGGTCCGGGGTTGGTGTATCTTATTTATATTGTTTGCGACGATGTATTCTCGCCATTTAGATCATTAACCTCTATATTTGTTTTTTGTATGAATGATTAATGAATTTATAAATTATAATTGCACCTTTTAATTGAAATTAAAATAACTGATCCAACGTGCAACTCTCGGATTATAAGTGTGACATTACTGTAATTATTGAACAATATAGTTCATGCCATATTCACGGAAATTCTACCAGTAAAAAAGAAATCTTTTACTGCTATATTTGTACAAAAACGCACAACTTTAAAATTTAAATTGAAACTCAGCGTTGCGACCGCACGTTCCAAAACAATAACACATTTCTCATAGCATTTTTTCGTATTACATCTCTATTTTCGTTGTCCTCTTATTACTGAGAAGTAAAAACAAAACAAAATCTGTTCCATACCTGATGATGTCTGTAGGAACAGACGAAAGCTTGTAAAAAATTGAAAACACCTTATGCAACTGGAATTTATAAACGGGGATCATATCATTCATATACAGGTATCTTATTATTATCTGTATCTTATTTATATTGTTTGCGACGATGTATTCTCGCCATTTAACCTCAATATTTGTTTTTTTGTATGAATGATTCATGAATTTATAAATCATGATTGCACCTTTTAATTGATATATATATATATATATATATATATATATATATATATATATATATATATATATATATATATATATATATATATATATATCACAAATGGTACCAATGTTCACGACAAGACTGGTTTTAACTGTGAAGGTTTGCACTGGCGGAATTAAGGAGTGGAGTTCATTTAAACACACCCCATGGAAATACTGTTAGAACAGCTAGTGTCTTGTGACGTCGCATCCGTAAGAAACGAGTTACAGAATGGAGAATAATTCGCAGTGTACAAGGACGTAGAGACGCTTTTGGCAGCAGTACTCCATATTCAGCGTGATCTGGATCTTGTAAAGACAGGAGGAGTGGGGTATATACTGGGGCGGTACAAGAAACAAACCATTTTCCTTAGTATCTTAAGTGGTAGATTCTATGTACAAGTTCAACTTGAGGTCGCGGTTGATTTTATTTCCTAATACGCGTTCAAGACACGATTCCTACTTGAGAGAACATCCAATTATCACAATTGGTGAAGGTTCTGGGTTCAATCGGCGATGTAATTTATTGGGGAACACTTTTTTTTTACGTTTTACTCTTTAACCATCCCTCACTCTCATCTATTTTATGTACAAAACTGTTATGGAGTCCACCATTTTCTGATATAAATGGACTCGTCCTGCTGCCATAAAATAGCCACAGTCAGTCAGTCAGAGAGTCTGAAGGTAGAGGAAGGTAGAGGAAGAGGGTGGAGGAACAGATTGGAAAGTACATAGATACTGTGATTGAGTTGACGTTAGAAGTCAGTTACAAGGACGCCCGACTCTAAGGAAGTTTACTTCGAGACTGTATATAGCGATCTTTGATTAATACTAACCGGCGTTCCTGGATTTTACTAACAGCATTACCTTTTGTATTTTGTGTAAATACATTTAATTTCTTAGCTTAAATACTTGCGTTTGTCCTTTATTGGAGACTGATTTTTCACGCGGAATCCACAACAAAAACTTTACACGCTAAATAAGTCGGATATTATATTGATTCTTAAAAATGTAATTAATTCATTTTCTTTTTTACTTTGTGCATGTCAAAAGCTTTAAGCTATATGGGGAATTGGTTCATCTCTAAAGCCTTTCTTAATTAATTCCTCTCAAAATAGACGGCGTATAAATTCTAACAATTCAGGTATACATATATATATATATATATATATATATATATATATATATATATATATATATATACGCCCACACACACAGAAATATATATATATATATATATATATATATATATATATATATATATATATATATATATATATATATAGATAGATAGATAGATAGATAGATAGATAGATACATATATATATATATATATATATATATATATATATATATACACATACACATACATATATATATTCTCACGATTCCTAATTTTCAATTAATCAACTTTAATTACTTTGGCATTTAATTGGTAAAAAAGTGCCTGATTCTGTAGACAGTTTATTCGCCGTCTGTATTTTTGTGAACTGGATTTAAACTTTAAAGATTAATTCTTTGTCGGATAATTTATCAGTTACAGACTAGACTCTACTGCTTCAAGGGATTGCTGAAAAGTTCACTGACCAACCATTTTATTCAAATATAGCCAATTGACCAAACATCAGATTTATTTGAAGTGACTACGATGTTCAGACATTCTTCGTAATATACATTCATAATTCAGATGAAATATATATATATATAAATATATATATATATATATATATATATATATATATATATATATATATATATATATATATATATCCTATTTTGGCGGCTTTATTCTTTATAATTATAGACAACAGACATTTTGTGCCGATTAATTTTACTGATCGTCTTTTCCAAATTATGAATAATCTTTCTAAAACAAGAAGGACATTCCGTCAGAGATTTTCCGAAATTCATTTAGGAAGAATTATAGGCTGATCTTTTGGCTAACTTAAGTCATTTTCAGGGTAGATAGAGAGAAATGAGTTTCGTAGAACTAGGGACGTAGGTAAAACAATCATCTATAAAAAAGTAAAACATATTATGTAAGACCGTGTATCCTCCAATGTATATAATATAAAAACGCACAAATCTTACTTATATCACTAAACTCTTTGCCTACATCAGCATATTCACTCGTATGTATAAACCATGCACGGTGGAGTAATGGATAGCGGCTCGGATAAGGGAATTGGAGAGCTGAGTTCGAATTCCAGTTGAATTTAATATATTCACTTAAGTGCTAGTACCCTTCATGATCCTCTTCTTCTCCCACCAGGACATATTGTGTTCTATAGCCTTGGATGGCAACTGCTTTACCGCGAAAAGAAAAAAATCTGCCTCGTCAGTTATATATCGAAAGAGTGATGTACTGACCAATCTCTTTCTAACGCCGAAATTTTATCCACTCCTCAGGGGACAGGAGAGTAAAATTGATTTTATTCATAAAGATATCATTTTATATAATTTGAATAGTTTAAAACTTTTGATTATCCTATTACATAAATAATGAGTAATGAAAATCAATATAAATATAATGTCTACAAATAAAATGGATTTTATTTTCAACGTCCTTGATGAATTGATGCTATACCCGAAAACGCCAAATATGAATGATTCGTCTGTTTATCCGAACAATGGACATTTCATGCTATAGAATGCTTACATTAAAAACATAGACATTGAAAATAAATATATGACTAGTTTAGATATACAATCTCTTTATACAAACGTCCCCATAGATAAATACTTAAATTTACTAAAAAAACACCTAACAAATGCAAAAATCAAATTACCTATATCTACACACAAAATTATAAAAATGTGCCAACTAATTACCAAGCTATGCTTCTTTACTTTTAATAACCATCATTACAGGCAGAAATTTAGTTTGCCAATGGGATCTCCTCTCAGCGGCGTTCTTGCGTGTCTATTTTTAGAATTTCTAGAAAGTGACTCATTCAAAAATATTCTCCCTACAAACTCTTCATATTTCAGATACATAGACGACTCATTATTAATAATTTCCAAAAACACCAATTTAACGGATCTTCTCTCCAAACTTAACAACATTGAACCTACAATAAACTTCACTTTCGAAACTGAAACCAACCACACTCTTCCGTTCCTGGACATTTTGTTAATTAGAAATAATAACGAACTCAATTTTGACGTTTACAGAAAGGCTACAAACAAAAATGATCTGATCAGCTTCTACTCAAACCACCCTTCAAAAATCAAATCTGGAATTATTATAGGTTTCTGTCTAAGAGCATTAAGAATCTGTAGTCCTCAATATTTATTTAAAGAAGAAACATACATAGAAAACACATTCAAAAACCTACAATATCCATATCATTTCATCCACAACGCAAGAAAAAAGGCATACAAAATATACAACCGCAACAAGACTAATAACATAATCCGCAATAGTAAATGAAAACATACATAATACTACCGACCAATTCTCTCACGTCCACTATCCAGAATAACATATCCCATCTAAATAATCTTGAAATAGTCACAAACAATTTCAAAACCATTATGGATATACTAAGATCTTCAAACAATAATAGCACTAATATTTCTGAAGCAGGCGTTTATAGAATAAATTGCCAAAATGTTCCTCTCAATATATTGGAGAAACAAGTAGAAGTTTAAAAAAACGCATTTATGAGCACAAAAGAGACCTCACAAAAAACAACTTAGCTAATGCACTAGTCATACATAGAAATAAATTCATCCATAATTTTGATTTTAAAAATGCTACACTCATAAAAAAAGAAAATAACTCACTCAGAAGGAAGATTCTGGAGAGTGCCGCCATAGTAAACTACCCAAATATTAATCTACGCCCAGGTTTTTTCCCTATTTCACCTTTCTTAACAAAATTAATGCTCTTACAAACAAATATACACAACAGATTCATAAAATCAAAAGAAAATAGTTGAATACATCAACACAGTTATAATGACAATATTCTCCACACGTGACAATTACTGACGTTATTTTTCAGTTAAAAATATGAAAATAGGGTTTCTCTACTTTCCAGTTGCTAGGTACATTCTGTTTTTGTTTTTATTAGTTACTTTGTTCATTTAATTTCATTTTCGTATTTTGCTTTGATAAAGTCCATATTGGACGAAACGCGTCAGCAATTACCAGTTTTCATATTGTCATTTTTATTCATAAATATATATATATATATATATATATATATATATATATAGAGAGAGAGAGAGAGAGAGAGAGTGAGATAGATAAATAGATAGATAGATAGATAGATAGATAGATAGATAGATAGATAGATAGATAGATAGATAGATAGATAGATTATGGAAATAAAAGAAGGTACGACCAATATTACCCTTCATGGTTAAATAAAAAGTTGTTTCGCCTTTAATACATTACATTTCTTTTATATTTTATATTATGACATTTGAATGCGAGCGAAACCGGGTGGGTGGTTCTTTTCTTTTCTTTTTTAAATCCCGAAGCGTACAATTGTTATTATTTTTTTATATCCATAATAATTTTTTTGAACAGCTAAGGAAATTATGATATATATATATATATATATATATATATATATATATATATATATATATATATATATATATATATATATATATATATATATATATGCTGACCCAAAAATGGGAACTGTTTAACAATGCAATAACACCAAGAGTGATGGAAGAAAAATATCTTATTCGTAATAATTGAAACCTTAAAACATGCCATTTAAGAAACAATGATCGAATTGTCATTTTTGAAAAAATTACTTCCTGTAGATGACGTCCTCCTGTACGAATGCATTCTTGAAATCTGCTGTTGAGATTCCGTATTGACTGCTGTAATATCTCAGCTGAAATAATGTTAATTTCATCTTGAATTCTAAATGGCGAAATGTTTACTTGCTCAAAATCACTGTCTCGCAGTGTTGTCACTTGCTCATGTTTGGCAATACGCACTTCAAAAATTCCCTTTTTTTGGGGTCACTCTGTATATATATATATATATATATATATATATATATATATATATATATATATATATATATATATATTCTGTTTATACGTTTTTATTATGGATACAACTTATTTGAGTAAATGGTCAGTTTTAATTAAATAAACAGTATTAATTACATTTACCGGCCTGAACATTGGTGAACCATGTAGAAAATATGCGTTCTCTGACAGCAATTGAACCCATATATATATATATATATATATATATATATATATATATGAGCCTAAAAATTTTAAGAAGATATCGATTTTCCCACTGAATCACCTCAAATTTGCTGTTTAAATATTCGTGCTATCTGCTCAAACGCGTTCCTACTTACAGGGAATGTATGCTCATGTCCGTCATATTTGTTTTCGTTCACTGCATTTTTTCCCTTGCTCACTTTATACTTTTTTAAATGATAGAAGACAGAGGGTCTGAGTCAATGTTTCAGGTTATTTTTTTTTCTTTAATATTACTTATTTATTTTATATTCTCCAACATCATTTTCCTATCGGTCACCATTTTTCTATTATAAGGTTTTGGAGATTATTGGAAGTTGCATGTCTTTGTGTATTTTTAGTTGTTTTTACGTGTTTATATTTGATAAGCGAAGAAAAAGTATACAAAATCTTTGTTTTCTAACACGGACCGTTTATTTATGATGATGCAGTCGAACAAAGTTCTCATTATCTCTTAGGTTTGTCCGTTTTGGTTTTGAGCTCCGAATTATAGTAAGGTAGTTGAGAATAAGAACTGTTAAATTAATCGCACTCAAGTCAGCCTTACGCGGAGTTGGAACAATCTAATACTTTACTTTAGAATCGGGCTACCAGAAATCGATCGAATATTATGGATGGAAAGTGGAAAATAAACCAGATTCTGTTCTTTCCGGAATTAATTTGACGCTATTGCAAAAGTGAAATAATATTTTAAAAAAATTAATATTTAAATGTTAATTAAAAAAACAGATAGACAAAATGTATACAATAGATATTTATGAATGTTAGTAAATACGACTAGCTAAGTTAATTTTGAGATAGTAAACACCAAAATTATTTAATTTTTCATAATTTGTTGAACTTTTGTTCTATTTTTTGATATATTTTTTATGTCTACAACAGAATATATTCCACTGATCAGAGGTCATAACGAGAAAAAAACTCTACTTATCATATTACATCCGGGTTTTTTCTATAACATCAATTTTATAAAAGGTTTCCAAGTGCAGCATATCATTTTTTATTTTAGCACTTTCATTTTCTCCAACACGCTTCGTGGTGGCTTGATTCGACTGAATAATGTAGTCGAGAACGTTTTTTTTTTTTTAAATATTTGTTCCTATAAAATGAAATAAAAAGGAAAACGCTATTAAAGGTCAAGTAGTTGAATATTCTAGGCAGATATTTTTTAGGACTGCTCTTACTTATAGAATTTTTTACGCGCTCGCCGCGGCCATTTGTATTTCAAAATGGCTTATTTTCTATTGTACAGGTTTCAATAAAGTTAATGTCTTTCTTAATAAAAAAACATATATTGAAATCTTACATATTACAGAGTAAAAGGTAAGCAAAACCTATTGAATTATCAAGAAGAGTGTTTAGCATAATAGTCACCTGAATCTTTTTAAAGTCTCAACTGTGATTTTGAAATAATCACTTTAGGATATCAACAGTATTTCATAAACATTTAACTGACAAGACGAGTGTTATAAACCTTATTTTGCAGTCTGAAATTTGGTTTAAGTCCCAAGATATAAATCCAGAACATTTAAATCTTGTGATCTCTCTGGTTCTTTCATGTCCAGTCTAACGATACATTATACGATTAGAATCATATTTAATCCATCATATGTTTTCCGTGTCGTGCGAGACAATATTTCTCGCCAGAATTTGTCTTCCATCCGTCTTCATATAATTTATAAAATACATGTTGGAATTGGAATTGCCTGAGAGACAAATTGTAATGGTTTGAAGATTTTTGGAAGTTGCATGTGTGTGTGCATTTTAATTGTTTCTGCCTGTTTATATCTGCTAAACAAAGAAAAAGTATACAAAATCTTGAGTTTTTAACATGGACCGTTTATTTATGGTGATGCAGTCGACAATTTAAAAAAATATTACAAAGTAAAAGATTAGCAACACTTATTGAATTATCAAGAAGAGTGTTTAGCATAACAGCCATCTGAATCTATTTAAAGTCTCAACAGGTTCAGTATGATTTTTAAATTATCACTTTAGCATATCAGCAGTATTTCATAAACGTTCTACTTACAAGTCCAGTATTATAATCCTTATTTGCCAGACTGACATTTGTTATAAGACCCAATATATAAATCCAGGATCAAGAATCCATGCAATGGATATCGCTATCAAATCTAGTCTGGTGCTTCTGCTATATATTTAGAGTTTCTTGATGGCATCCAAAGACAAATCTGCAATGTTATCTGTCCAAACATGATATCTCAGTTCCAGTCAATTTCGCATCACTGTAATATAGCGTCTCTTTACCTTTTCTATAAACGATTTCCTGTTAATAGTTCTGCCGAGTTTTCCTCTTTGCTAAATCGAGCTTATGAATTTAAGCGCGGTACTAGATTGACAGTTAGGTCTCATCATTTTACACTTCAAATGGTTAGATTGAATCAATCTTCTGCCGCAATTCTCGCTTGTGGAACTCTATTCCGTGTATTTGCTTTCCAGTTAACTTTGAACTTCCCAAAACCATATGAAACGTCAATTGCTATTATCTGTCTCTTTAAATTCAGTTACTTTATTATTCTTTCTCCGTAATAATGATTCTTCCCGTGTTCAGATTCGGTAACGCTTGCGTCTCAGTGGTGTTGAAGGTGTGCTTCGGGAAGTAATACTTAAAAGAATGTCTATTTAAGACAAATTATAAGACATTATCTTCTAATCAAGCTTTTTCGATGAATTTCTAAAGATGCCGGAAAATTGTCCGTTCATTCTTTAGTATTCTAAATTTATAAACTCCCATCTTCTTTATGTGTCGTATCACTTCAGGACTTAGGCAGTCATGGCTCTCCACGACTCCATATCCTTCTATCGTATAGATTAAGTTATTTCTTCGAAACCGCCATCTATTTACTCAAACTATCTAAGTAGATCATGCGTTGTTTTTCACTGTCCTTCTTACCTTCAATCTGTCCTGTGGGTATCAGTTTTACCAAGCCCTCTTTCCTCATTATGTACCCCAGAAGTTTGAATTGCCTCTTTCTGATATTTCTTTTTGTTTCCATTTTCTCTAACACCTTGTCGGTACACCCATATAAGGTCCACGGTTTCCTAAGAATCCTTCTGTAATAACACATTTCTCAAGTTCAAGTCTCTTCTACATTATTATAAACCGTACCTATGAACACGAATGTGTATGTCCTAATCCTCATAAATGCGTTGGACATTATTGTAAGTGGGGGTAATATACTGTCTAAGTAGTACACCACTAGAAGTGGTTTACATAATTCACGCCGCTGGTCAGTATTGTATTTTGTTGATGTTATAAAGATTACAATTTCATTACCAACATCCGTTTTTGTTATGCCTCATTGAGTAACCATTTCTAGGTTAAGATATTCACCTTTGAAGAGACTGTCGAACATTCATTGCAAAATATGAAGACTGATATCATGGAAGAATACAGTCAGTTAGTTATGTGCCATGCGTGATAGACGATCATGTATCTTTCGATATATGACTGACGAGCCAGATTTTGTTTTTCTACAGTAGATTACCATTTCTTTCTGCGGTAGAACAGTTGCCATGAAAGGCTATAGAACCCGGTCTGTCCTGCTATTTGCTCATAGCTGAGTTGTGGAAAAGGATTGATACCTTTCTCAAGGGTATTAGCACCTAATGGATTCGACTGGAATTTGAACTCGACTCTCTGATTCCTCAATACGAGCCGCTATCCATTACTCCACCGGGCCTCATATTGTAATAGTTCATTGTCAGTTCAATATTGTTTCTGACGAAGCTTTCTGTTTCCCAATACCTTGTTTTGCTTTTGGAAGGCATCTTTCGCTACCCCAATACGCTTTCGGGTTTTAGTGTCGCAATTTCCTCCCTCCGTTAAAACATATCCCAGATATTTAAATATTTCTAATTGTTTCATTTTGCTATCTTCAATTTATCATGACATTTGGGGGGTCATTATTTTGCTAACAACAATGCATTCTGTTTGATTTCAGTTTGTTTTTAGTCCTTTCTTCTCACTTTCTTTCACTATCCTCTGTAGGAGGTTTTTTGTAGTTTTCTATCCGTGTCTGCTATCAACGCTTTGTCGTCTATATATCTTATGCTGTTAAGATTTATCATCCGAAAAGCAAAACATTATTAGATCGCATGAGAAATTGTATAAAAAAACAAATATATATATATATAAAAACAAATATATATATATATATATATATATATATATGTGTGTGTTTACGGGGGGGAACATCGGTGTGCGTTCTTGTTAAGCGAATGTAAAACTACCATATCGAAAAAAAATTGTCTCGGAATGTAATATTTTCACAGTAATTACATTCTTATTGCTGGAATGTTTGATATACATGCACGCTTACACAGTGTAACTTTTTTGTTTTTATCTAATTCATAAAGTCTTTATGGAAAAGAAAACCCTTTACTATGTATGTAACAATATTTAACATGGCATACGGACGAAAAGGTTTAAAGAAAACAATTTTATTTTTTTGTCAGAAAGAGACTTATTTTCCAATGCTATTGGAAACAGATGTATAAACTTTGTTGAAAAAACAAACAAACCAATAAAACAGAATGCTATTGTCGCTGCCTGTCGACAGACAGTGAAGAGGTGCAAGGTTGAAATGTGTCCGATGTATAAATGCTGAGATAATTGTCCGCCAAAAATTCCTGAGAAAAAAAAAATAATTGTGGAAACAGAATGAGCTATTGTGAAGGCAGAATATGACGTCAGGAAGGCTGACGTCATATAATGGCCCCTCCCGAAAGATTAATAGACGCCAATATGAAATGGTGGCTAGATTCCTTATTCTACAAGAATGGCCTCACTGTATAGGTAGAATAAGTCCGGTGAGAAGGCACATCCTTGTCTTACACGCTTTCCATATTTGTATATCGGCTGAACTCATTTTCTATCCCCAAGCAGGCACTTTGCTACCTGAATAGATTCTTGATTATTCTAATATCCTCCCGAATATGTAATGGTTACCTAGGAGTTCCAACAGTTCTTTAAGGGTAGAATTATCTCATACTCTGCAACTTCTGTCTCACAGTCGTAACTTTCCAATCCTATCGCTAATCTATCGCTATTTCCATGGCAGAGGTTGAGCTGATATCTATTCTTTACTTCCAACAGTTTTTTTTTTTTTGTAATCGTTTCACCCCAAGCAAGGCGATAATGCAACAAAAACGCACGGGGATAGGGGAGAGTGAAGGAAAATGAGAAAACTTTAGACAGGAGGATTGAGTAAAAGAATAAAGTTCAAGAAGAAGGAAGGTGGTGATAGACGTTGCATTTAAATTTTTGAAAATTGTTGTTTTCTCCGAGGCAAGAAATCGGAAGCTGACAAGGTGAATAATGCGAGAAAAAAACAAAAACAGTAAGAGAATGGCTGTTGCATCGAGCTAGTTCAACAATAAAAGAATGAAACCCAGTTGCCAATCTAGTAGCACAATAAAAAATCATACTGTCTAGGCAACAGGGGAAACACTCTAATCAGAACAGTTTCCATGAAAATATTCATAAAAAAGACGTGAAGCCGTGTGTCGTTAGGAAGAAAGTGACTGAATCCGAGATGTCTTTTCAGGATCGATTACATTAAAAGGGAAGAATCTCGAGATGTATATGAAACAAGATATAGCAACAATATCCAATGCACGGACGAATGGTATATATATAAATGTATAAGATGGATTATGACGAAAAAAAATCTGTTATGAAATTTCCTTGCAATAGATGTAGCAATTTATTCTACATAATCGCTCCACTTCCTGCCAGTGGAAAACGTGAAGTCAAGAAGGTGTAGTGTGTTGTTGGAGTTTAGCACCCTCATGCTGATGGCTGGGAGAAAAGCTGATTAAATGAAATCAGCTTTTTGGGGGGAATAGTAAAATTTACAAGTCGTTTCTTGCCCCAGTTAACCGCTAATTAGTGGTACTTTTTAACAGCAGTCGCCAGGTTTACTTTTTCAAATACGTTTGACTTTATACTAAAACATGAGTAAATGGCTGTGCCATCTGCATAAATGCCTACGTGGAGAATTGATGATATCGAGGCGATCATTGTTAAGTTTACAGCTAAGACAATACGATTTTTGAGTTTTCAAATTCAGTTTCAGTCATTGTCGATCATTATTATATCTTCACTCTCTACCGAATATTGCACCCGTTTCACGTCTCACTCAGCATAATTACTGTTGTAGCTATGTCCCCATTCACATAAATACATTAGTAATAAATACTGTCTGCATTTGGATATTCAAGTTCAGCTGTGCTGGTCAAATACACTGCTCAAAGCAGAAAGCATCGCCAGACGAAGGGCTGAGTCTCATCTCGGGAAAAAATCTGTGTCTCATCTTGGGAAGGGCTGAGTCTCGTCTCGTTTTATACCTCGTCTCGTTTTACACCTCGTCTCGTTTTATACCTCGTCTCGTTTTATACCTCATCTACGGGAAATTTTTGGACGAGCATACGGGTTCGGATACCCTACATCAAATTCGGCCTTGTGCCACATCTGACCGTGTCGGGCGGTTGGTTGATATCCTGCAGTTGGAGATTCATCTCCAGTTTTGCTAGTCAAACTCTCTGCCTCTGGACAAAGAAAATTCCAAGACAAGGCATAGCCTCGTCTTGGGAAACGGCTATACAACCCCGTTTTATACGGGGTCTAGGCCGAATTTTTGGCCGAGCCTAAGGAATTGGATACCCTACATTTTATTTTGCTTTGTGCCACATCTGACCGCGTGGGGCGGTTGGTAGATATCATTGTGAAATTCACTTGACTCACTTCTAGCAGTTGACTACTACTACTACGCGCTGCTGGCGAATCTTATATATGTTGTTCTTTTTCTAAGTATTATTGTTTCTTGCCAACCTTCGTGTGATTATTGTATTCAATAACCTTCCCTAGGTTACAAAAATTACATTAAAAGTATTTGTAGTAAATCTAATCGGTTCGATGAGGCCAAATTGGCAGCTCATGTCAAAATATAAGATGTTATAAAAGGCCACTCTTCTATATATTTATGAACTAATGCAGGTGACACTTGGGTTCTATCTTTAGACCTAATTTATTAAAATCCAAAGAAGAATGTGCAATAATATTGGTTTTTACCTGGCATCTCGGTTTCAATAATTTTCCCACCGCCGTAATGTAGCTTTATTCTGCATTTTCTGTAAATGCTTTCATGGTAATTGTTTTCCTGAACTTTCCTCTAATGTACCTAGAATTTATCAATTTATACGCAGTACTAGATTGGCGGTCCGTTCTCAGCTATTTTGCAGTTGAAAAAACTAGATGTAAACGTCATTTCTATACTAACAGATTCTTTTGTCGCACTTCTCGCGTGTGGAACTCGCTTCCGTGTTCTTCCTTTCCAGTCAACTTTGATCTTCAAAAATGTAAAATGCAATGTTAATCGTTATCGTCTGTTTTCTTAATTCTTTTTTCTTTTAATAATCTCTTTCCTTATTAGAAATATTAAATTATAAATAAGATAACATTATGTGCAAAAATTTGATGTATTCTGTCAATATTTTAGTAATTGCTTATCTAAAAAATAACACGCTATGAACATTTGTAATGTTATAGATATTTTTGATTTCGTAAACTTTCCGCTTTGATACCTAGATCCACCCCCCGGTCAAACTCTTCAGACCAGATGCAAAAGATTAAAAAATATAAAATACTGTTACTTTAATCAAAATATATTTGCGAAACATTTAAACTTAATTAGAAAATGTAGTTTATCAACAAATACTAAATTGGCAATAAAGTGTAGTAAATTGTAACGGCGAGATGAAACCGTAAGTTCTATGTTAACAGTTTCTTCTTACGCACTACTTGCATGTGGAACACACTTCTGGCTCTATGCATTACAGCCAAATTCCGTCCTGGGTATGACGACAAACTACATCCGCATCCTGGTTAAGACGATACACTACATCCAACAGCAAGGCTTCTGATCAGGAGGTTTTTAGGAGCTTGGAACCACCTCTTATTTGCTGGTGACCCCAGGTCCACCCTGATCCAGGATGGTAGTGCCTGTTATACATCCAACTAATAGTTAAGCCCTAAACTGGGTCCAAAACACTATGAATGTGTAAAAATGGGTCTTAATATCAGAAATATTCTGTAAAAAATATTACCAGTAATAAAGTTTCAAAGAAAAATTATTATCAGCAATACATAATTACCAGGAATATATTTTTGAAAAAAAATGACCATCTATACATTAAAAAAAATACCAGGATTGAATTTTTGAAAAAAAAATATTACCAGCAATATAAATTTTGTCGGTATTAAATAACCGATTTATACTAAGACAGGAGTAAATGGCTGTGTCATCTGCATAAATGCCTACTCAGGGGATTAATGATATCGGGGCAATCATTGTTAAGTTTACAGCTAAGACAATACGATTTTCGAGTTTTCAAATTCAGTTACAATCATTGTCAATCATTCTTATATGCTCACTCTCTACCGAATATTTCTCCCGTATAACAAACCAAACCAAACCAAACCAAACCAAATCAAACCAATCCAGCCAAATGTGATCTTTAAAAATTGAAATGCAATGTCAATTGTTATCTGCTATCTTATTTACTATATTATTTTTACATTCAGTAACTCCTTGGCTCACTTATCTTGTAATGCATCTCAGAAGTATCAACTGTCTCTTACTGTTTTTGAAACAAGTGTCCTTTTGATAACATTTTCCTCAGAATGTCTTCATTGGTCAGTCAGTGTAATTAGTATGATTTTAGCAGACCTACATGGTTGTTATCTCAAGATATCTCTTTTCCTGTGTGGAAATTTTACGTCATTCACTTTCATGACTTTGATTTAAATGGACAGCATATTATTTGGTACATAGAAAAATAAAATAAAACATTAAACATAGAGCCATTGTATGTAGAAGTTAAAGAAACTTATACAATACGGTTCAAAAGCTTGAAACCACCACTGGTATTTTTTTTTTTTTAATTTGCCCCAAATGTAGTTATTTCGTTCTTTAAATAAGAGGAATTTATTATACATGGTTAAAAAAAAGTGGGGCATGATTTTATTAGAAAGTTTATTATGACAAAAAGAATAAAAGCATTTTGATTAAATTTTGCTCGCGTTAAATCATCTGTCTGTAGTCTTGATTACTGCAGCAGATATTTTTGGCATTCGTAGCAAAAGTTATTTAAGGTATAGGTTTGATAATTGATTCCATTCTTTTTTAAATGATTCTAAGTGATCTTTTTTATTCTTTTCACGCTTCTGCCAAGTTCATCCCATGCTAATTTTGGGTGTTGGTTTAAATTGTTGAACTGTAATATATATATATATATATATATATATATATATATATATATATATATATATGGAGTGTAACAGAAAATTGGTCCAAATCGTGTAATTTTCCATCCCACAAAATATTTTATATTTAAAAAACAAAACTAAGTGAGTTTATTTTTTTCAAGTTTTCAAGTAAAACGGTTAGGCAACTTCACACCAATGATCGTAAGAATCACTGAAAAATTCTTTGAGTTAATCACCTAGAAATGGAACAGGTTAAAATAGTTTTTACGTCAGTCTCACAATGTCTTCTCAACTAAGCAATGGCGAGAATAAAAGGTCATTGAGGTCTTCAGTAATGATACGGAAATTCATACTCTGGCTTCCATTTACTAATTCCATTCAAGAACTATCAAGGGATTGGTGAATAAGTTTAAAAAAAAGGGTGAACAGTAGAGTGGAAAACTCAATCAAGAGGTCACAGCAGCAAGCGGGTTAATCATTTCAACTTAGAGCTAAACACATTCTTAGTGTTCAAGGTAGAGTGAAATACTGTCATAAAACCTCGGTGTATTCCAGTAAGATATATTTAATAATTTCTACGATATTTCTTAATCTGGACAATTTTGTTTTTACACGATTTGGGCAAGTGTCGATGTTCCATCACCATCGGAACCAAAATTATGGAAGCCATCAGAAAAGAATAGGAAGAAGTCAAATAACTGAAGGGCTTAATACAGTGACCTGGTGCATTACGTGCCAAAGGGTTCTAAAATTACCATCTGCAGGATTTGAATTCAGATTTGTCCTACTCCTAGACCAATTGCCATCCAGGATTATAGAACCCAGTTTGTCTTACTATTTAACCATAGCTGAAGGGAGAAGAGAATTAATAACTTAATGCCAAGGGTATTAGCACGCAAGTGATTTGACTGGAATTCGATCTCTGCTCTCCACAAACTCAATACGAGTCGTTACCCACTACTCCAACGTGCCTCCTCTTCCTTACCCTCTTTCTGTATGTCTGTCTCTTTCACTTTCTTTCTTTCTTTCTTTCTTTCTTCATGTCTGTCTGTCTGTCTGTTTCGCTCTCTCTCTCTCTCTCTCTCTCTATATATATATATATATATATATATATGTATATATATATATATATATATATATATATATATATATATATATATATATATGTATATATATACACACACACACACACATATCTGTTGATTTTCGAAGCGTAACACGAGACAATCTTGCTAACCATTTCACCACGCCAAGGTGTGTGTGTGTCTCTCTCTCTCTCTCATTATATATATATATATATATATATATATATATATATATATATATATATATATATATATATATATATATATATATATATATATATATATATTGACACAAATGGGAAATACAACATGAGGTTAATAGTTTTCGTGTGGTGGAACAAATTCGATTTTCATGTTAGCTGAAGAAACATCTCCAGCAACTGAAAGAAAAAAAAGCTACTTTGTTTTGGTCGTAGAAGATGTTATCTGTTTCTTAACAGACTTAAAAACTGAAGACTTCAGTTTTGTTTTTTTTACGTTCCAAATGCTTACAAATTAATTTTTCGCGCCGTTAACTTTCGTTTTCGCCATATTAGTTGCTTTTGAACTGCTGGGGAGTCTTTATTAAAAAGAAATGTACATGGATGCATTTTATCTTTCTTACTTTCTTTTTTATATCTCATCTCAGCCAGACAGAAAACATATCCAGGAATTATGCAGATATTTTTAGCATCTGAAGAATCAGTTGGGCGGCCTTGGCAGCCAAGCAGATAGATCCTAATAGTCGGTCAGCCATGACATTCAATAAAATGGTAATGAGCCTCCTACCTGGTGAGGTCTTGTGAACCTGGGTCCTGAGCCATAGTAAAGTGGGGAAACTGCTCAGAGCGACAGGTTTTGGATAGCCATAATAGCCCAATATTATGTTTGGACGCGGTACACTAAAGAAAAAAAGTCGTAATCACAAGACATGCATAACTTTATTTCCTACACACTTTAAAATAACATCTCTTTAATCGGCCAAATAAGTTTGATCGAATTTGGTCCTTCACCCGTGGAAACATTATGAATCATTAAGAAAACCTTTGCGAAACCAATACAGTAACGGAAGCCGATAAGATGTAGGCGAGTTAAAAGCGGAAGCCTTCGAAAGCCGATGAGATGTAGGCGACTTCAAAAGGTGCAGCCTTCGAGAGCCGATTAGATGTAGGTCACTTCAAAAGGGGCAGCCCTCGAAAGCCGATCAGATGTAGGCATCATCAAAAGGGTCAGCATTCGAAAGCCGATCAGATGTAGGCGACTTCAAAAGGGTCAGCCTTCGAAGCCGATCATATGTAGGCGACTTCAAAAGGGTCAGCATTTGAAAACCGATCAGATGTAGGCGACTTCAAAAGGGTCAGGACTGGAAAGCCGATCAGATGTAGGCGACTTCAAAAGGGTCAGCATTTGAAAGCCGATCAGATGTAGGCGACTTCAAAAGGGTCAGCATTTGAAAGCCGATCAGGTGTAGGCGACTTCAAAACGGACAGCCTTCGAAAGCCGATCAGATGTAGGCGACTTCAGAAGGGCCAACGTTCGAAAGGCCCTTCTCTTTTTCGCTTGTGAAACTCTTTTCGAGTACCACCCTTTCCAGCCGACTTTGATTTTCAAAAATGTAATTTTCCTGATTAGTCTTCTGTTTCGTTCCTTAGTAATGTATCTGTTTTCTAATGTTTCACACTCATTGACCTCTTGTGTCTTAGTGACTTTATCGCCTTGCTTGTTGGGGATTTCGATTAAAAATATTCAATATTTTAAGCCCATTTTAAAATTCTTTCCCTTGAAATGTGAGATATTTAATTTAAAGTCATTACTTTCTATTTATTATAAAAAAAAAGTTTCAAACACACTGAATTCTAAATTGTAAAGTTTTTATTTAACTGAATGTTAACAGAATGCAAAGAGCAAGAACCATTCAAGGTATAGAGGAACTAAATTCCGTTGTTGTATGGACCTGAGATGAGGAAGTAAATGTAGATTATTAGGATGTGTTGGGTAGATTACGGTTGCCCCTAAACATAGGGGTTAATATTTTAGTGATCAGGGAAACATCATCTCGGGAGTCTGCTTCGAAAAATAATGCGTCTCGGGAAGAAGTTTTCTGCTTGGAACTTACCTCTTTCCAATGGGATACGACAATCTTTTTAAAAAAAATAAAAAAAGTAGGCAAAAATTAAAACTTTAATAATGGACGAACTTCGATGTCTTTAAAAATAGCTTTGAGCGAGGCAAACATATAGACCTCATGTTTTAGAATATTGTTGACTGGCGCTACACAATCCCAAACAAATAACTGTGCCACATAACATCACTTGATGATTTTAATAGCAGAAACAGCTCAAATAATTACCATATGTATCTCGAATAGAAAATAATGACATAATCGAGATGTTGATAGTCCCCACTGTTTTAAATTTTCGAAGGTTAGGAATGAAACCCGGTATCAATACAAAAAAAAAAAAAAAAAAAAAAATGAGATACTAAACTTGACAAACCTATTTTCCCGAAAAATTGCTTTTTTTTTAAAAGGTTTCGTAAATTTCAAACCACAGTAGGAAAAGTTGCTGGTCAATGAATGTTGAATGTTTCTTCATAAGGATACGTCAAATATTACTATTATTTTTGTCACCTACAAAGGGTTACTGAATGAGGAATAACCAAAACGGAGTTTAGAAATGGAATGCTAATCATTATAACACCAACAAAATAGAATACTCGCCAGCACCGTGAAGTAGGTAAACCACTGCAAGTGGTGCACTAATTAGACAGCCTATTATATCTACTTACAATAGTGTCCAAAGTATTCATGAGGATTGGGACATAACCATTATTGTTCATAGGTTCGGTATATAACACTATCTATCTATCTATCTATCTATCTATCTATCTATCTATCTATCTATCCCAGCCTGTTCATATCTATCTATCTATCTATCTATCTATCTATCTATCTATCTATCTATCTATCTATCTATCCCAGCCTGTTCATATCTATCTATCTATCTATCCCAGCCTGTTCATATCTATCTATCTATCTATCTATCTATCTATCTATCTATCTATCTATCTATCCATGCCTGTTTATATATATCTATCTATCTATCTATCTATCTATCTATCTATCTATCTGGACGACAGACAGTCTATGACTCCCAATTACAATAGCGTCCAACGTATTTATGAGGATTGAGACATACCCATTTGTCTTCATTGCTTCGGTATATAACACTATCTATCTATCTATCTATCTATCTATCTATCTATCTATCTATCTGTTGTAACCTAGAAAGGGTTACTGAAACAGGAATAACAAAAACGGAGAAATGGAATGGCATTCATTATAACATCAACAAAAACACAATACTCGCCAGCGGCCTGAAGTAGGTAAACCACTTTTAGTGCTGGACTAATTAGACAGTATTTTACTTGCACTTACAATAGAGTCCAACGTATTCATGAGGCTTGGTACATACCCATTAGTGTTCACAGATCTTGTATACATATATATATATATATATATATAATTACTATTAGGTTGGTGCAAAAAGGATGTTTTTTGACGTTCAACTTTATGTGAGAAAACGACATTATTTTTGCAAAAACTGATATTAAACTTCTCTCTTTTGAATTCAGAATTTATTGCCGTAAGACGCTCTACCTTGCAAGTCTTGAAAGGACAGTCAGTCATAATATGTAACCATATCTAGGGTGAGGTGTAAAAGATAATAGATCCAAATTTAAAGGATTCGTCATCTGGTTTCCAAATATTTAGGATGGAACTACTAAATTGTAGTAACGCTAATTACTCCCAAAGACAATGACCCTGTTGATATAGCGGGTATAATATTCATACCTACCCTTATATCTGCACAAGAAAAATATTTTTTCATCCTCTCGCAGTACAAAATGTCATAGGATTACCCTTTTGTTTCTAACCACCCCCACTTAGGGTTAGGGTTAGAATTAATGGTCTAGCGCAAAATAGGCGCCTGTTAATTTCTTTTGTTTCTACATGTATGAAATTATTTCCATCTATAAGCATTTGAAATTCTAGTCTTCGTTCAGTTGCAGACACGCTTCTGGGAAAAAAGGCAATTATCTCGATTCACGAAGCAAGATATAAATTATATATTTCAGCAGAAATATATTTAATAATCTTTAATCTAAAGAGACTTCATCAAAAGCTTACGACGATAATGTATTTATATATGAAATCAGAAATGCATAAGCTTTCACATGAACCATTAACAAATTATTGTGCTATTATCGAAAAACCGAGTCGTTACACAAAATATAAACTCCAGTTAAATAGTGATTGTGTAGGAAGTTCTATTTTCATCTTTGAAATCAAATGAGGTCTGCCATGTCTCCTAAGTAAATCTACTAAAAATATTTAGAAACTTCACCCATCCTTGGATTGAAATCTATCTCAGGAAAGATTAATATTTTTCTTCAAGCACAGAACAAGGTAATATTAATATTAGCCGTTTCCTTATAAGAAAACATTCGGTATTCATTAAGCGAGTAGCCAGGCTTATTGTCAGGTGAAATTTTAAAGTCTTTCTGCCAAAATATTTTTTTAGTAAAAATAGGTTTCTTATGTCCACTGACTGCTATTTTTTTTTTAATCATTTCAAATCAAGCACAGTAGAAAAGTCCTTAAGGCACAAGGCGTTACTGAGTGCGAAAGAGTAAGAAAAAAAAAAGAAACTTTATTAACGAGCAAGAATAATAAAAGATGAATCAAATATAAAGTAGATAACGATTTGACATGACATTAAAAGTTTTGTAGATTAAAGTTTGCTGGAAAGTAAGAAGCGAAAAGAACGAGAAAAGAAATTGTTAGCAGAGAACTTACATTAAGCTACTTCAATTGTAAAATGATTAGATCTTTGCGTCAATCTTTTACTGTGCTTAAATTCATAAAGTTTATGTACCACAGCGGAATGTTCATCAGAACAATTACCATGAATGTATTTATAGAAAAGGCACAGGGAGGCAACTTTATGGCGGTGATTGGAGCCGAGATGTTAAATCAGGGTAAATAACAGTGCAGATTCTTCTTTGGATTTTAACAAGAATCTATAAACAGGAGAACTAGACCATGTGTGATAACAATATTCAAAGCGTGGATGAAGAGTAGAGTTTAAAATACGTAAGACAGTTTCTGGAGAGAAAAAATGTTCAAGCACGACACAGTAAATAGACGTTACTAGCCGCAGACGTAGCAATTGATTCAATATAATATTTCCCTTTCATCTCAACAGAGAACATCAGCTCGAGAAGGTGCAAGCAGACACTTCTCTTGGAGGTTAGCATCAGTCATACCGATGGAAAGCAGTAAGGGATCTCTCAGATGATTAACAGAAAACAGTTTCATTTTGAAGGCGTTAAAATTAAGAAGACATTACAGCAGATGACATGTTACAATTAACAAATTCTATGGATCGTAGACTTCTTCAAGTAATTTCAAAACTGGGAAAGCACATTTCCTATTAATTTGTTTATAACGGTGCCTTTGTTTGTATCTGTAATTATTTGCTTGATTATCTTATTTATTAGGTTCTCTTTGATCATAAACATTCATGTGCAACATTAATAAACGTTTTGTATGCTCAATTCTGGGAATTTTATTAGGTCGGTGCAAAAATAATGTCATTTTCTCACATAGTAACATATGTGAGAAAACGACGTTATTTTTGCACCAACCTAATACTAAACGTTTCTAATAATTTGGCACTCTCAAATCACCGTGCTGATAACAAATATGGCGCCAGATTGTTTACGTTGCGCAGATCAGTACGAAAAATTGAGCGATTGCGCAGGTCAGTATTGCCAGCCTTGTGTGAGCATTTTGTGTGTATGTCTCGTTCTAACGGCTCTATTTCTGAACCACTCAAGGTTTTTTGCTAACATTGCGGTGTTTGCTGCAACTACAACTCGAACAGATTATACAATGTTTAATTTCTTTATATTATATATAGGTATTTTGCAAATAAAACCTTGAAATTCTAAGTGGCGTGATCCTCCCGTATTTTAAGGGCAATTTGAATATTTTGGAAACTTAATAATTCAAATTATGAACGGTTATGAAGACAAAATGCATAATAAAGTGAGATTATTCAAGATTATTCAAAATGCATTTATAAAGGGAGATTATTCAAGATTAAAACTATTTTGATATTATAGGAACAGAGGGCGGAAAGTATTGCTAAAGTATGACGGTCAGTACGACAGAGAACCTCGAAAATGCGTAGGAAAACGGAATGATGACATTCAGAAAATAAGTATAATGATATGAATATGCCGTTTCAAACCAAACCGATGAGTCATGAAGAGCTATCAGATCATTGCAAAAGTTCGCGTCGGAATTTAGTTTTTAATATAAAATGACCGTAACTTGAACTGCTTTGCTGTTAATTTCCGGTATGTTCTAGATCCAACGCTTGCATCGTTCAGCCCTGAGTCAGACATTGTTGAATGCTAACGTCTTCTCCACAAATGACTGTATTTAAGATGGAGGATGAAAAGTTTCACTTTCGCCATATTATGGGCTATGAATTTCGGAAAAGAGTAAGTGACGGAACTGCGACAAAAAATATTCATAGCGTTTATTTGGACCGTGTGCACCACCTCTTTAGAAGATCAAAAAGTGGTTGGAAAGATTAAGACAGGGGTGGGGTCGCCTAAACAATCAAGCATGCCCCTGGCAAACTTCTGACGTCAATGAAGACGATCTGCTTGCAACCATGGGGAATAAACCAAGGATTTGCAGAAAATATATTGACAAGAGTTTGAAAATCTATATCTCAACTTCCTTTCGCCATTTGAACAAACATGGATTCAAGAAAAACGGCTGATTTTGAAAATCGAAAAGGTGCCATTTTACAGCACGACAACACAAGACCACAGAAGCTTAAAGAGTTGAAATGGGGAACCTTCCAGCACCTCCCGCATTCTTTTGACTTCTCTCTTTCGTAGTTGTATTTGTTCCGGTTTCTACAAAGAAAAAAATAAATGACAAGAAACTTAACTCTGTACAGTTAGTTAAAAACTACGTCGCAATCAAACAAAACCACGAAGCATTATTTTGATTACTCCGACCGTTATCCTCATCTTCATTGTCATATTCACAACGCCTTAACTTTAAAAGAGAAAAGGATAAAAAAGATAATTTATATAAAGTTTCGTTCAATTCTTTTTTTTTTTATTTCGTGTCCCTTCAGAAAGGCGAGCGTGATTTTCCACATATTAACTTACTTTATTATTTGTAATTTCCACGTTTTTTTTTTTTTTCGGAAAGATAATGGAGAAATTTCCCCGTTGGCTTCTAATCTTCCTGAATTAGAGATTATTCCTCCTATACTGGATACCCACTATTATTCAGATGACGGTCGTCTTCGAGCATAGAATCCAGAGGTTAGCAGTGAATATTTCACAGACAGTAGGAAAGCGTAGTTCAGGTTAGCAGTGGATATCGCAGCAAAGTAGCAGAGCGTAGTTCTTACTTCTGTCATCTTCACCAGACAAGTTGGCACTGGTCATTCGGGTAGGGTAAACAAAAATGGCCGCCTTTATACACGACGAATTGAATGATCTGCGTCTTCTGATTGGTTAACCTTCTATTGGTGGACTATAACGTGAGTCAAGGCATTTGGACTAACTCACTAGTTATATATATACACAAAAAACTGTAACACCCACCCCTAAGTCTACATAGCTTTGGTTTTTAACACAAAACTGGATGATGAAGAAGAAAAGACGGTTCATATCTTTAGAAACGAAATACCTTAATCGAAAACATATCAGTGCTTCGGATGTAGACGGTCATTTGCAATGCGAAAGTTTTGAATGCGCGTGTGCGTTCTTTGTACTACGCTAAGCTGATGAATATTGATGAATTCAACGTGTATTTACGGATTAGCTTCAAGAGGTGGGCTGTCGAGAAAAGATTACAATTGGCTACGATCTGCTGTAGACTGTGCGTTCTTCGAATTACAGTGTTGGAGTTACTTTTCTTTCCTTTCCGTGTTGACCCAGTCTCTCTCTCTCTCTCTCTCTGTGTGGTTGCGTCGGTGAATCGGCTCACTATGAAGAACATTTTCCCTTCAATGTGTGCAAGAACCCGATCACTTCAATGTGTAGCCGATCATCGCTCTATTATTTCTGAATTACAACGATGTCATAGGATAGATGACGGAGTGTTCGCCTGTTGCCTTCTCCGAAATAAACTTCTACAATGGCTCATACCTATGGTTAGAGAACCCGGTCTACCCTACTATTTAACATACGAGGTATATCTGAAAGTAACGGGGCTAGTGTCACAAATAATTTATTTAAATTCTAAGCAACAAACTACGTGATTTCCTCTTTAATGTAAATTCCTTTCGAGTCTTAATTCACTTTTCCATCCTTCCCTGCCACGCTTCTATGCACTTCTAGAAGGATCAATCTTGGATCCACCTCAGTTTCGTCTTTCCGGCCCTCTTGATCACCCTCATACCTTCAAAACGAGTCACCTTGATGATCCCCTGGAATAAACTACATGATTTCCCGTTTAAAACAATCACCCTCGTGTCTAAAGAACTTTTCTATTCTTCTCTGCTACGCTTCGATACACTTATAGAAGGATTCTTATTAGATTCCCCTCAGCTGCGTTATTAATGCCCTATTTGTGGCCTACACGCCTTCAAAACCAATCCCCTTGATCATCCACTTGAACTTGGGAAAAAATAAAAAAGTCAGAAGGAAAAAGATCAGGTGAATGGGGGGCTGTTCCAGTCCGACGAGGTTTTTTTTTTCTAACTGCCGGATATACAGACTGTTGTCAGCAGGTGCAATTCCGTGGTGACGCCGCTACCATTATTTCTGCCACGAAAGCATGTGATTAAAGAAATGCAATGTTTGCGTAAAGCTAAGATTACAGTTATATACTTCCAAGATATCTTGTTAGACTATAACACGATCCGCTTATCTCTCTTTCATCCACAGCACACACAGTATATCCAGTGCCTTTATTTTTCAGACGGACCTCGTGTAACTGGCAATGGCGTGTAATGGTGAGCATTTGTGCAAAAATGATCCCAGGTGACTAGTCCAGAACGAGTGAATGAGTGCATTTTCAGCGCCAACAACCCTCACGCTTTCGAAGAGCAAATCGTTTAATTTTTAAGGCCAAAAAATAATTTAATTATTATATTAATTGATTAATAAAAAAAAGAAAATTATAAAAATGTTATTTTGAGAGTAGCACTTACCAAAATAAAGGCTATACGTTTGCGTAATTTTAATTCCTGTTTTTCCTTCGATCAACGTTCATTTTATATACACTATTAAAATATAATTATAGGGTGCCCAGTAAAAAGTTGAAAATTCAGAAAGACATGAGAGAAGCGTTGAAAACTGGTGACGACTCATGTGAATGAAAAATTCAAGAAGAATTTCCACAATTTTCTACAATACCGATATAATTTAAACCAGTGAGTTGTTTATCCATATGAAAAAGACAGAACGAAAGACGAAAGCTGTTTGCAAATATCATTTAAATCACAAGATCGAGCAGCAATTAATCAATCATAAAAGAACCAATCAGATTTAAGTATTTACTCTAGAGTCGAATGAATATTCAAGAAATTTATTCAAGCTTATTCAATGTTCATTATACGTGAAAGGTAAAACAGTGATAACAATTTTGCTGCTTTTTAATGGGATCCCTGTATAAGTGTTATCGTTGGTGAATAGATGAGTCTGAGTTGCCCGACCGTTTCTCTTAGTGAAATTAATGGCAACCGGCCTAGATGAAGAAATCCCACATCAGAAAAATCTACCTGTCGACAGAAATAGTCGAATCTCGATAAAAACCGTTCGACATTAATTTACTGTTTAAGAAAATTAAGAAAAGCCAGGGAAGTTAACACAAATATGGGTACCCATGGAAATTAAGCTTTACAGTAATAAAAAAGGATGTCGTCTTACAAAATCCACTTAATATTTCAATATTATCCAATGTATTCATGCTTATATTAGTAGTTTAGCTTTTCGTAAAACAGTGCTACACACCTCTTTTTTAAGCAAGCCTTACAATCTCCAAAAAATTATGTGGATTTAAATAACTTTGAAATGGCAGATAAGCAGTAAAAAATAATCAATCAGCAAGTTTCAAGATCAGGAATTCTCAGGCAACGTAGCAGACGGTAAACCCTCGTTAGATAACTGAATGACAGAAGCAGGTGTTATATAACTAAACAGTATGCCAACAGCCATTACAGGTCTTTCTATTGTGTTCGTCACATTCGTATTCCAGTAACAAGAGCTATACCATTTTAATTGCGATGAACCGTTCCCAAAGAAACAGCAACTGACCTCCCGACCTTTGACCAGATTAGATTATACCTCATAATTCCATTATTTCTTCTCTAAATAAGATGTTCTCTCAGTATTTGCTATGCCGTTTAATTCGTAACGATTTTGATTATCAATGAAATTTAATAATTTATTTAAAATGTATTTTTGGAAAATTTCGTTTTAAATGAACATTTAAAATCTCCCCTTGCATTAAGACAAAAATTGTTAGCCAACAACTGAGAAGGAAAATATTTGCCAACCAATTCCTGATACACAAACACACTTACAATTTTCTCTAGCTACTATCCAGAATTACGCACACACAAACACACACATACATACTACGAGCTACACACACAAAATACGGCCCTATAATTCACACACACACATACGTACTACGAGATACACATACAAAATACGACCACCATAATTCATACACACATAAATACTACGAGATACACACACAAAATACGTCAATGATAATTCATACACACACACACACACACACATATACTACGAGATACACGCACAAAATACGACCAATGTAATTCACACACACACATACATACTACGGGATACACACAAAATACGGCCAATATAATTCACACACACACACACGCACACACACACACGCTCGCACACACATACACTCACCAAAATCTAAATACGTGATGTCTACAAGACCAATAAAAACAAACTGCATAGGATTCGAAGTATTGAAACCTCTAAGATATTTCCACTCATTTCCACAATAGTCTGACACGCTCACACACACACAAAGATTCTACCATATACACACCCAAAATAAAACCACAAGAATTCACATACAGAGAGAGAGAGAGAGAGAGAGAGAGAGAGAGAGACGCACTAACGCAGCAAAATAATAAATATGTGATATCTACAAGACCAATGAAAACAAACTGCATGGGATTTAAAGTATTAAAATTTCCCCTCATTTATCCCACATTCTGATGCAATTGCCATATAGCGAAACATGTCAGACGGATAAACATGTTTCTATTTGCTCCTTATTTAATCATTGATGGATACATAAAACGAGGAATATATTGTATTTGTATTTTTTCTAATTTTCTTTTGCATATTCAATAGATTTTCATTTTCATCAAAGCCTCAATAGTTGCAAATTATCGACGTTTTTACGCGTTCGTTTCAACCTTAATTTACGCAAAGATTTCTACCAATGAGCGCTTAATTTCCAACGAATGATTTCAATTAATTTTCCAACATTTACCATTTTTTTCTTTAAATCTTTGTACACTTTGTTATTCTAAAGTTCGTTTTCGTTCATTGAATAATAATTTAATTTCCAAAACGGGAAGAAATAGGATTCTTTTCTAAAGAGCATATCTCTGTATGTTTTTCTGTCAGTTGACGCATGCGCAATTGAAAGGCCAATAAGAAGAGTTAGATGCATGTAAATAGTTCCTCTTTTTGTAAATACGACGCCGTTTATACATTAAGTGACTGGTGGTTGTTTATTTTCTCATCGCCTCTTAAAGAGTAATTAGCAGTTCATTAGCATCTCTAATTCATACTTAAGCAAACACCGCCAATCTAGATTCCTAGTGAATAGAAATGTTTGCTTTGTGTCACATTAGGCATTAATATGAAAATATCAATCTCAATATAATCTGCGTTCCGGAATCTTTCAAACATCTACATTCCTGAAAGCATTACGTCTTTCCCAAGCCTACATAGTTGACTATTAAAATGATAAAAATTAAAAGCAAACGGTTTAATTCATAACCTCTTGTCATGTAAAATATATAATACATAAATTTATCGCATACTAAAATAATATAAAAATGAAGTTCATGAAAAAGGAATTCAACAAAATAATTTATACACTTTCGTTCGTTAGATATGAATTTAAGTTACTTATCATCTTCCATAATTTAACTAAACTTTTCAGTTAACTTGATAAATATTTATGAGCGTCTTTTAAATTTAAAAATTTTTACGACGTTTTTACTTTTGGCAATATATATAATCTATCTATCTATCTATCTATTTTAATCTGTTCATATCTATCTATCAATCTATTTCAGTTAACTAGATAGATTCAGTTTTATGAATTATAAATTGTTTTATCAGGATTATGTCCTTATCAATAGTAAACATGCGAATGTGTTAGAACAAGTTGGACTATATCATAGTCTATATATCTAGTTTTTATTCACTGTTCTATCTATCCCAATCTGCTAATATATACATATATATATATATATATATATATATATATATATATATATATATATATATATATATATATATATATATGTGTGTGTGTGTGTATGTGTGTGTGTGTGTGTGTGTGTATACAGAAAGAAAGAGAGAGAGAGAGAGAAAGAAAGAAAGAGATAGATAGATAGATAGATAGATAGCAGCAAATTCTCTTTTAGGTATGTCTTATTGAATGAATTACAGCTAATTTTTAATAAAATCCGATCATACTCACGAAAAACTTTACGTGTATTGATGTTAAAGGATGAGAGAAATGTGCTATATAGCTGTTTAAATTTCATTCCCCAAGTACTTTCGATCGTTTTCCATGAACATCTTCAGGGTTGCAAGTGGTACAAAATTATATGTTGTTGATTAGTATAAGTATTTATACAAAGATGTGCGTTGCTGAGGTAATAGATAACAACGCACATCTTTGTAAAAATACTTATACTAATCAACAACATATTGTCTTGTACCACTAGATATAATTATACGTTTTACCAGTTTGTGACTTTAATTATCCATTTCGTTTATAATTTTAATAATTTTTTATAAGGGAGAAGTTTCCATTCTGATAGGCTGAGCATCTCGGTGTTCACGAAATAAAAACTATAAACGAAATGGATAGTTGAAGCATATATATATATATATATATATATATATATATATATATATATATATATATATATTATTTACATTATTCGGACAATTGTCCTCATTGTTTCGACTGTTGTACGCTCCGGCCTTCTTCAGGTGATTGGAACTCAACCCTTTTGGGTCCTGTCACTGGATCTAACCAACGCCTTTACCCACTGTGCCATGTGTCCTTGAGGACATCTGGGTATGAATTTCTGGGTATTATAAACCTAATGTCTTCAGCAACCATTTTTTTTGTAAAAATAATATATATATATATATATATATATATATATATATATATAGAGAGAGAGAGAGAGAGAGAGAGACACACACAGAGAGACAGAGAGAGAGAGAAAGACAGACACACACACATACATATATATATATATATATATATATATATATATATATATATATATATATATATATATATATATATATATAACACAGTATTTCCATAAATGATCAATGTCCTTTTAAATCTACTCCGTAATTTTGATTGCGTCTCTCCAAAGTTTTATCTCTATCCAAAGAAATTTTATTCACCTCTTCCTGAAAAATACTTTTTCTTCCTCCCGGATAATGAACAGGAAATAGAACAAAGCAAATTGTATACAACATTTTCTTGGCATTACTCTATCGCAAATCCTTTGTGACTTCCATCGTCATTCGAACCAATTATTTCGCGGCGCAAAAGGGTAAACTGTACAATCCCTTCTGGGAACGGGAGACACAAGAAGAAATCACACGATTACTTTCTTGATGGAGTTAATCTTGCACATTTCACAGGCTCGAATTTAGAGTGTTTCTGTATCAATTTTCACAGGGCTAGTTAATTCAGATTTCAATTATTGTCAGTCTTTTGGCTATGTACCGAATTTAACTTGTGTATATATATATATATATATATATATATATATATATATATATATATATATATCACTATCTATCTATCTATCTATATGTCCATGTGCTTAATTTCAGTGACTTACTCAACGTGATCAGAGGGAAAACGAATCTAATGCCAATGTGGGGACTTAGACGAGAATTACTTAAGAATTGTTGTAATTTGGGAACCATGAAAAGTCACTTTATCTATCTGATAATATGCATTCCCTACTTATTGGTGTAATGTTGAATCTTATTAGTTTTCCACCGCTAAGCAATCGCGGATTAGTTTATTGAATGTGCGCAATTGTCTCTCGGAACAGTCTATCATTCACATAGAAATTATAGGACTTAACTATTTTTTTTTTCAATTTAACCGTTTGAGGTTTGATACACATCAGGATTTGTGCTAGTAAATATGAGAGAAGGAAGATGTCAACAGATATATAAATAGTAGAGAATGCATCAAATTCTATCTTTCTCTCTCTCTCTCTCTCTCTCTCTCAAACTATCTATCTATCTATCTATCTATCTCAGCCTAATTATATCTCTCTGAGTCTGATCATGTCTATGTATCTATCTGATAATATCTATCTATTTGAGTCTGATCATATCTATCTCAGTCTGATCATACATATCTATATGATAATATCTATCTATCTATTTCAGTTTGATCATATCTATCTATCTATCTATCTATCTATCTATCTAACTCAGCCTGATTATATCTCTCTCAGTCTGATCATGTCTATGTATCTATCTGATAATATCCATCTATTTGAGTCTGATCATATCTATCTATCTGAGTCTGATCGTACATATCTATCTGATAATATCTATCTATCTATTTCAGTTTGATCATATCTATCTATCTATCTATCTATCTATCTATCTATCTCAGCCTGATTATATCTCTCTCAGTCTCATCATGTCTATGTATCTATCTGATAATATATATCTATTTGAGTCTGATCATATCTATCAATCGGAGTCTGATCAAACATATATATCTATCTATCTATTTCAGTTTGATCATATCTATCTATCTATCTATCTATCTTTCTATTTAGACATGTTTGAGTCTATCTATGTTTGAATCTGTCTACATCTGTCTATATATATCCATATATGCATGTTTAATTCTATCTATCTATCTATCTATCTATCTATCTATCTATCTATCTATCTATCTCAGCCTGATTATATTTCTCTCAGTCTGATCATGTATATGTATCTATCTGATAATATCTATCTATTTGAGTTTGATCATATCTATCTATCTGACTCTGATCATACATATCTATATGATAATATCTATCTATCTATTTCAGTTTGATCATATCTATCTATCTATCTATCTATCTATCTATTTAGACATGTAGTAGGACTCAGTAGAACCCCTTTTTTGTTATTTTTATAGAAATGCATCCTCGTAACAAACAATATATATATATATATATATATATATATATATATATATATATATATATATATATATATATAAATGCGAATATCAGTGTGTCAGACTTTTTCAACCTTTACTGCTAAGGGCTTTGCCCAACATATAACATTTTGGAATCAGGCCGACTCCGTGAGAAAATTAAAAACATTCTGGGCTGAATCAGGATCCTCAAACCTGAAATTTTGGTTTCCCAAGTTTTCATTACAGCGATTTTTTTTTCGGATTCCGCCATCTTGGCTTCTAATGATAAAAAAAATAAAGGGTAACAACTATCTAACTTTTAATAGCTCAGATTCAAATGAAAAAAATACTGTTCTCAAATTACAGTGTTTCACGATAAAAACCACAATCCTGAAATTTTGGTTTCCCTAGTATTCACTACTTCGATTGTTTTCGGATTCCGCCATCTTGGCTTCTGCTGATAATAAATTAAAGGGAAACAACTATCTAACTTTCAATAGCTCAGGTTTAAATGAAAAAAATACAGTGTTTCACGATAAAACCACAATCCTGAAATTTTGGATTCCCAAGTTTTCATTACTGCGATATTTTTTACGTGATTTTTAATTTTTTTATATTATAACAATTTTTATAACTTGGAAATAGATTTGGGAATAATGGAAACTAATTGGAAAATCAGGCGAAAGTTACCCATGAAATAAAAATAACTGTTTGTACGGAGAGTAACGACTTACGTACATACAACTGTCTTTAAATTGAGTGGCGGCAGAAGAATTATCGTTGAAATTTTAAAAGGTAACCTTAAATATTAATGTAATACTTAAATGCAACGGTCAGTTTTGTATTCTTCTGTATTTTATTATTGGCCATCATGTACGATAGCAGTATGCCTCACACAAAGAAATCTACGCCAAGAGAGGACCAGATTGCAATCAAAAGAGCCAAGGCTGCGGCCAAGAAATGAAAGTCCCGTCCAAATGGAAACCCCAAAAGAACGGCAACCAGGAGAGCTTCCATTGCTGAGAAAATGCCAAGACTTAGGGACTTTCAAAGTCCTGAAGAAGCCGAAGGCACAATCAAGAGGACTCTACAGGAGCTATATTAATTGCTGCTCGATAGGGTTTCTTTTAAGTTAGTGACTAATAATTGTTAACGTTGATTTATCATCCAAAATTGAATGGTGCAATGATCTTCTATATATTTACATAACTTTCGTGCAATCACATAGATTAAATTCTGGAATAATTTCCGCTTTATTTACATTATGGACCGACGGGCTACTATCATCATCTCTGTTGTTGTTATAGCAATGTTTTGGCCTTCATTAGGTGCTTGTCAATCCAAGTTACCTTCAGTCGAACTGAACCCTCTATTCAATGTCCGGATATAGACAGATCTCATTCCGTTGATCTTATCAAGTGATATTTCGTGTAGGACTTATTTTATTGCTGATCAGTTATTGGGCGCCTAGTTTTCCCCTATGGATTGAACTCACGATAATTCTGTTACCAAATTCACGAACCAACGCTTCACCCCACAACGCTATTTTACCACAATGATGAAACTGGTGCCTCAAACTACCTGGTGAAGATCTCTGTTGTTGATTGAATAGTCAAGGTTTCTCTTGAAAGAATTGGGGCTTCAATAATCGAATCAATACTTTTACTCACCAAGGCTTCATTTAAACGAATCGATAAGCAATTGTTAATGACTAAAGGGCAGGATGTCTGAAACGTTGTGATAACAATAGCAAAGATGAGGACAATAGTCCACATAATAATAATAAGCCCTCACCACAAAAATATCGGAGATAAAATAGTATTACCTAAAATACCCACCCATTGCGTCTTCTTCTTCTTCTTCTTCTTCTTCTTCTTCTTCTTCTTCTTCTTCTTCTTCTTCTTCTCTTCCTCCTCATTCATCTTCTTCTTCTCCTTCTTCTTTTTCTCCTCCCCCTCATCTTCTGCTCCTCCTTCTTTTTTCTTCGTATTTTTTCCTCCTCCTCTTTCTTCTTCTTCTTTTTCTGAATCAATATAACCTTTCTATAAGTCTAGGATTCGACCATGCTTAGAATATTGCTGTCACATATAGTCCCGATCTTTATATTTAGTGATTCTTGAAATAACTCCAAAGAAGAATCCGCAATATAACTTGGCATATCATCTTCAGTCAATTTACAATGGCCATGAAGTAATTCTCTGTGCCTTTTCTAAAAATATGTTCATGGTAAAATGTTCGAAAGAATACTTCGATATTTTACTCAGACGTTATAAATTTAAGGTACTAGATTGACAACAAGGTCTCATCAATTCAAAGTTGAATTGGCTAGATGTAACTGTAATTTTTTTTTTATGCTAACGGTTTATTTTCTCACACTTCTCGCTTGTGGGACTCGCTTCTGGTTCTATGCGTTCGAGTTTACTTTGATCTTCAAAAATGTAAATTCAATCTCAATCGTTATCTACTGTCTTCCTGATTACAATTCTTTTGTTCTCGTTCCTTTGTCTGTTTTCTAATCCTTTCACATCCAATGACTCTTTGTGTCTTAGTGGCTTTACTACCTTGCCTAAGATAAATCAGACCAAAAACAAAAAATCAGCAACTCTCAGTCAATGTTGGAAAAGCTATATGTTCTCTTACTTCTTAAACCATTAATTTACACGGAATTATCTTCATTTATGCTGTAGATCTCCAAGAAGGAAAACAGCCATAATTACATTTGCATGCTAAGGATTGGCGAAAAAGCTCGTTAGGGAAAGACGCCCCGAAGGCTTCGTAGTAAAGTGCACCTTTCACGTTAATGTTTCTAATTTTAGGGTCCCCGGGGCGATGTCACATAGGGATTATTTACCATCTATTCAAATCAATTAAATACATGCATATTATCATTGCTTCTTCAATCTTTGGAAGCAACATCGATCGCCAAATTTTAATGTGGTAAAATATATTGATGCTTTACCTATAAACTTGACTATAACGATATCTTGAAGTTAAAGGCTCGTTAGGAGAATGCACACAGAATAATTTGTGGGTAGCATTATTCTCGTTATATATTTGTAATTATAACAAGCTAGAGGCGACAAATGTTAGTGGAAATAAACAGTTGTTTCAATTCAACGGATTGTGTCATTCTTCGAAATCTCACTTCTAGCTTTGGGAGAAACAGATCACCATTTTAATGATTATGGCAAACATTTCGATTTATATGGCATTTAATATATATATATATATATATATATATATATATATATATATATATATATATATATATATATATATATATATATATATATATATTAAGAAATGGACAAAGTCCGACAATTTATTTATTAAAGACATTTTTTATGTTTAACGTTCTTTTTATAGATACAAGTATTTAAATAAATGCTCTGTTTATAATAAACAGTATTAAATAACATTTACCGGCCTGAATGTCCGAGAAATTTTCATAGAAAATATTCGTCCCTTGACAGTATTCGAACCTGCATCCTATACGGAACCGTCATTTACGCGGTCAAGGCACGTATATTCCCTATTTGAAATCTTTGAAACAAAACTGTTAAATGAACATTTTATTCATAAATCCGCTTGAACTTTTAAAAGGTAAGCTTAAACATTAATTCAATTCTTAAATGCAGCAATCAATTTTGAGTTCTTATATAGTTTATTTATGTCTATCATATCTACTCCTCCCTAGCTATTGTGATGGTGGCCAAACCAGAAGTCCTCTACAGTTGGTAGATTAAATGAGGCTTGATAGTGCCGCTTTTAAAGTAAGATTAAAATTTTATCTATCTTAAAATTTTAAGCTTTCTGCAATTTTGGATACAGAATGAAAATAAGAGTTACTCCCCTTGAAATATGAACGAAACGATAATGGCTAGTATAATATATTAATATATAATTTTAACTTCGCGTAATCTAGCAACCTTAAATCTGAGTTCAACGAAAATCGTTCCGTGCACCTAACTTTTGTAGAACTTTTAAGTGAGCTATGAATCATTGAAAATGGACAAGTGTGTGCGGAGGAGTTTCAGATAGCTAACACAAGCTCCTAAACTTGAGAAGTGAATGACAAGACTTTCAGACCACCCTGTATATAGCTGATAATTTAGATATTTCTGAACGAGATGGACAGCATGTAGAGCATCGATATGACAGGTCCGATCTGTGTGAGATCGAAATTTTATAGATGTGGGGGGGTGTAAATAAACAAAAAAATAATAAAATTGAAATAAATAAGAATGAATAAATCGTAAATCAAAACAAATAAGTAAATTGAACATTTTTTTTTATCTACATTACGTGTCTGTAACTTTTTCTTTGATCTACGAGCCGATGCCAACTCCGTCTGTAAAACCCGGGACTTTATGATGAGTCCAAAACGGTAACGACCAATAAAAATACCTTTTCCTACCCAGCCTTCAAGTACCGATGTATTTCGTATGTAAAACACGAAAGATTATGGCGAGACGAAAACGATAATGACCAATAAAATCCACATCTCCATACATAACTGATAAACACATCTCCACCGTATGGCCTACTCTGAAATTCACGATAAGACGAAAACGTCAATAACCAATAAAAAAAAGGTCCACCTTCATAAACACCCTACAAGCTATTATAAATGCTGAAATATCAAAGACAAATGATATGCCCAAATTTAGAGAGTGTGCAACCAAAATCATGTCTGTAGCAACCCTTAAAGAAACATTGCTAAAGGAGTGGCAAAATAAGGACCAGACGATTCTTGATAACTTGTTTAAATTCACGAAAAAATCGAATACAAGCACTGAAACTAGCAAATAGAAGACCTACTCCATACTAGTTCTAAATACTGTTTATTTATGTTCAATAGGGATAACGTAATCAAATTTTGAAATTGGATGTAGTTTATTTCTCTCGGCTAAAATATTTTCTTAGGCTACTGTATTTATTTTCGTCCACCGTCAGATTGATAAATAAAAATACATTATCTTAGAAAATTACTTAGCAGATATGAAAATTCCGAGTAATTTAAATCGAAAAGAATTTCACTGAAAGGCGCGTTTCCGATTTTGTATTATCCGCATGGCTGGTCCGTAGACGTTTCAGTTAAGGCACATCCGAGCTAACGATGGTTCCCGTCTGTCGAGAGGGAGGCAGGTTCGTATGCTTCCGTGAAGCACATATTTTTCTTGAATAAGATTTCTCGAATATTCAGGCTGGTAGATGAAAATAAATGAATTGTCTCATTAATAAATTGATGGAGTGTCTACTCAAATATATAGCCACTAACTAACGTTTGGTTTGGTTTGTTTTACGGCATATCAACCTCAATGGGTTATTTAATGCAGGCAATTTTTATTGCTGGTAACATTTCTTTTAAAAAATGTATTGATGGCAATAATTGTTCCTTCAAAAAAGCTATACCTGGTAATATTTTTTTCTTCAAAATGTATCGCTGATAATTTTCTCTTTTCAAAAATGTTTTGTTGGTAATATTTTTTGTTTCAAAAATTTATTGCTGGCAATAATTGTTTTACAAAGTAATCTAGGTATTAAAAGCTATTTTTACACGTACATAGTGTTTTGACCACAGTTTGGTGGGGTTAACTATTTGCCCATAGATGGAACTCTAACAGATGCTACCACCCAAAGGTCGTGTTAGTCTTGGGAACACCAGCAATTGAGGTGGTTCCACGCTCCTCAAATCCTCCTGATCAGAGGCCTTGCTGTTGGACGTAGTTTATCGTCTTACCTAGGATATGGATGTAGTTTATCATCATACATATTAACTTACTAACGTAATAAAAGTATGTCGAATGGATAAAAAATCCTTTTCCTTGATGAATTATAAACCAAGTTTAATAAGTAATATTATAAATAATGATTACTAATTGCAGACGGTTCTTTGTTTTGTTAGTGTGACTAATCTCTGTTGTAGATGCCTACTCAGGCACATTTGTAAATCTTCAATATCCATGAAGCCAGCCTGTACTTTATTCTCTCTTTCTTTTGAACTTCTTCCTTTCAGTATTCATCCTTCTGTCTTTCTTTCTTTTTATTTTTCTTTCATTTCGTTTTATTTCTTTAATCTTTCTTTCTTTTGATTTATACTGTACTTTATTCTCTCTTTCTTTTGAACTTCTTCCTTTCAGTATTCATCCTTCTGTCTTTCTTTCTTTTTATTTTTCTTTCATTTCGTTTTATTTCTTTAATCTTTCTTTCTTTTGATTTATACTGTACTTTATTCTCTCTTTCTTTTGAACTTCTTCCTTTCAGTATTCATCCTTCTGTCTTTCTTTCTTTTTATTTTTCTTTCATTTCGTTTTATTTCTTTAATCTTTCTTTCTTTTGATTTATACTGTACTTTATTCTCTCTTTCTTTTGAACTTCTTCCTTTCAGTATTCATCCTTCTGTCTTTCTTTCTTTTTATTTTTCTTTCATTTCGTTTTATTTCTTTAATCTTTCTTTCTTTTGATTTATACTGTACTTTATTCTCTCTTTCTTTTGAACTTCTTCCTTTCAGTATTCATCCTTCTGTCTTTCTTTCTTTTTATTTTTCTTTCATTTCGTTTTATTTCTTTAATCTTTCTTTCTTTTGATTTATACTGTACTTTATTCTCTCTTTCTTTTGAACTTCTTCCTTTCAGTATTCATCCTTCTGTCTTTCTTTCTTTTTATTTTTCTTTCATTTCGTTTTATTTCTTTAATCTTTCTTTCTTTTGATTTATTTATTAAATGCTACTTTCATTCTTTTTATTTATCTTGTCTTTATTTTTATTTATTTATTCCTTTTTTATTTCATTTTTTCTTTACTTTTTTTTATTTATTTAGTCTTTCTTTATTTCTTTTTCTTTCTTTATTCTTTTTTTAAATTTATTTTTATTTACTTCTTTTTATTTATTGTGTCTTTCTTCATTTCTGTTTATTTATTCAGTCTTTCTATTTAGTGTATCTATTTAGTCTTTCTATTTAGTCTTTCTTTACTGCTTTTTATCTATTTACTCTTTCTTTTTATTTACATTTATTTACTTTTTTTTTATTTATTTAGTCTTTTATTATATCAGTTTTTTTATTTATTCTTTCTTTTTTAATTATTTTTCTTTACTTCTTTTTTATTTATTGTGTCTTTCTTCATTTCATTTTATTTATTTAGTCTTTCTTTCTTTCTATTTAGTCTTTCTTTACTGTTTTTTTTATCTATTTACTCTTTCTTTCTTTTTATTTACTTATCTTTACTTCTTTTTCTTTATTTACACTTTCTTTCTTTCTCTCTTTCACTTTCGTTTCGTTTCTTTCTTCATCGAATTTCACTTTTTTATTTTCCTTAATATTTTTTTTATTTTTCCTAAGTTTTCTTTTTTTCCTCGTTATTTCTTTCATTTTTCTCTCTGATTAAACTTTTTTATTGATTTCCGTTATTCCTTTTTTCTTTCATTTTATTTCATTTTTCTGACTTTTCTTTTTCATTCAAATGCACCAACATCTATGCATATTAATACACTGTTTAAGCAAACGATCCCCCCTTTCTCTCTCTCTCTCTTTCACTTGCACTTGGTCGCTTTTCAATATGTAGGTCGCCATCACTATCCACAGTTATCCACTCGTTTTCTTTTGCAGTAAATAATAATTATAATTTGGTGACCCCCTATTTGTAATTGGGACATTTGTTTCTCTGTCTATTTGCCCAGTCTTGTCAAGTAAGTTCTTGATTGCATATTTTTACTGCTTCAGTTGCCCTCGATATGCCATTTAAATGTTAAACTGTTCAATATTTTTCCTCGTTGTCTTAGGTACTTCATTGCTTTCTGAGCAAACCTTTCTTACCATTTCTTTGAGAAAGAGAGAGAGAGAGAGAAAGAGAGAGAAAGAGACAGAATAAATGGATCTTATCAGAATTAGTACAGGGCCAGTCCCTGCAAACACTCGATGCTACCAATTCCGTCTACCCAATTCCATAACATGGTCATTAAGATCTTGCACACTGTGATTGTCTTCCAAGTCTGATATTTTCAAGTGGTATCTTCCTTGATAAATCAACTACAGTTATATCCGAGATTGTGTTTTACTGTCGGAATGCTAACCTTCCGAAACTTCTGGCACATTTTTTTAGCTCTAACGGTTTATTTCGCTGTAATGGAACTAAAATAAATATTTCTGTTTGTTAATACTAATTCTCGTGTTGCTGAATGTAGGAAAAGTTGCTACCTTTAATCAACTGAAAAGATAACGGTCCCTTATCTTTTCCACACAGCACCCTGTGATAACAGAAGGCTGTCAGTTCCAAAAAGAAGCCATACAATTGGAAGCTTATTAGCCAGATTGTGATCCTTTTCTTAAAGGACCTGCAAAGCTAATTTATTTATGTAAATGCTCTGTTTTTAATTAAATAAATTATATTTATAAAAATAACGTATGAACAGAAAGTGTATTAAGTAATTATCAGACTCAATCCATTTAATAATAGGGTGTATTTCGTGTGCACGTATATTATAATTATAACTTTATTTGTATTTGCGATAGAAATAATTTGTAAAAAGGATTAGAAAGAAGTAAATCTAAATTTTTTAAGGTTTTATTGAAATTTTATTTAAGTTTCCACATGTCCTCCATCATTAGCAATACAAAGAGTAATGCGGTTTTGGAGTTCACGGAAAAGATTTGCCAACTGATTTACAGTAATGTCTGAAATCACATTAGTTATTTTAGCTATACTTAAAAATAGGTACATTAAGCTTTATAACATTTTTTACAGATTATCTCTATCGCAAATACAAATAAAGTTATAATTTTTAAAGTGCACACGAACTTTATGGACATCCTGTATATTAAAATATATAACAAAAAATATATTATAATAGACACTAATATAATCGACCTAGAAGAACTTTAGACCTAGAACAGCGGAAAAATTGCATTGCTAAATCACAAGCATTTATCTCAGTTAAAGAGCACAAAGAAAATTTCAGAAACCCTACATGCACATGCAGACTGATAAATTCAACCAAAAGTGAAGTAGGTAAAATAAATAAGATAATACTATAAATATATGACAATAAATAAATAAGATTATACTATAAATAATCAATTCTAAGCTAAGAAAATAGCCAGGAGTAAAAAAAAAAAAAAAAAAAAAAATGCAGTGGAAAACACAAAAATAACTATGGACTGGTTCTGCAAACTAAAAAGCATAATTCCCATTATATACAACTAGATATAAAAGATTTCTACCCTTCTGTAATAGGACTCATGCTGTATAAGGCTATCTCCTTACAGCAAGAAGAAATAATTAAAAAAACACAAACGAAATAAAAATAAACAGAAACGAAATAAAAATCATTATGGACTCCAAGAAGTAAATTCCATCTAGTGAAAGTTACATTTCAAACACACAGAAAACCTAATAACAAACCACTTTATATATGCGCCTGTTCTAACTACTCACCAGCAATCATCAAGCAGATCCCCCAATCAGTTGACCGTAGGTTACCTGACATTCCTTCCACTGGAACCATTGCAGCCCCCAAATATTATGAAACATACCTAAATGATAGTGGATTTTCGGCAACACTACATGCACACGACACAACGCAATAAATCAAACCGGAAAAGAAACGTCATATTGTTAAATCCACCGTATCACAATAACGTAAAAGCAAACGTAAGAAAATATTAACTTAACTCATACACAAAAATGATAAAAAATACAAGATATTCAACAAAAATACAGTAAAATCAGTCAGAGTTGCACCTAGAAGATGACACAAATAATAAAAAGGGCATCAAGAAAATAACCAACAATCCAACCGCAGAAATCAAACTCTTGTGATCACAGGAAGGTAAAAAAATTAATGCCCCCTCAATGGCAATTGCTTGCCGAACAATGTATTATAAGAAGCCACTTTAACATCAGCAGACAACGAAAAATAAGAGTAACTGAAGAACACTGAAACAAAGAAACTGCGAAAAGAAATCATTCTATACAAATAGTAAATACACAAACAACGCCATGCTTTCTATACATGCACTGGAAATTAAAAACAAAAACAAAATCAACCCAGAAATATCATTGAAAATAGGAAAAAACTGCATCAACCTGCAAGAGATATTCCAAAACATAAAATCGGTGTGGAGTAGAAAATAGTTAAAATTACCTCTCCAGCCCAATTAAAAAAGGATTATCTCAAAATGCAGTCACGAAAACAAATTTGTACTACGTTTCTTAAATTCGAAAGCTAAAAACAAGCAAATATAGTAAGATGAAAATTAAGTAATTAAATAAATAAAATTTAGAAACTAACTAAATAAATAAGTAAAAGTAAATAAGCAAAACAAATTCATTGAAATCAATAAATGGGTAAATAAACTAAGTAAATAATAAACAAATTAGCAAACCACGAACGCACACATAAAGACAAGTAAACCTAATAATAACAACTGACAAGAAATAATAATATAACCAATAACATATAAAAAGCTAATAAACAACACTATAAAAAGCAAACAAAAATGCATTCGAATCAACAATTATTTCCACTCAATATCCCTTAAAATAATTTGAACCCTAAAAAATAACTGTTAGAATAATACAATAGAACAACCCATAATATATATATATATATATATATATATATATATATATATATATATATATATATATAATCAACCGATTCGCTACTTTTCGGTATCCTCAGGCAATTTCGATCAATTGATTTCTTAACGCTTTATATTTTTAATAAAAAAAATTATGAACTCTATATTTGAAAAAAAAACGAATGAACAAGCGGACATCGTAAGGTTTAGTAGAAGGTGAGGAAAACTAGGAAGATGAGGCGAGTATAATCAAGTATATTGGAAACGTATCTGTATGGGATTAAATGAAATATGTGTACGTTCTTCTAATCCTACTTCAGATGAACTCAAAAGGAACTTTTTAGTATGTATACAACGGGTCATAATTTGCGGTATCTGGTTCAAAAGTTTTTGGGGGTCTGAAAATATTATTATAGCTATTTTTTCTTGTTGACAAAGGTTGCAGATATTGCTATGATTGTTGTAAGGTTTTGCTTTTTTTTAAATTTTCCAGTTTACAATCGGATCTTTATGTATTCTCTTTTAATTTTCACATATGGTTAGCTAGTTTACTAGAATTTCTAAGGATTTATAGCTTAACAGATGACTTATGATGGTACCAACGCTTTTTAAAATTATCCTCAGTACACACTACGTGTATTTTGATTGCTATTTGTATCTATGACTTCTGCTTTGTAAATTATTGTTTCAGTTTTGCAAACTTAATCTAACGGACATCTGCTTTTATTTCTACAATTGCTTATATTACTGTTAACAATGTTTTGCTACACATTATTTTTGAAATTTCTGTCGTTTTGTCTTTTTATTATGGTTTCTAAATTACGAATGCTGCTGTAGCTTAATTTAACTATGTTTTTATTAAATATTTTATGTAATTAAGAATTCTTGGGGGAGATGTATTAAATAATTTGAAAAATATATTCCTTATTTTACACTTGATCTCTAAGTTAAAGGGCGGGGTTTAAACCAAATATATATTTTTTTCCTTCAAATTGTTTTTAATTTGTTATTTTATTTGAGGTTTAAATTCTAGTTTGGTTTTATGCCCGTGTTCTTTGAAATCCCTTTTATATTCTTTCTTTTTAGCTTCGAAAATTATTTTACTAAAGGAATTTAGAGATAACGTGGTCTCTATTCATTTCGGTATTTGCTTTATTATATTTGCAGAGTCGTTGCGTCTAACATTCAAGTATTCAAATTTTGTGTTGTGTTTCATGTATGGAGAGACATTGCCAGTTGGTAGATTTAATTCTAAATCAACTCTCTGCCCATAGCCGGGGAAGAGGAGGAGATGTACACTTACCTTCCCAAATGTTTTTGCACATCAGGGAATATAATGAGCTCGCCTTGAATTTGAATTCGATCATCAATTAATTGTTCCATATATATATATATATATATATATATATATATATATATATATATATATATATATATATAGTAGAATATATAAATATAAATATATATATATATATATATATATATATAGTAGAATTTGTATCATTAAATCATTATTATCTCCCAAAATAATTCTTAATATCTAAGAGTATTTTCTGGCTTTGAATAACCTGCAAAAAGTTGATAAACCGTAAAAAACATGAATCTCTCAAGTCATCTAATATTTTCTCCAATGGTATCAATGACTTCGAAGCATTTTCCAAACCTCTAACTGACATTGTTGAAAGCCTCTGACAACATTGATAATGCCGAAAAAAAGGTTTTATTGTTTTGATCTCTGGAGAGAATTTAAACTATTTGTGTGGCTGTAACACAATTGCACCTGTGAATAAAATAAAATAAACACCTTTGCACTGTGTGTGTGTGTGTGTTGGATAAACTATATTATCCAGCCTACTAATTCTATCAAATCCTCAATCCTCAACCGAAATGACATCTAAGTTAGAACGGTTGAGGAGTGTTAAACTAAATAATATTTTTGTTTTTTCCTCGAATTGTTCTGTAATTGTTGTATTATTTGAGGCTTAAGTTCCAGTTTGGTTTTATGGCTCTCTATTTTTTAAAGTACTTTCATATCCTTATTTTATGTTCTAAAATCATTTTACTTGAAGAATTTCTACGTAAGCTGGACTATTTCTTTAAGGATTTGCTTTATTATACTCGCAGGGTGGATGGCGCTAACATTTATATCATGTTATATATATTATGTTTATACGACAATGTTTTATGCAATACATTTATGTAAACACTACAGTTCAAAGATTTCAAGCTAACCCAGAATAAAATATAATTAATACAAGTAAAAGGTTTGTCACTTAGTAGATTGATGTTACCTTCAGCATCCCGACTCCAGAGTTTCGTAGACGGACTATAGGAATAACTCAGTCCACTCTTCAGGATTAATCAGTAATTAACCTTTTATACTTTGATATTTTTCTTTTGTTTATATGCACTTTTCAGTGGCACAAGTTTTTTTTCATAGTGTATGTGTGCTTGCGTGCGAGCGTACATGTGTGCGTTAGCGCACGGGCGTCGGTCTGTGAGTACGTGAGACAGTGCCCAGGTTATTTGTCTTTTCGCCATTTTTTTTTCACTTTGCACTCACTCTTTGTTGTTGTTGTTTTATTGTTTTTTTTTTGTTAAATTTTCTCTCTTTTTTTCTTTTTCCTCTTTTCTTCTTTTTTCTTTCAGTTGTAGCCATTGTGACTTCCGGTTTCGCAGACAAATTCTGTCGTTGTTAATTCTTGAGCGTTCTAGCGTTTCTTTAAATAAAGGAAATCCTAGAACGCTTAAAGAATACTCAGGTACCTTGCAGAATCTCCAAACGAAGTGTGCCAGCAATATTCAATGCTTGGATTACTTTATTGACATTATTGCTGCAATAAGCACATACAAAATATCGACGTTTAATCTGAGATTTATGGAAGGCCGATCGCCAACGGCTGATCTCAGACTGTTAGATTCATGACGGCTGTGAATAAAAATCTAGTAACAAAATGTCGAGGTGTTTCATAGATTAATCAAGACATTACATGATAAAAAGATATCCTGGGAATATTAGAAAAGTATTGTTTACGCTGGAAAGATTATGGGTTAATTAATTAGCATATAAATTATGAATAAAGACAAAAAGAAAACTTATCTTAACCGACGCGTTTCGTCCTTTAAGGAAGGTTTTTCGTCAAGGCAAATGCGATGAATTTATTCTGTAACAATATTTATATAAAAGAGAAAAGGTGTTATTGTTTTTTAATTTGTTTTTTTTTTTCATTTAAAATCGCTCATAAATATTCATCAGGTTAGCCGAATAATCTAGGTAAGCTATGGAGGCCGCTACGTGACACAATTTAATGTCTAATAAACGAATATAAGTAAATGATGTTACTGATTTTTTTAATGCAATGTACTATTTAAATTATTTTATTTTGGGGTTAAATTATGCATTATATGTTTTAAATAAGAAGACGTCATGAATTTAATCATTTTCTATATTTTTTAACATTTTCATAGTCATGTATGTTGGCTTAGGAAAAGAGTAATTCTTTCAAGAATGGATAAATGAAAAAATCTGGTTCAGATTTATATTTTGATAAGATTCTATAGCGCCACTCTCTAGAATTTTCTGTTTAATTTAGTTACTTCCTCTTTTAATAAGTGTGCTATTCTTTAGATCAAAGTTATTGCTGAATTAATTTCTATGCATTTGATAAATTCATGTGCGTATAAGAAGAGGCTATGTTAGGATAAAGTATGGACATGGAAGAAGATCAATCTATCAGAAAATTATCGATTTATATTACGCGTGGATATTTGAAAATTATAGTTATCAGGGAAGCAAGAGGAAGAGGATTCCACAGACAGAAAGTGCGAGAGAAGAATCTGCTTGAATAGAAGAAACGGTTACATTTAACCGTTTTGACATTGAAAAGGCGGGACAGAGATACCAGCCTAGTAGATCGCTTAAATTTATGCAATCTGAAGACCGGCGAAAGCAACTCGTCGGAACAGAAGCTGTAAAAATATTTATAGGAGAGAGAGTGGGAAGCCACGACACGACTGTGAGAAAGCGACTGTAGACTAGATGCCAGACCAGGAACTATCAGATTGCATAACCGTTTCTGGATTTTGGCGAGATCTTCCAGACTTACAGCAGGGACACCATACCCATATGACAGCAATATCCCATGCAAGGATAGATTGTTGATTTATAGATTTGAAGGATGGACTCAGACGAGAAAAACTTTCTAGCACGACACAGAGAACCAACTTTCCTTGCGGTAGATGAAGCTATTGATTCTATATGTTTGATCGATCTCATATCAGCGGACAGCGTGAGACCAAACAGGCGCAACGAGGCGCTGTCGTGGAGTTGTGCATCAGCCATTGATGGGAGGCAGGGAAGGTCCTCTGTGGTGGGTAAATGAGCGCAGTTTCATTTTGGAGGCATTGAAGTTTACAAGCCATTATGTTGTGGATTCCGAGATGAAATTTGGTCTCCAATGAATGGCAAACGCAGGAATGAAATATAACAAAATAAATGTCTTTACACAATAATACAATTGGTACTACGGTTAGTAGATCCAGAAATGCGGTTAGTAGCAATAATAATATATATATATACAGTCTGGTAAATTCAGTCTCGAAGTAGGATTTCCTTAGAGTCTACGTGCTTCTAACTGTGACTTCTACAAGCGGTTACCTCACACTATTACTCTACCTCCAACTCAATCACAATCTCTGCCTCTCTACTCTGACTGACTCTGGGGATTTAACGGCAGCAGTCCACGTACACACTGGTAGAGTCCACTTATGAAAAAGGGGTGGACACCATATCACATTTCCTGTACCAGTCAACCACGGATTGGAGGTCCTTTTCGAGTCCGACGGCCAGGTTAGTTTTTCAGCGACACCAGATCTACTATTGAGGCAGGCGTAAATAGAAGTGACGTCCACGTGGATGGTTACTTAGGAACTGATGGCATCGGGAATGTCGTTAATTAAGATCAGAAACAGTGTAGGACACAAGATAAAGCCTTGGGGAACAACGGCGTTCGTGATAAATGAGCTGGAAGAGAACACGTTTAGGCATACGTTCATTGGACCTTATTGTTTTTCTGGGCCTCTTATCGAGTATTTCCTAAACTGTTCGTACAAAAGTATGTGTTCTGATAATATTAGAACAGTTAGCATGCGTTTTACATATTACTGCTACCAGTGGACATCCATTAGCAGCTCCCAGCTCCTTTCGAACTTTGATAACACAGGATACGACAAATTTCAGGAAACGAGCTGCTTCTGTATGAATATTTTAAAACAACGATTACAGCATCACCTTGATGCCTGACACAATCTGCCTGAAAAAAGAAGGTAATAAAAATAAGTTAGACGACATTGCTGGGTAAAAAGGCGTCCTCAAAAAACTGACGTGCTCTCTGTATATGAAAGATGTGAATATAGAAATCAACAGTGTATGGTGACTAGCATTCACCATAATCTGCCGCGTCAGTCATGTATCTTTCGATACATGACTGACGCGGCAGATTTTTTTTCTCGCGGTAGGTTACCATTTCTTTTCTCGGCCGACCATTTGCCATCCAAGGCTAAAGAACCCAGCCTGTCCTGCTATTTATCCATAGCTCACGAGAGAAGAGGATTCATATATGGTAATTAATTAAGGCATACACTTTCCAGTGTAAATAATACGTTTTTAATATTCCCAGGATTTCTTTTTAACTTGAAATATTTTGATCAATCTATGAAACACCTCGACATTTAGTTATTAGATTTTTATTGACGGCCGTCATGAATCTTACGGGTGCTGGCGGTCGGCCTTCCACAAATCTCAGAACAAATGCTGATATTTTGTATTTGTTTATTGGTGTCAATAATGCTAAGAAAGTAATCTTAGCATTGGATATTGCTGCCAAACTTGGTCTGGAGACTCTACTGTGTACCTGGATATACTTGAAAGAATCCAAAGAAGAATCTAAAATATGTTTGGCCTTGAAATGTCTTCTCAACTTCAGTCTCTTTCTCACCCGCTGTAAAATAGGTTCCCAGTACTTTTTTCTATATTTTCACGATGTCAGTTATGTGCCATGCGTGATATATGCTTAAGCGATCATGTATCTTTCGATACATGACTGACGTGGCAGATTTTTTCCCTGCAGTAGGTTTCAATTTCTTTCTCCGGTAGACCAGTTGCCATCCAAGACTATAGAACCCAGTCTTTCTTCGTATTTACCCATAGAAGAAGAGGGAAGAAGAGGATTCATACCTTTACCAAGGGTATTAGCACATAAGTGAATGTAACGGATTCGACTGGAATTCGAACTCGGTTCTCCGATTCCTCAATCCAAGCCACTATCCACTGTTACGAATTAATTGTCAAATAGATCTCATCGCGTATACACACTAAGTTATAAGATACTCCCTTGCTTCCTTTGGTTTATGCAAGTACTTGAAAGGGAAGTATGTAGAGTGCAGTCGCCTCACTATACTACAGAGGTCCTATCAGTGAGTATGATATGTGCAGCAGTTTTAGGCCAAACGCAAAATTGACCACGTCTGACAAACCACCATATTCCTCAGATCTTCTCCTTTACGGCTTATCCAATATGACTTGACAGGAAGAAGATTTCAAGACGTCCAGGAAATTCGAGTTAATGCGATTAGGCACCTCATCACTATCCCTAAAAATAAAGAAGTTCCAGGAAATGCTTCCATCAACGCAAACGACGATAGATAAAGTATGTGGCTTCAAAAAGTGACTACTTCAAAGGAGATTAAATGCCAAATTTATATGTTTTGTAGTTTTTAATAGCATCAGGTCATGGTATTATTTCATCAGTCTTCTTATTTTCTATCCATTTCTACTATAATGTTTTCTCAGTTCCTTTAATTTACCAATAAATGCTTGCCTCTTAGAGGCTTTATCTCCTTGCTTGGAGTCAAACAATTAAAAAGCGGATTATTATATATGTATTAGCTTGGTGCAAAAATGATGACGTAATAATGTCGTTCTTTGACGTTAAAAAATACGTCAAAAAACGACATTATTATGTCATTATTTTTGCACCAACCTAATAAGTATGTGTTTGTACCCTGAATTATCATCCGTGGATAATAATATAATAGAAATTCAGCAAATATTATTTATACTATTTACACAAAAATAATCACTAGTCTCTGTCTGATAACTGACGTCAAACGACTGATTCTCTCTCGATACCGTTGGGCTTATGAAAGATGATACAATACGTATTTCTTTTTTCCTATCAGTGTGTCTCGCAAGCTTTTCCCATTATTTTTCGTCCCATTATTCTTTTTTTTACCAAGTGAGAATGAATTTCTTAATCTATGTAAATCCTTTCCACCAGAACCCATTTACTTCTTAGATAACGCAAACTATATCTTTTCACATGCAGCAAGGACGGAATATCTTTAATTTTATATGACGGGTTTGGATTTCAGTCATTTGTTCTTGGATATGAAGAGAAAGCAAAGGTGCTAAAGAAGGTCTCGTTTATATATTTGTCGAGTCACGTAAATCAATGTGAGTTTATGGCTTCTAAAACCGGCTGTCAAGATTAATACTAAAATTAAAACATAAGCTTGTGTCAAAATCAATTACCAGCTTTACACAAACATACACACATACATATATATATATATATATATATATATATATATATATATATATATATGCGTGTGTGTGTGTAGTCATCCACACACAGACGGTTTCGCTCTATCACAGCTCATCAGTGTGACTAGACATTTGATTACCTCAAGCCAGAATCGAAAACGGACTGATTTGGCTTCAGTCGAAGATTTCCCCCGAAGCTCTCAGAATAAAACAGAAAGCGTTTATCAATTAAACATGTTTCGCTTTTATTAAAGGTTTGTCAAAGAATGCGTCGATAAACTTACCCTGTTTGTTCTTTACACGATACTTCTATAGGATTCCGATCCATATGGGATCTCACTCTCTCTATCTCTCTTTTTGTATATATATATATATATATATATATATATATATATATATATATATATATATATATATTGACTCACAAGCGAATAAAAAGATATGTGCTGAGTACGGTGATGGTGTTGTAACTGACAGAGTCATACAGAAGGGATTCACTATAATTAGAGTTGGTGATTGTAACCTTATTGATGAAGAACGATCAAACAGAACCTCACTACGGATGCCGACAAAATCATGATATCGATTGAGAATAACCCGCATTACAGAATGCAGTAATTGGCAGAAACATTAAATTTATCAAAATCCACCATCCATAGTCAGGCTTGGTTACGATGGTTGTGTACTACATGATCTAAATAAAAAAAAAATTTTGGATCGCATTTCATCAGTGATTTACTGTATAAACACAATGACAATGTACACTTTTGAAGCAAATTGTAACAGGTAATGAGAAATGGATAGTTTACAACAATGTTCAGCGAAAAAAACACCTTTAGCCATCACAAAAGCAGGCTTCCATCCTAAAAAGTCATGCTGTGCATCTCGTGGAATTGGAAAGGAACCCTGTACAATGAGTTTCTGTTAAGGAACCTGTCAATCGATTTTGAAAGTACTGTTCCCAACTGGACAAATTACAGGCAGTAATTCGAGAAAAATGTCCAGAATTGGCGAAGAGGAAAGGTACTGTTTTCCATCAGGATAATATCAGATTTCACGCTTATTTGGCGACCCGGCAAACGGTGTAGCAGTTTGGCTGGGGGTATGTTAATCCACCCGCCGTATTCAGCAGATATTGTATCTTCGGGTTTTAATTTATTCAGGTTCTTGCAAAATAATCTCAATTGTAAATAATTTAATTATTTAGATGACAAAAACAACTTAATGTGTTCTTTGCAGAAAACAACCGGAGTCTGCGAAGATGGAATGTTTAGGGTAAAGGAAAAATGGACAAATGTTGTGCAACAAAGTAGTTCATATTTGATTGAATAAATATTTAATGGCATAATTAGTTCATATTTTGTTAAATAAATATTTAATGGCATAATTAGTTATTATTTGGTTGAATAAATATTTAATGGCATAATTAGTTCATATTTGGTTGAATAAATATTTAATGACATAATTAGATCATATTTTGTTAAATAAATATTTAATGGCATAATTAGTTCATGTTTTGTTGAATAAATATTTAATGGTATAATTAGTTCATATTTAGTTGAATAAATATTTAATGGCATAATTAGTTATTATTTCGTTAAGTAAATATTTAATGGCATAAATACTTCATATTTGGTTGAATAAATAGTTAATGGCATAATTAGTTCATAATTTGTTAAATAAATATTTAATGGCATAATTAGTTATTATTTGGTTGAATAAATATTTTGTGGCATAATTAGTTCATATTTGATTGAATAACTATTTAATGGCATAAATACTTCATATTTGGTTGAATAAATTAATGGTATAATTTTATTTTGTGTTTTAATTTCACTTAAAACTTGTCATGAACTTTCCGGACAACACAATATATGTACAGGATACATTATTCTCTTTTGGTTTATTTCTTTGTCTTTTCTTTTCAAAGCATAAACAATTTTGTCTCTCACCACTTTCTGGTATTACATTGTTTTATTTGCTTAAAGGTCAAGTAATCTCTGCAGTTCTTGGTGTTTTGAAGACTGGCCCTTAGGTGTCCTTCAAACCAAGTGCTGCTTATTATTTGGCCTTCGTCAATGCACAAATAGACTCATTTTTATTCCTTGTTTTACGTGTTCTAAGCCCGTTTTTCCCAACCATTTCAATCTTAGTTTCTCTATTAACATTTGCCTGTCTATTCCCTATAATGACATTGATTTCTTACTCTGCGATTAAGCGTTTGCTACCGGGTCGTAAAAGTTATTTACATCCTCACTACTGATTTACTACTTTTTAAAAAGGAAGAAAAATAAAACATGGTTTAATATATTCGCAGAAATTGAACCAGAATAAACCCTTTCATCACTAAACAGTGAAGCCAAGTTGCTAATACACTGATTATATTTATTGTATGTCTGCCTTTTTTGTCATTGCAACCAAAGCAAGGCTACTAAAACTTAGTGGGTTAGTGAGAACGAAACAAACGGATGAAACGTTATTGCAGAGAGAGGACTATAAAAGAAAATATTTCAAGCAGACAGAAGGTGAAAATCATACTTGAAAGGAAATCTAGAAGCATGTTGAGAGTTTCACAAGCGAGAAGTGAGAGAGAAGAACTTTTGCTTACAATGTGCATATTTTTTACTGTAATTTTATGAGACCTAACTGCCAAACAAGCACTGGGCTTAAAATCGTGAAGTCGCTGTACCAAAGAGTAATATGCATCAGTATAATTGACATAAAAATATTTATAGAAAAGGCACAGGCAGGGAACGTGACTGAAAGCGATGACATTGCAGATTAGATTATGCTAGAATCTTTAGATACATATAACAAGCACCAGAATAGACGTGGCAGCCATATTCGGTACATCGGCGAATTTAAAGACAAAGCAAAAAAAAAAAAATCTATGACGACACAATGAACCTACTTTCATAGCAACGGATTTACTGATTGACTTTATATCAGTTATGAGACGTGCGTGATATACGCTTTGGCAATCATCTATCTTTCGTTACATGAATGACAAGGCAGTTTATTTTTTCCCGCAGGTTTCCATTTCTTTCTGTGGTAGACCATTTGCCATCCAAGGCTATAGAACCCGGTCTGTCTTGCTATTTACCCATCGCTCGTTGGGGGAGACGAAGAAGATACATACCTTTCCCAAGCGTTATAGCACGTAAATGAATGTAATGGATTCCACTGAAATTCGAACTCGGCCGTCCGATTGCTCAATCCGAGCCGTTAGTGGAAAACTTTAGAACGAGAAAACGTAAGTAGTTTTTCAGCTGGTGGTTAGAATTAGCCATTTTGATATAAGATTTTTTTCTTTGTATTTTGGTGGGGGTGGGTAAATTTATTTTAAGTGTTTAAAAGATAAATAATTGCTACATTTGACAATAGAGTTAACCGGAGACATAAATCTTGCAGATTATCCTTGCGTAAAATATATCCAGTACCACAGTAAAAGTACTTAAATGTCTCTGTCTTATTTTGCAGAACCTATTTTTTTTTTTGCATTTAATGATCGAAAATGCAGAATTCCTATTTACATGCGACGCTAGATTTAATTGCATATATGAAACCCGAGATTATTCAAGCAGAAAAATGTATTACAATTTAAAAAACAATATGACCGTCATTCATTTGTATGTTTTACATTAATTCCCAGTGCATATCTATAATAAAAATAAGAATTCATCTCCCTCATACAAACACACACACTAACAAAGACACATATGAGCATACACACACAGACACACACACACACACACACATCACATATATATATATATATATATATATATATATATATATATATATATATATGTGTGTAAACTAACAACAATCCAACTAAATATGTTAACTCTATCCTTTATATTGAGCGCTTTCCAATAAGAATTGCGCATATATAATATATACTGAATATATATATATATATATATATATATATATATATATATATATATATATATATATATATACTGGGGGAAATGAAAGACAGCATTGTAGAAAGATAATAATATATACTGTTTCCATTTTATCTTACAATTGTCCCAATGCTGTACTTGATATATAAAAATATATATCCTTCTGTCATATATATATATATATATATATATATATATATATATATAAATATATATATATATATGTATGTTATATATATATATATATATATATATATATATATATATATGTATGCATGTATGATATATATATATATATATATATATATGTATGATATATATATATATATATATATATATATATATATATATATATATATATGTATATGTATGTATGTATGATATATATATATATATGTGTGTGTGTCTGTCTGTGTGTGTGTGTGTGCGTCTGTGTGTAGGGCATTCGGAAAATTGCTATGTACATATATTTTTATTAACAGACATGCTTCAATATAAAATACAGTCGGAAGGATAGGAATGAGATTTATAGACAATGTCGTTAAAACCATATCAGGATGAAATTTAAAATATAAAAAAATATGATTAGAAATATGCACATTAATATTCCAAATTTCCTGTATATACCCCTCTTTTATACATGTTTCGTTAAAGACAACTGGCAAGGCCTTGCGATTAAGCTTTTTATTTAATTATTCGCAGAATTTTTTTCTTTTCTGTAAAAACTGGACAGAAACATTTCTCCATATCCGAGCGATTTCGGCTATTCTTAAAGCAATTATCACGGAGGATGTTTAATTTTTATTTTTTTATTTTTAACTAAATCAATATATTTTTTTTATGTATGTATCCGAAGATATAAAGAATGTTTTATTTTTCTAAACACGATCAGCTCGTTGTGACCGTGTTCATAGGTAATGTTGACTTTTGACTTTTCATTTTTTATTAATAAAGATTTAATTATTTTAAAACTTTTTAAAATGAGGATTAAGTTGTTATGCATGTATTTTCTACAAGTATTTTGCAGATTTTGTAAGTTTCCGTCTGTGTTTAGATAAGTGCTAAATGAGCTATAATTAGATAGGTGTAAGGTGAGTCGTCTCGCTAGGTACGTAGCTTTATGTAAAATATAATTATTTATAGCTATGAACACGACTGCAAAGTAGTGACGGCACTTGGAATATATATATATATATATATATATATATATATATATATATATATATATATATATATATATATATAAGACTTGATAATACAAAATTAAAGACATCAATAATAGCAATGAAATTATCTTAAAATAAAAAAAAAAAACACTTCTTCAGAGAGAAGTCACTGCCGAAAAATTATTTATTTTTATTTATCCTAGCAAAAACTACAAATCATTCCGAGAATTATTTAGTTAGGGTAACATACACGCATATATATATATATATATTTTTTTTTTTTCTCGAGCGATCATTTCAGATCACGAAGCATCTTAACAATGACAACATTATCAAATGGATAAAGTTGACAATTATTTAATATATCTTCTGTTTATACGTTATATATATACACGTATATATATATATATATATATATATATATATATATATATATATATATATATATATATATATATATAATGGGGGAAAATTGGTTTCAGATACAAGTGTTTTCAATTCTTGGAAAGAATTCAATTCACCTTGTATTTCAAATCATTACTGTATTTTAATAAGAGAAAAAACCGCAAAAGATTTTGATTATCATGTGGATTTTTTTATATACTTTATTCTATAAATTTCGTCATAAGCGTTTTAGGTCTTGTGATCTTTATTAACCGAAGAATGATGGTGATTTCCATTGATATACATACATATATATATATATATATATATATATATATATATATATATATATATATATATATATATATATGTATGTATTTATATATATATATATATGTGTGTGTGTGTGTATGTGTGGGTGGGTGTGTGTGTCTGTGTCTGTGTGTGTAATTCATTAAAGAAGATTGACCACGGACTGCGATCAAGTTTTCATTCGATCTTTCTTGTTTTTTATAAGTTCAAGAAAATAAATAAAAAGCTTAATCGCATTACTATGTCAGACGTCTTTAATGAAACATGCATAAAAAAGGATTGCTGCCTAAATGCACAATTACACACACACACACACACACACACACACACACACACATATATATATATATATATATATATATATATATATGTCTGTTTGTTTATGTGTTGGCTCGTATGTGTGTATAATATGCTATCGTAGATTTACATATTATTACTATAACATTTATAGTACAAAGTATAAAAATGTCTCGTATGCTTTTCTATCTAGGGAATTTTTTGTAGTAAATGTTGCAGAATTAATAAATTGATTACTTCGTTAGGCAAATATTTTTAAAAATAATTTTTGTAAAATACTAGCCGAGGTACTCAGCGTTGCCCTGGTATACATAGTTGAAATTGTATACCGCCCTCCATATTCCCACACACCTCTGTTTAGAAATGTCTGCCTGCGTCCCCGCTTGCATGCATCATCCATGGATATACTAAGCTACTCGCCATCATCTTTTTTACGGTATGTTCTTCGCAAGTGTTTGATTGTTCTTAAGAAAGGAATTCCGTCGATAAAACCTTTTTGTTTGTTTGTTCCTCGAGGTTAAATTTTTTCAATGTTTTAGATATTCAGTAAATTTCCTATGGCCGTAATAAGTTACAAATAGTATGGCATTGTTCACAAATCTAATAATCAAACCAAAAAAGGGATGAAGCATCAGAGCTTGATTCAAGTGCAAACGCATAAACGACACTTCCTTCTCACGTTTACTGTAAAGCTGGGATTAATAAGAGATTCTTCGGGAATTTTTATATTTTAACGCCTCAATAACCTTCTAAAAAATATTTGCATCAAAGGTTGTTCGAATGCCAATGTAGGATGTAATCATATAAAGAAACAATAGGCTAAAAGTCAAAATTCGATTTGAGACCAAGTTTGTCTCATATTTCGTACACTTAACTGAAATAATGTAAACCAAACACTCACGCAAGACAATTTGTGTCTAATGTTTAATTTAGATGGCTAATTTGGAAAGCATCAAATGAAAAGCCAGGGATTTATGGCCGAAAAACGGGCTTTTTTGTGTTTCATAGTTTTTTCGTTATACGCGTTTAAGCGGGCAAAACTAAAGGCGCACTATCTAATTTCTTGCCTGATAGATTTGATGAGAATAGGATAAAAATGAGGAAGTTATTCAAGTTTTTTTTTTTATATTAAACTAATTAAACCCCGATATTTTTTACAATTCTTTGTGTGAAAACAATGTCCAAGTAAAACTATCAAGCACTCTACATAACCCTCTTAACATGAACTATGTTTTGCATTAAGTGCACAGAACATCAGTTCATACAGTAAGAATATTGTTCGCGTGTAACTTTGCTATGGGTTTTGCAATAAGTCGTACCCACCTTCAGTTTTTTCTGCTAAACCCAGGGTTGGGTGTGTCTGGAGATTGAAAAGTCGGTCTTGACCTACCTACGTAAATTTGCAACATGTGTGTACAATTGCATCGAAATCGATCGAGAAATATAGACGTGTATAAATAAAATACCCACACCCAATAGACAACCCCAAACAGACACACGGATAGACACACACACATCAGTTTTATAGATACAGATTATTCATGTAACTTTCCTCATTCCATGACACTTGTGAGAACGATAAGAAAAATGATTTAGCAGTTTAGGCCTATTGTCCTATTAATAATATAAATACAATGTCGTATATATCCTTGATTTTATAAACCATTGTTTGTACTTTTGCTTTTATATGCAAATGTCAAGTGTGCATCTGTACTTACGTCATTGACAAATGCGCGCTTTACAAGTTGCGCAAATAGAAAACATCAGCAGTACGTATTTCTAAATGACGTTGGCAGAAACAGAGAGACGGATCCAAGTGCTTGAGGACAAATGTATGAGAAAACTCCTAGGCATTTTCTATTGGGAGTATAAAACCAATGATTTTGTACGGAAATGTGTTGAAAATTTTGTAGGCCACCACGAGCCTCTTTTCGCCACTGTCAAGTGGAGAAAAATGGCGTGGTTTGGACAGGTTACAAGGCACGACTGTCTGTAAAAGACCATCATGCTCCGTTAAATATGGTCGTAGGAGAGTACGTGACCTCAAAATCTGATTGGACAATGTCAAACAATGGACAGGTATGGCTATACCAGAATTGCTGATGGCTGCCGCTGATAGACCTTTATGGAGGTGATTTATTGTGGACTCTGCATTCGGATCCCCAACTATAATTACAAAAGTCAAGCGGATGATCATGATGATGATGACGATGATGATGATACACATTTAAAAACTTACGACTTATAAACAATTAAAAAAAAAAGTACAGATAAATGTTTAAGAAATTGGGGATCGAACTGTATTTATATGATGATAATATTTTTTTACGCCGAGAAATAAAATTATCACTATTTTTCGATTTTCAAAAACATTGTGGCTTTTGGAATATGAATCTATAAAAATTATTCCTTCCTAAAATTTTCTCGATTTTTACGAGTGTAGCAAATTTACCTAAGGATGAAGAAAAGACTAGAAGCAGCAGAAATTAGATCCTACAGAAGGCTAATGAAAATTCAATGAATAGAGCGGGTAAACAACGAGGAGGTCTTTAAGTAAATAGCAACAGAAAGAACACTTGTACCCAAAATCAGGAAAATACAGCAAACATTTCTGGGACACAAAATGAGGAAGAAAGTTCCGGAAAACTTAACTCTCGCGGACAGAGAGAGAGAGAGAGAGAGAGATAGGAGTCAACAAGCCACTTAACTGACGGGTTTGTATGAGTGAGTGCCAAAACGAGGGCCTTAGCAAAGAGAGAAAAACTGCTAAGAGTCTCACGGGATAGAAGGTTGTGGAGATCCATGATTAACTCTGTCCTGAAATGATGCCGCACATAAAAGAAGCAGAAAAAGAAGAAGAAGAAGAAGCAGAAGAAGAAGAAGAAGAAGAAGAAGAAGCAGCAGAAGAAGAAGGGGTCAGTTTATTCAGTGTCAATTTTCTAATTTCTTTCACATATAAATCGAAATTCACGAGCAGTTCAAATAAATATTAGGTTGGTGCAAAAATAATTTCGTTTTCTCACATAGTAACATATGTTAGAAAACGAAATTATTTTTGCACCAACCTAATAGTTAACTATGATATCCAACAGAATATGTAATTCGGTGATAGTAGAATCTGTCTACTTCTCTCTCCTCCTTTTATGAGTAAAATAACAGGGTAAACTGGTTTCTTTCGTGTTACGTAACCACCAGTCTTGGAGAAGAAACGAGTGAATTCAGATCGTGGGGAAGGCAACATAAAACTACTCCATCATCAGAAGACATTACTTACAATTATCTATTTTACAGATAATAATAAGTAATCTGTGGAGAGATTATCTACATAATAAAGGGATATAGTAATTATAATATTAAGTAAGATTAGCTGTTTGCTCGTAATGAAAAATTCGGTATTCATTGAAGGAATAGTTAGAATTACTCATGGTTATTGGCGAAGTGCTCAGAACGTTCTCTTTCTGGCCATAAGACGCGGGTTCGAATCTCACTATAGTCGATATGCCAGGAAGGCGACTTCTTGATGTTATCGGTCGGGAGGAGGCGATCTCAGCGTACAGTATACCTTTGAAAATTGGCCTGAAAACTATACCGCAGTTTGAGTGAAATTAGGTAGCCAGAACTCCGTCGGTTGTTGCGCTAGAACGAAATTACAAGTCATTGTGACCGAGGGTTTGAGCGTACTAGCATTGTTCAGACTGTTGATCACGAAGGATAACGCTCTTTCTCCCAAAAACGGTAACTAAGGTCAGCTAAGCATAGTTTTTGTATAAAGCACGGGTTGTATCGGTGGGTGTTGAACAAATACAAATGTATCAGAGCAGGCACCTGCAATGGGGATTAGCTAGCCGGCCTAGTAGATTGGCATTCACGGATTCGAGTGACTGCACCATTTATCTTACTACTCTTGGTTTAAATTTATAAAATCTATCCTTTAAAAGAATTTTTTTTTCACGAAAAAAAACCCTTCTCGATTCCAATAACTGTTATAGCTCTTTCTATAAGTAATAAGGGTTCCTTTCTAAAGATTTGTTTAAGGTAGTGTTGAAAGTTAACATTTAGATTGTAGCATTATTTTCTCTTCTAGTTACGCATGCCATTCATATTAATTGTCGCTGGAAACCTACAGATGATATGGTTTTCGGAAAAGCTTTCTTTTGTTACCATTGATGCGAGAAAAGATTTGTCCCTAACTGATAAGTTAGACAGTTCTGAAAAAGTTGAATGACGTGCATGATATCGATATGACTGTCTAAATATTACGAGGCTATTTGAGAGCATGGCTCAAGTTTTTAAATTAATATATAATAATTGTTAATAAGTATATATATTCTGATATTAATAATTAATAGGAATACATATGTTTGGCTATATTTCCCAAAGTGAGATATATTCATTACTTGAAATCTGTGAAACAAAAATTTTAAATGAATATTTATTTCATACATTGGTTTGATATTGCTAAGTAAAGCTTTACAAATAGATGCCAACTTGTTAAAGCCAATTAAAATGCACATTTCAAACATGTTTCTGCACTATCTAAGACGATATTCTTAAACTGAACTATTTTTGATATGAAAATCAAAATAATCCTCGAATAAAAGAACACTAATGAAGGATAGTTAATTAATGAAATATTTAAAAAAAAATCAGTATTAAAATTAGTTAAACCTGAAGAGTGATATTGCCTAGAAGTAGATAACATGTAATAGAGATATTGAGCTTTTAGCGTGTAAATTTCTATAATGTTGGGCTGGGTATTTTTAATCAGAGAATTCGTGGGATAATTGCCCTCCAATTTCGCATGTATTTATATAGATTCCATAATATAGGTTTTAATTAATTAGCTTTTATGTTTCTCTAACTCTTTAAATGTTGAATGTCTAACTAATTCTAATTTCTATTTTCCCATCTTTATACTATATTGATTTTATCTTATACATTGTCACTTCTTCTGTCACCCAAGAAATAATTTTTTTTGTACCGAAAATAAGAATGTACGTAAATCAAATCGTCTTTAAATTAAGTGGCAGCAGAAGAATTACCGTGAATTTTTAAAAGCAAGCTTAAACATTAATTCAATACTTAAATGCAGCGATCAATTTTGAGTTCTATAATTTCTAGGTCTCTATCGCATCTACCCACTCCCTAGCTATTGTGATGATGGACAAATCAAGAATCCGACACAGGAGTTAGCTTAAATTCCGTTCGATAGTGCGGCTTTTAAGCTAGTCTATAATAAAATGTGCACTACAATTTTGGATACAAAAGTTAAATACGAGTTACTCCCCTTGAAACATGAAATCCACGATAATTTCTAGTATAATGTATTAATATATATGTTTAAACTCGTAAATTCTGACAACGCTGAATCTGAGCTCAACGAAAATCATTCCCTGTGACTAAGTTTTGTAGGGCTTTTGAATGAGCTATTAATCCTTGAAATCGAAGCAGTAGGAGTTGCTTGGAGACACACACGCACAAATACACACATATATATTGTACTTTATATATAAGGTTTTCAAATAATTATAATACAAATGATATAAATACGTCCTGGGTATGACGATAAACTACATCCGCGTCCTGGGTATGGCGATAAACTACATCCAACAGCAAGGCCTCAGATAATGTTTTCGGAAAAATAATCATGCCAGCTATATGTTTTTGAAACAACAATGTTGCCAGCTATGCGATTTTGAAACCATAATGTTGCCAGCTATACGTTTTTTATTCCATACAAAATAGGCATTTAAAATTCATATAAACTGGATTTGGCATTAAATAACCCACAGTAGTTGATATGCCATAAAACCCAAACAAACAAACAAACAAATTATATATATCGGAATTGACCTCATGTGTAGAGGGAGCTACTGATAATAGCATTTAAGTGATTGATGTTTTCGCTTTTTATGGCTTTTCAGGTTACTTAAATGCTAGAAATCGTTTTTAGATTGTAAGACTTTTGGAAGGAGATAATGATGCTTTGTGATACCAGTCTTAATAATTAACCCACATCTGATGGGAGAAGAAGTGGATTCATACCTTTCCAAAGTTATTTGCACGTAAATGAATATAACAGACCCAACAGAAATTGGAACTCGGTTCTCTGATTAACAATCGCGAACCATTATCCATTACAGAATACGCACATCCAAGCGTACAGCACGTGGTATTCCCAAGTGGTCTCCTATTATAGGTACTGACCATGGTCGACGTTGCTTAACTTCGATGATCGTACATGAACCGATGTTTTAATGATGTTGCCGTAAGCCCTGTTTAAGTGATCATGAATAAGTATAAAAACAATAAAATTACTATAAGGTATATATTTATTTTCGCTATGGGCACCTCGGCGTGGTGTAATGGTTAGCAAGCTTGTCTCGCTAGATCAGTTACAGCTGGAAAGTGAGTGCGATCCTCACTAGACGCCCCACACTTTCGACCTTGTCCCACATCTAAGCTATGCTTGGAAAATAACTATTTATTTTCGCTATTTATTATGAAAAGTTAAATATCTAAGAAGTATTCAAGAGTGAGTCATCGAAATCTGAAGGCGCTTCGAGAAGCGAAAGATGGCCTTCAAAAGCTAAGCAATGTATTAAGAAATGGGAAGATTTAATTAAAATCAAAGAAAAGAAATATGAATTGTTATATAATATTGATTCTCTTGTGTGGCAGTGGGTGGGAGTAAATGCTGGAAAATCTCCCCACAGATGAAGAAGAGACTTGAATGCAACAGTAATATTGTCCTAACAGAAGGCTGCTGAGAATATCTTGGCTGAACATGTAAACAATGGCGAAGATTTAGAGAAAATGGAAGCAAAAAGGACGCCTATACTCCCAAAACATATTGAAGGGAAAATGGAGGGAGGAAAACAAGGTATCAACGAACTAAAGAGCATGTGTAAATCTTTGCCAGAATAGGGTTTAGAAGAGATAGAAAAAGAAGATTGTGGAGAACTATGATCGCCTATATCCTGAAGGATATGGCACATAGAAGAAGAAGAAGAAGAAGAAGAAGAAGAAGAAGAAGCAGAAGGTTTATGAATGCTCAATATCTATCTATCTATCTATAAAAGCATGATGTGTGTGTGTGTGTGCGTGCGTGTAACGAATGCACGGCCGCGATTTTCGACGGATTTGCACCAAAATTCACATGCACATGCTCCAAGTTAGCGGGAAGGCCAAGACCCACTTTGCATTTCCCAACTCCCATCGATAATGCAAATAATCGATTTTATCATTCTTCTGTGGCAGTTTTCATGCAGTTTGCGGCCATTTTCTACTGGCCAGAGTGAGGGCCAATAACTGGCTGCCACGAATAGGCAGAAAGATTCTATTGGCCAGCGTGAGAGCCAACAGCTGACTGACACGAATGTTAACTAGCATGCTAGCATGCAAAAAGATCGATAGCTGCATTCGTCACAAGTGGAATAATTTAAATCTGCATGGCAGTTTCCTCAAATTGGCTCATTCACTTGCTTAAACTCAACGTTGATTCTTATTCCACAGAACTGGGTTGGGTGTGAAAAAGTATTTGTTGTTAACATTCTTTTTTCATTCGGTTTTTCCAGTTACGAGTGCTTTTTTAAAGCTGATCGTTTTGTGTTCATTTTGTTTACTTCTTTTTTCATAATAGATTTAATGTTTAGTATAGAGCTTAGAAAAAAATTCGCAGTTTGAGATAGGCAAGAAGTAAGGCATGTAGCAACATCAGCACGGCAAAGGACACTCCTTTAAAGGCAAGGAAGGGCAAAAATATTTTAAGTCAAGTGATAGTGATTGTTGTATGAGTCGTACGATTTTCGAACCAAGCCCGGGCAATGCCGGGCCATGCTACTAGTCTATCTATATAATTCCTGCGTTGTCTTCTGTCATTCAACTCTTGGTTTCACACATTTTATCTGGCCTGGGCGATGATGTATGGAGGCCGTGAGCTGCCTAAGCCACATCCCTTCATTCGCAGCCATACCGACAAGACCGAAATGATTCAAGGTATCTGGGGCTAACTATGTTGCAGGATGTGTTGGGCAGTTCACAGCCAACAGCCTAGGGGCCCCACTCCGGATTTACACAGAATTTACTTCCGTAGGCGTTCTTGTGTTTCGACATGGCTGCAACGCAGCGGAAGTTCAATATCCATGTTTTCCATCTTAATTCGGTGGTGAGTGATTTTAAACAATCCAAAGCTCGTTAGGTGGGTCATACGCTTTTATCTTCAATATGTCCTGTGATTATTAAATTTTTCAAGCTCGCTTTTCTTATTATGTGACCTAGAAATGTCAACTTTTCCTTTCTGAGTTTCATGTTCTCCAAGAATACTAATCATCAATAATTCCGGCTTTTGTTTGGCACTTTTTACGCTTTGGCACAATAGTATTTATCTTATTATTCAGAAGAAATTAAGCGTTCACAAATATAAGTTGCGATGGTGGGTGGCACCTCGGTGCGGTGTAATGGTTAGCAAGCTTGTCTTGCTAGAACAATTATAACTGAATAGTGAGTTCAATCCTCACTGGGTGTCCTATACTTTCGGCCTTCTGACACATCTAAGCTACGCTTGGAAAATCTCTATAAGGTGCGATGGGTAAATTGTCGCCTTTTTATATATTTAACTTCGCGCGTGACAAAGTTTTCGATTTTGTCGACTGATTATTTACCCGCTGCCCCACGCAGCAAGATGTGGCACAACGCCGAGTTTAAAGTGGATAAACCGATCCCGTAGGCTCGGGCAAAAATTCCCTATAGACCACGTAAAAAACGGAGTCAGCTTCCCGAGACGAGACTCTGCCCAAAGGGCATAGCCTCGTCTGGGTGTACCCTCTGACATAAGTCAGGTAAGTATTGACGACTGCACAGTATAGTTGGTTAGTTGGCCACCTTCTGTAAGAAAAAGGGCGACATGATGCAATTCACTCCAACTAGAAATTTGGAAACGGCAAGCGTGACATTCGTGCTGGAAGCTCCTATACGAAAATTCCAAAGTGTTTGGGTGTCAATCTGATGACAGTGCAGAGGATTCGGAAAGAGTTGTGTGTGTCTAATGGCGATGACCATGATACCGCAGCTCGCAAAACTCATTCTGATCGTTCTGATAAGACATCCCGAATGTTTTGCTGAAGGCGTCAGACTTAACACGGAGGCTGACATCAAGTGTCTGGAGGAGGTAGTGCAGACCTGGGGCAAAAGAGAGGTTGCTGAAAGACACAATTTCTAGCAGCATGATTCTGCACCATGCCACACAAGCAGGAGAACAGGGTCATGGCTGTCAGACAATTTCTGTGACCACATCATCACTACATCTGCTAACCTAGCCCCCCAAATGCATCCCTTTGTTATGTGTGGGGTGCAGTTGAGCAAGACACCGATAAATCTCCTTGGAACACCAAAAATTAATTAAAGGGAAATATTATGACAACATTCACCAACTTAAACAAGAAGACCGTTCAGTAGAGTTGCAAGAGATTCCGAAGTCGTCGGCATATCGTGGTTGAAGATATTGGCGAATTTATTAAATAAATTTACTGTTTAGTATATTAAAATTTTTCTTGTGTAATTTTGGTAAATACATCTGTTAAAATGAGATGTTAATCTTATTGTCATTTTTGCCTAATTTAGATGACAATTTATCCATTGCACTTTGTATATCTATCTAGCTCTCTATCACAAAATTAAATTCTTGATAAAGTCTCTCAGAGGACAAAACTCGTCGGCAAAGATAAGTTTTCCATTAGTCCTTATTCATATAAAGATATCAGTTATTTGAGCATTTCTCTCTCTCTCTCTCTCCCTCTCTCTCTCTCTCAGACACGAACACACACACACACACACACACATATATATATATATATATATATAATAGAACCTCAGAGGAGGAAAAAAACAAATGCACGTTTTCATGACTAAACTCCATTTGACATTGATTATGCAATTTTCTCCTTCATTTCTTTCCTTATTCCGACTTCATTACCCGACCGCAGTGTCATTATTAATTTGTAAACAAAACTATCTGAACAGGAAAATAAGTCGTGCAAATAAAAGGCAAGTCAATAATGAAATCGGAAAGTCGAGAGATAATCTTCGCGGCACGAATCTTTGTCGCAAGCATTGAAAGACTTTATTCATTGGGTCGGTCCTTTTAATATTTCCAAAGAAAATGTGCACTTTTATATCTTAAAAAATATTCATATACATATATATATATATATATATATAAGTGTTGACTTTTATGCTCACTTTTATATTTACACACACTCTATCTCTGATATTGAGCACTTTATTCCATAAATATAGCACACCTTAAGACTATATTTCTTTATATATATATATATATATATATATATATATATATATATATATATATATAATCATTTCGGACTTCCATGCATTGTGAATGAATTTTTAGGGAAATAGAAAATGCATGGTATTGTTGAGAAAATAGCAGGCTCATATGCAAAATAGAGTGTTTTTATTGAACTGCATTGAACACCAGAAAGAAAATGATTGGTGAGGGATTCATGTAGCCGTTACGGAAAGAATAGGGTTCGCTTTAATTGTATCCTCTTTAGCTTTGAGGCAGTTCTCTTATATTTTTACTTTATTTTCAAATATATCATTGCCCGGATCAGTTACAAGGAATTTACTAGATGAGATTAGGGAATTGAACATAAAAAGGCTACGGTGGGTGTAGTATCGATAAACATGTCAAGTTGATTCTTAAGCCTGTTCAGTGTCCCTTCATGGGGTATATAGTCATCGCTCCCCACAATTCCTTGCTCCTTTGTGGACTTCGTAGCTCTTACTAAATTTCTTTTTTGGGGTTTTTTTTTTTGTTATTTCTCCTAAACCTTCTTATGCCATCCTTTTACAGAAGCTCCCTAAATAAGTTATGTGGTGTTTTCATCTCTTTCTTTTGCACTCAATATGCTCAGTGTGTAGCAGATTTTCCAGTCCTCTTACCTAATTAAGTGGCCTAAATATTCGATCCATGGTATCCCAACCTTCCTCATGTAGGACCACATTTCTATTGCTTGAAGCCGTTTCTTCATCTTTGAGGAAATTGTCCAGCATTCACTGCCTTCTAGAAGGAGTCATATCACGTAACCCTTTCGGCACCTCGAGGTGGTGTAACCAATCTTGTCTCGCTAGAACAATTACGACTGAGTAGTGAGTTCGATTCTCACTGGGTGCCCCTTAATTTCTGCCTTGTGCCACATCTAAGCTACGCTTGGAAAATCACTATCACGTAACAGTTCCATACTATTTCGAAACTACTAGCACAAATATTCCAGTCTTGTTTTAGATAGCCACGTGAGATAATGACTTTTATATGGATGTCTTGCACGGCGCCCAATCCTGTCAGAAATAGCTCAACTGTTACCTGTATGCATCCGCTTTCTCAGCTCAATAATTAAAAATAGCTACGAGCGAATAGAACTAGTAAGTCTTAACAAGGATGAGTCTTTTTATTAATTTTGCCAATTGGCGATACGACAAATTATTTGTTTTCCTTGAATGGTTTACAAACGCCAATAATTACAAATAAGTGAATTCTTTTCTATAGAAATGAATTCAGTCACTATATTTGTTTCCAGTGTATTTTCAAGTCAGACGTGATTTTTCAAGAAAGCTATTATTTTCTTACTCAAATAATTAAAATTGATTGTTGACAGATAAGTTTAATAGAGCTTATCAACACATTGCAGGCTTTTTGAAGATTTTAGAGTTGCGTAGCAGGCAATTGGCGCCTCTGGACATTTGCGACTCTAGACAAATGCTTCCCTGGACAATGGCGTGCCTCTGAAAATTTTTGAAGATTTTAAAGATAATTATCATAAACTTTGTATAAAGCATAGGCAATAATCATAAATCTTTAAAAAAGGAATAAAATTAAAAAAAAAATTAAAAGTTTATTTTTGTTTAAAATGCAATGACAGATTAACAGTGTTGCAATATCGCTCTACACATCGCCAGTATGTTTTTCTTTCATCGGCGTTTTTCTTATGATATTGGTAGCTGTAATTTTCCTCGTCCACAAATATTTTTCCACCAGTTTTTGATTTTGGGAACTTAGCCACAGTTTCCAAATAATGTATAAAATTCAGAATCTATTAGATGTTTGTTGTACGCATTGCTGGATTAAACTGAAAATGCTAGATGAATTTTCTCTTGCTTTAAAAAATGATTTTTCCTGTTTTTTTTGGGTTTTTTTTAATTTATGGTAACTATATTTCCGCTTGTTTAGCGTAATTAAAGGTATTACTGTGCAAATGAGTTTATTAAAAGACTCTTTAAAAAAAAATGGTATCTTCAAAAATTTTTTAGATGTACGGAAATATCCAGAGACGCATTTGTCTAGGGGCGCAAATGTCCAAGGACACAATTGTCTGGTACGCAATTGTCCGGGACGCAAATGTCCTGTATGCAACTGTCCGTCCACACCTTTTTTTTTAAAGCCAGAACATATATTTTCAGCTTGTAAGAATAGTTTTTTTTTTTCGGTGGGGGGATGATGCTTTTTTTATATAAGTTTTAATAATTAATCCAGGGCAGAGTGAGGAAGTGGATTCAAACGTTTCCCATGGACATCTGCGCGTAAGTGAATATAACGAATCCAACAAGAATTGGAACACGGGTCTCTGATTAAGAATTTCAAGCCATTATCTATTACACGACCCGCACATTCATGTTTACAGGACCTAGTATTCCTAAACGGTCACCCATCTGACAAGGCTCAACGTTGCTTAACTTAAAGAGACGAAGGAAGGTCTAATTGAGATCCTATACGTAAGAACATTTTCAAAAATTCCAGAAGTGACAGAACGTGTCGTATAGGACCTGTGTTAAATAATAGTTTCAAACTATGATTTTTTAAAGGGCAGTGTATTTGGTTCAGACCTTCTGAGGTTGAACTTAAGATCACTTGGTAGACAAAATAGAGATGTAGATTTTGATTGGCTGAGCCGAACATGGAAATGTTAGAATTAGAAAATGTTATATCAAGATTATAACAAAGTTAGAATATTCTTTCTTATACATCATTTAGCTAGTATGTATCCGAGTAAACTGGTCCACACGTCTTTTTCTACGTGTAAGTAGCATCAATTTAGAATATCAATATTTATCACAATGGTGGCATTTCTCAATATCCACTCATTAGTATTTCTTCAAAATTAGTAATCGTTTGTTTTATGGAATATAGATGATGATGTACTATTAAAAAGAAATATAGTAATGGCATTTTGTCGATTAAACCAAAGTCTCTCATGACTAACAGACGCTCAACAACGAACTGATTACGTGATACTGATCCCTTTGAAATTGTAGCGGACATCTTGTTATTCAGATGACGGTCGTCTTCGAGTATAGAATCCAGTGGTTAGCAGTGAATATTTCGCAGACAGTAGGAAATCGTAGTTCAGGTTAGCAGTGGATATCGCAGCAAAGTAGCAGAGCGTAGTACTTCCTTCTGTCGTCTTCGCCTGACAAGTTGGCACTGATCATTCGGGTTGGGTAAACAAAAATGGCCGCCTTTATACACGACGAATTGAATGATCTGCGTCTTCTGATTGGTTAACCTTCTATTGGTGGACTATAACGTGAGTCAAGGCATTTGGACTAACTCACTAGTTATATATATATATATATACACAAAAATACTGTAACACATCTTGTATCGTAAACTAAATACATCATCTCTATTTATTGATTCGTTTGTTTATACGGCCTATCAATGTAATGTGGGATATTTAAGCAGAAAAATATTTTTAGGTAGTAAGAATTATTCTATTTTTCGCGAGTGAATATAACATTATTTGTTTGTTATTTTTGTAAAGAATACCAATGTTTTCTTTTTCCAGTTTCTACTCTTTAAATCATAACTGGATGCAGGAGATGAATTAATATCTCCCCCTCTGGTATTTGTTCGTAATTGAACGTAACGGATAGATTGGAATTCCAATTGAATCACGGATTACTTATTGCGTGGCTCAACATACCTGTCCATATTATATGTCATATGACCGGTAAAATAATAAAAATATCATTATTATTTTTCTATCGTTTTTCCCAAGAATTTTGTTATATATATATATATATATATATATATATATATCAACAGAAAAAACAAACAAAAATCTTAATATGTAATTATGCTGTATTAATGTTAATATAAAGTCAACGCCGGACGTTTCGGTCTATTTTAGACCATTATCAGGACATATTAAAATAGACCGAAACGTCCGACGTTGACTTTATATTAACATTAATACAGCATAATTACATATTAAGATTTTTGTTTGTTTTTTCTGTATATTTTTCTTCATACTATCGGATCTATATCCATATATTTGCTTACACATATATATATATATATATATATATATATATATATATATATATATATATATATATATATATATATAAACAGAGATTTGTACACAAAGAACTGATAATTATATATATATATATATATATATATATATATATATATATATATATTAAATAGCACTATTAATGTAATTAATGACAAAATGATCTCGCTCACAGAAATTAATGAGACATTAACCTACTATCAATCCCTTGAATAATAAGTTTCTTATATTCGAGTTGTTGTCAGATGGAAGACATAGCAAATTGTCATCTTCACGGCACAATTTTCTTATCTATAGTCAGATATTAGGATGAACAATTTGTACACTGAAAGATTTTTTTTCACATCTGACCACAACTGGAATATAAAGATCTTATTATTCGAGATAGATTGCATGAATTTTTTCTTCATGGTATAAAATATAAACTGCACATTCTAATATATATATATATATATATATATATATATATATATATATATATATATATATATATATATATATATATATAGAATTGATCTGGGAATTTAACTATATTGTCGACATGGAAAGAAAAAAATCTCTTAGTATAAAGGAAATTTACATTAACCAGAAAAAGGCTTACTCAAAAGTGCCTCTCTCTTTTCGTGAAATCGGATTTTTTTTAATGTAATTATAGCAACAAAAATGTTTCGATTTAATTTTTGACTTGAAAAAGTCGCAAGACGAAACGAACCGGCAAAGAAAAAAACAAAAAATTGATCTGGGAATTTAACTATATATATATATATATATATATATATATATATATATATATATATATATATATATATATATATATATATATATATAGTTTCTTCTTTCCCATATCATTCTTTCTTCTATTTCCTCTTTCAATTTTTTTCCCTTTTTCTTCTCTCGCTATTTCAACTATCACTATCTGAAAAACATCTTTTCCTTTTCGCAGTGTGTATATTAAATTAGGTCAACATGTCTACACCTCAACATATCTCTTTATACAAGTGAGATATATCTCTCTTTCTTTTATTTTCAAGTTTTCAATATTTTCACTGTTCACTCCCCATGACCTAACTAAACACATAACCATTCTTTCTCTTTCTTTATCAATTTTTAAATCTGCATATTCAACATAATTTTTGTTTTTTAAGCCTGGTTAAATTTTATCCATTTATATTAGTGTGTAATCGTGTAGGAGTCGGTCTGAAGAGTTGAGGTCTCTGGATGTTAACGAAATAAATATCACGGTGGTCTTTTAAAATTTCGTTTTCTTTATAACAATTATTATTATTGCTCTATTTTTGGATATTGAGCTCTCCTTCATGTTTTATCCTGAGGCTAGAACGCCTCATGATAAAACATGAAGTCTTAAAGCGTCTTATAATTGCTTTAGTTTGGATATATGGACATTAAAACAAAATATGATATCAACTTTGAGGATGAACCTCTTGTCTGTAATGTCAATATAAACATCCTTATGATAGTTTATGTGAGCCAAAAGCTTACATCGACGACAAATATAACAAATAAATATCCAAATGTTGTACAGTATTTGCCTTTATTTTCCCTTGAAACTTAAGCTATTACAGAACGCTTGGAACGGTTCATTCTAAAACATAATAGACATTCGTTGTCTGTTTGTTGCATATATATATATATATATATATATATATATATATATATATATATATATATTACATTCACTTACGTACTAATCAATCCCCTTGGGAAAGATATTAATCCTCCTCTTCTGTGGGTAAGAGAAGGACAACTCTGAATTCAAAAATCCTATGTGCAGGAATCGGTTCCTAGTAACTGAGATGATTACCCACATATGACGAATACGACGGGAGAGGCCGCCATATATATATATATATATATATAGAGAGAGAGAGAGAGAGAATGAGAGAGATATAGATATATAGATATACATATATTCTGTGAGTAATGAGCATAAAAAGAATGAATAAATTATATAAGCGGTGTTAATTCACGCATTCGCTTTGACATCCACTAATGTCAGCCAAGTAAATTTATCTGGGCATAATATACGCATGCGCATTGACGGAATCTCTAGCATCAAGTCTGTGTTTTCTTTACATTTATATTAGAGATTTGAAATTTTATTCTTGCTTTCCTTTCCTACCCATAATTCCTTGTTAATGGTTTATACATCTATTTATTTAATAGGCTGCAGCATCCACTGGCTTGTGATTCTTATAGAAATTACTCGTCAACGAAATATTTGCTGGTTTTTCATTATGTTTCTTTTTTTTTCTTTTATGCTCGACATTTTTATTTTTCTGCTCTAACAAGCAAATCAAACATTGTGTATTGCGTATATCTTAATGCTGATGCACAGAATTAATATAAAAAAAAAGCCCCAAGGATATCATAATGTACACAAAATCATGGGAATTGAATTAGACACCAAGAATTGATAGGACAATCAAGCCAGGCTATATCCTCAACCCAAAATGTAACCGCTGTAGCAGAACACACAAACGAACCCACTGGTGTTAAAAATACACGCACACAAAAGTGACACAAACATATATTTCAAAACGCGCATCTGTATCTCTTTCTGGCTCTCACTATATATATATATATATATATATATATATATATATATATATATATATATATATATATATAAGTATACGGCTGAAATTAAAAGAAAGTAAAGCGTCCTGGGTAAGACGTTAAACTACATCCGCGTGCTGGGTAAAACGGTAAACTACATCCAGTAACAAGGTCTCTGATCAGAATGTTTTGAGGAGCGTGGAACCACCTCTTAATTGCTGGTGTTCACAGGTCCACCTTGCGTCCTGGGTATGACGATAAACTACATCCACGTCCTGGGTATGACGATAAACTACGTCCAACAACAAGGCTTCAGATAATGTTTTCGGAAAAAAATATTGCCAGCTATACGTTTTTCAAACAATAATGTTGCCAGCTATATGTTTAATAGTACTGTATATTTAATATATGTATAGGTATATATATATATATATATATATATATATATATATATATATATATATATATATATATATATATACCTTAATTTGGCATTAAATGACCCACAGTGGTTGATATGCCATAAAACCCAACCAACCAACCAAAAGAAAGTAAAGTATAAACAAAGCAAAACTAAATACTCAAATATGAATCTTCAAAAACTTATACATTGTAACGCGGATATAAGAGACCTGGATATAGGAGAAAGCAGGATATAGGAGAGATTTTCTCTGGTCCCAAATTAGAGCCCGTGTTAATGTATATAAATTCGACCAAACCCGGATATAAGAGACTTATCCTCCTGTCCTGACAACTCTCTTATATCCGGGTTACACTGTATGCACAAAACTGCAGGCAGAAGTACAGACACAGAAATTGTATCTCTTTTCGTTCAATATATATATATATATATATATATATATATATATACATATATATATATATATATATATATATATATATATATATATCGCCAAATTATATAGATAAATATATATATATATATATATATATATATATATATATATATATATAATTAGACCTTTATATTACAGCGTATTTTTTACCTGGCCCCCACATAACAGGAACTGATATTAAACTCCATACAATGATGACCATAAATAAACTCCAAACCTACACCCATTCACCCAGGATTAGTTAACTTATGCCGCCACTAATCACTAACACAAAGCCACTACCAGAAGAGGATTGACATTGAAAATAAATTTAAAACAATGTTCCGAGACAGACACTTAAACACACATGCTAGCCGTATAGAGAACTCCTTGAAATAGAGGAAAACTATGTTGGGGCAATTTTTGTTTTTTTGGTCATATATATATATATATATATATATAGAGAGAGAGAGAGAGAGATATATATATATATAGAGAGAGAGAGAGATATTACAGCTTAGCAATTTTTTTGCAGTTTTTTTAATGCCAGATTTTTTTTAGAATTTAGAATCTTTTGTAAATTACAATGATTTACTAATAAAAGTTCTACTATTTAACCCATTACTGGAGGAGGAGAGGTAGATTTATGCCATTCACATTGGTATTTCCGCTAAAGTGAATATCAAGAACACGACTGGAATTATGACTGAGTTCGGCTGTTTCCAGTTTCGTGCTGTTATCTATAATAGCTGAAGCCCACTCAGGCATAGATCATATGGTATTCCCAAATTATCACCCATTTAGCTACTTTGAACTGGTGTTTCAGCGTGATATTACCGTAAGCAGATAGATAAGCTGAGAGAGACAGATAAATAAATAGATAGTTATAGAGATAGAGCGAGAATAAATCGTTATAGATAGATAGATAGATAGATAGATAGATAGAGTGAGTGAGTGAGTGAGTGAGTGAGTGAGAGAGATAGAGAGAACAGGTTGAGACAGGTAAAAAGTCACATACAGGGAGAAACAAGCATAGAAAGAAAGAAACAAACAGATAAGAAAAAAAACAAGAAGGTTCTGCATAGTCTTTAGAGTTATTAACTCCGTTAGGTCACTGACTTACTAACAACTCTCTGATAAATGAGATAATAAAAATATAGTTTAACGGTATAGCATAATTATAAGTAAAAGTTGTCAATATCAAAGATAGAGCCTATATAACTATAAAAGTGGACAGTGTATGTCATTCTTCAACTCTACCTTCCATCTTGTTTTATGGTTCGACTATTTATGTATGCTGGTCAATAGTGTATTATGGGTTGTAAGGTTTATCATATTATCGTGGCAGTTATTGGGTCGGCGGTAACTGTTATATTTTAAATTATTCTAAAGGCTCGTGAGTAGAAATCA
>OZ010592.1:43208997-43218997 GCA_963932145.1 Acanthosepion lycidas | reverse complement strand
GTTTTGTAAAAATAAAAATATTAATAAAACACCAGATTACTGTTCTTTCTATTTATTATACTATATATATATATATATATATATATATATATATATATATATATATATATATAATAAAAAGGCTTAAACACTAATATTCCATTGTCATGATTTATTCCATAAGAATTGTAAATACGATCCAATTCATAAGATCTACAAATAAAAAAAAAAACGAAAAACAAATCCGGAAATAAAAAAAATAAAATTTAGAGAGAGTGTAAGTATGAGAGTGTCGACGAATGTTAAAGCTAAAGAGAGGGGTAACAGACGAGAGGAGGTGGAGGATTAACATTTAACAGAGAGAAGTTTTAGAGAGGGGTGTCAAAGTCGGTTTAAGTGAGAGAAATATGAATGTTGTCGGATGTCTAATACATTAAAGATGTAACCGGAAAGGATACATTTTGTGGTGACATACACACACAATAGACGATCTAATCTTAAAGATCAGAAGAAGAGGGAGGGAGAGGAAAAGAAAAGTAAAAATGGTGGGGAGAGAGATGGGGCGGGGGAAATTAAAACTGAAAGACATCTATAAAAGGGCCGCTGTGTAATTAAGAAAATTTGACAAAATTAATATCGACTACAGGTTACAAACCAAATATAACTTATAAAAAATAAATATAAGGATTATCTAATCTAGCAAGGACCTATATTTCTATGTTCAAAAACACATGCGTATACACATATACACAATAACATATACACTTACATACATACATATATGTAAAGAGAGAGAGAGATATGTGTGTGTTTGTGTTTGTATGTTGATATTCTCGGGCGATATACACTTATGCGGGGACCAGCAGAAAATTTTAGTTCTGAAGCGTTTGGTTATCCGCACATTTGATTTGATTACAGTAGATTACTACAGGAACAGCCACACTTTTAAGCAGAAATTTTAATAGAGAAACGTTGCACAATGCACCATGAGAACAGCTCTCTTAATGTTTTATTCTCAAGAGTTTAACGGCGCCACTAAAAAACACAGAGCCCTAAAGCGAATGCATGACATTAGACGGGACCCTCCGCGTGATGTCACGGTTTGAAGTCAAAGCTTTCCCTACCTTAGTTTAGTCGCAATTTTATACACCGTCGCTCCTAGCATTTGTCCCATAACTGGAAGAAGATGCAACATGATTTTCTCAAGGATATTATCGCGAAATAAACATAAGAGAATCAAGTGATAACATCAACACTATCCACACACGCAAATATATATATATATATATATATATATATATATATATATATATATATATATATAATTATATATATATATATATATATATATATATATATATATATATATATATATATATATATAATGGACTCTACCGTCGTATTCGACGTATGAGGATCTGACAGCTTAATTCATTCAGTTATGGAATTTTGTGGGATAATCTTAAGTGGCACTTAAGTCCTGCTGGTCTCTTACAAAGGAGGCCACATATGGAGCCAGAGTGAGGATTATGAGATGTGATCACTGTTAGATTGACTGACCTTTTAGATATTGCTCCCACTTCTTGAAGATGATTCAGACAAGCAGATTGAAAACTGCTGAGTCCACTAAAACACGTTGACCTCCATTCTACCCGCTCCAGGCTAAGCGCTAAAGGGTGTTATGTGGTGTATACACACACACACACACACACACACACACACACACACACACACATATATATATATATATATATATGTGTGTGTGTGTGTGTGTTAAAAACAGAGCATTTATTTAAATAAATTGTATCTATAAAAATAATATAGTTAGAGAAAATACATTAAATAATTGTCGAACTTAATCCATTTCAATATATTTTGTCATTGTTTCTGTTGAATGGGAAGATTTGATCGATCGGGAAAAATTATGTGTTTATAAACAGTAATTTTGACCTTTCTACCCTGACACTTCTCTGTAGCTAAATGGTTTAGCACGTCAGATCAAATGACAGATTCCGTATAGAAATATGTATAAGATTCCTGTCGGAAGGTGTATATTTTCTACGAAATTTCTCGAACATTCAGGCCGGCGAATGTAATTAATACTATTTAATTAAAAACAGAGCATTTACTTAAATAATTGTATCTATAAAATAACGTATAAACAGAAAATATCTTAAATAATTTTCAAACTTAATCAATTTTGTTACATATTGTTATTGCTTATGTTAAGATACGTTTCGTGAGCAGAAATGATCGATCGAAAAAATGTCGAACATTGTGTGTTTAGATTACTATCGGAGTGCGCATATTTTCTATGAAATTTCTAGAACATTCAGCCTGGTAAATGTAATTAATATTATTTAATTAAAAACAAAGCATTTAAATAAGTGTATCTATAAGAATAACGTATAAGATGAAAATATATCAAACTAGTATATAAAAGTACTATTTCTTTTGTCATTTGTACTATTTATATTCGGACAACTGTCCTCATCTTTGTTGTTATCACAAGTTTCCGCCGTAGAACATTCTTGCTTTCTCTATAGCCCGGTTGATGGTCTTACAACAGGAAAATTATTCGGGCGAAATGGAGGTATGTTCGAACAGTGGAAGCAGCCTCAGGAAAGCGTAGGGATAAAAACCAGACTTTGTCTAGTTTTTGCACTCTGGATTTTAGAGAGGACGAGTTATCATTATTTACATCTTGACTATTGTCCTCATCGTTGATGTGGTTATGACAACATTACGGCAGTTAGACCCTCCTGCCTTCCTCTGATGTACAGGAGGGTCCGAAAATCTTGTCACTCGCTACCAAAAAGTAATGCGAGTAACAGAGCAAGTAATACAAATCACATGGACTGGATTCAGTTTATTCCCTTTCGTTGACGCTGTGACACATATAGAAAGTTCTGTATGAACACCATAATTTCTGTGACACAAAATGATGCGACAACACGTCCTGTTGGATATTTTACAAATCTGTGCTTTGTTGATTGTTGCAAAGGCACCCCGAAAACTCACTAAAGACTTTCGGGCCGAACTGTATATCGACCAGGGTAACCTACATTGTATAATGAACACTTTATTTAGTCTTTGGAGTAGATTGTTCTCGTTCCAATGCTCATGTTTAGGGATGGCCTAGTGGCCAATAGCTTAGTGGATTAGACCAGTGGTTCAGGAATTCGGTGTTATAGCGATTGTGTGTTCAACCCCTGGGCAGGGCAGTGCGTACTTGTACTCAGTTGAAACGGGCAGCCAATAACTGAACAGTACTAAATAAAAAAAAGAACTATCCTTAGACATGGACAGTGGAACGAGGTCTACTTTCATAGATTAAATAAAGACATCAGAATTCCCTATAGGTTACCCAGATCGATACGCCGTTTAGGAAGACCGGAGGGCACAACGGCAAATACATTGTGATAACAACAACAAAGATGAGGACAATAGTCCAAATATAAATGGTGTAAATACTGATAGCACCTCCTCACTTGAATTTTCTGTCTTCTATAAAATAATAATAATAAATGAATGTTTTATGTTTTCTTTTGTCTTGACGTACAAACTTAGATGGTCACCATATTTGTGGAATTAAGTGCGTCGTATAATTGAATTTAGCAACGATCGGGTACATATCTTGTTGTAAACACGCCGTGCGCATGCTCATAAGACTATTCTAAAATCGTCTTACTCTTTAGATAAATCTTCCATTTGCCTAATAGTTTCCGGAATTTCTTCCCTTGCGGGAGTCTCTCTCTAGAAATTACACATCAATAGCTTGGGTTAATAGTTGATAACGTATGGAACGGAGATCTCTATAGAACGCATATTTGATATCATGTTATGTTTTTTTGGATATTTATATAAGTTTATTTTCATATCAATTATGATTCTAATGGTTTCATGAAAGTGAATTCCTTTGTATTTTACTCTTCGCAATATGTAATTGTATAAAATGCCTATAGCTATGAGTGCAGATATATTTGATGTTCATTTTATATATTTATAGATGAAAGAACACTTTTTGATACCATTACATGCTTACATAAGTGAAACTTTCTTTATATTTGATAGTAAAAAAATGAAAGTGGCGGGCAGAGTTCAAATTCCAGGGAATAGAGTTTCTCTTCATTTCCACTTAATGTAATTACCAAAGGTATGAATCGATCTGATCTATTTCCAGCTAGTTGGCCAGCTGGACCCTCGAGCCTTGTTCGGCAAGCAACCCTCAACCAAAAAAAAAGACAGTTCTAATTTCAAAACAATGGTGCAATGTTTCGTCATCACCGGGCAGACCCCCGAATCGTTTCCAGTCACGATGAACGATCCCAGACGCCCTAAAGAAGAAGCTTCATTAAGCTTCTTCTTTTGGACGTCTGTTGAAACTCAAATTCACATTAATCTCCTAAGATACTGAAAAAAAATGATCAGTTCCTTGTACCGCTCCAGGATGGATTTATTGATTTGTTTTTTTTTATGTCTTATCAACTTATTCTGTGTTATTTAAAACCGAAACATATTTCTGATTATAGTGTGTTGCTTACAGCACCCGATGTCCCACAGCGGTCCCCATCCATGTACTGACTAGGCTAGATGCTTCTTAATTTCAGTGATCGAATTTACTGCTTCAGGCAGTGACTTCTACCATCCTTTTTTTATTTTTATTTTTTTTTGCAAGAGTCAGATTAGACGAAAAATGGAGCATTGCTGCCATATAAGGGATGGAGATGTTTTGGCTCGATACGAGGTCAGTTCGGGCTCCGGTCGAATGATGGTTATCTGCTGACCGCTTCGGTTCCTCATCTTCCTCGCCCACGTTTCGTTCTTTGATCACAGAGCAGCGAAGATCGAATTTTCCTCCGGAATTAAGCGCTTAATCGAGTTTTCGTAACCGTGTTATGAAAAAGGACAGGAATGCTTCCACCGGTGAAAATACAAATATAACAAATAACAAAGAGAGTCGCTGCGTTTAATTTCACTGAGTTTATATAATCTTTGATACAATAAAATTAACCCTTCCCATTAAACTCTCTTTATCTCTCTCTCTCTCTCTCTCTCTCTGTGTGTCTCTTGCTTCTAAAACTTGGAACGGATTAAACATTTACACAAGGTCGTCGGTAACTGTGTCGTCAAGGCTCAACAACAGCATTTCTCTCGGTAGCATATCACGTGGCTCTACTGTGGTCTCCGGTCACCGCCTGCGTCTGGCGCCCTCTGCTGCCCTCTTGTGACTTCTGGTCGCCTCTCGCTCCAACTGATGGCTTGAAATAAGCGATCGGTTTATGTGTATTTCTCCCAACTCTAACCGCTCCACAAAGCTCATTACGCATTCATCAATTCATTATTTACTCCAAGGTCGGAGTAAATAATGAATTGATAAATGGCATTCACCCTCAAACAAAGCAGTCAGCTATGTTAAAACAACAAACTTTGTCTTCACATTCGTTTATTTACAATCAGCCGTGTCATAATTGAAATCGCCAAAGAATTCTCTTTCTTTGTCGAACTCCAATGAATTCTCTTTGTCGAATTCAAATGAATTCACTTTGTTGGTCGATTTACCAATACGATCTAAATAATTTCTTGCCTAGTTACAGGGTTATAAGACCCGGCTTTGCAAATTCTTTCGGCTTTACCCAAATTCGCTCCCTGGCCGGCAATAACCTTCAAATAGAAAAACAGTCAACTATTCAAAACAATGACCTGTCCCGACAACATTCCGCGCTCTGAAATTTTCTTTGTTTTAGTTTACATTTTCACCAAATCATATTTTGGACTTAACATTCCATTCAGTGTTTCTGCTTATCAGAAGCGGAAAAAAAATCTCTTTTTTTTTTTTCTTGCTCTATATGTCAATTTATGTTTTCACAGTTTAATGTTTTTTACACTTCCAATTTATCAATTTGGGGCTTTCTTATAAACCTATTTAATCATAATTTCACACAACTATTGTCACAATAGCGTCACATTCCTTTCAACTACCACTAGTGACATTTTATAGTGTCACAATATACTAAGAAAAGAAGGCTTAGGATATTTGAGATTCACAGGATTTTACTGATGTTCAGATTGACAATTATAAACAGCAAGTAACTTGGAAAGTAGTTTCTATGAATCTCAGTCAAATGAATAGTAAGAAAAATAATGAGATCTTGAGGAGAGTTGTGATAGCCCGAGTTCTGAAAAGAAACGCTACATAGAAAAAGGAGTGAAATTTATATTCTTGGGATGCTTTACACCTTGTTCTCATCTTGGTAAAAATCCGCTTTATCTATTTCTCTAGACCTGTGTTTCAGACACGGTTATCCCCGGAACACTAGCGTTCCACAAGTGGGGTCGCTAGAGGCTCTCTGTGTTTCTTCAGGGCAACGAACACTTGTAATATCAACAAATACTCTTTGTTACTTTCGTAATCCTCGTTGTCGTAGATACAACTATAGTAACGCCGTTGAACAATACTGGTGTCAGAGACCTTCGAATAACACTCGTACCAATAGTAATACTCGCTCGAAAGGTATCCATCGAATAGTAATCCTTATAATGATCAGTATAGAGAATAGTATAGTGAATAGTATAGAAAACAGCGATCCGTATAGTAATAGAAGATGCCGTAGAAAGCGTGATCTGTATAGTAATAGAGGATAGAATAGAAATGGTGATCATTTACACGCCACTTGAATTCCCATATATACATTTCCTTTACCATGACATGATCTACTTATTCAAAATAGAATCGCCTGTTTGCTCTCTGGTGATCTGTGTTCAAACCATTACTCAGAAATGCATTGTTATATAGGAATAAAGTGTTTATTTCTATATAACAATGCATTTTTTAGTAATTTTGCTTCTGTTTATAATAATAATTTTACTTTACACGTACAGCATATTAGTGAAAAATCCTTGGTTATTATAATAAATTATAATGATATTGATTATTTATGTTTAATTTTTGTGTGTGTTGACAGATCTTTTTTGTGAATGAGAACCTGGGTGTGAGGCCTTATAAACGAACAATATGATTTTATGTATTTATTAAAAATGGTATACAGTAATTATTATTATAGGGTTCTCTGAGACACGAAAACTCTTTCAATGTTTCCACAACAGTAAACAGGCTAAGAAAGGCTGCTCCATACTTTTGTAACCATGTTTATTTGAAAGGATCCCCTTGTGTCATTATAATAGTTTCACTCTTGGTTTGTTTGTTTTGTTTTGTTTTGTTTTACGGCATATCAACACCTCAATGGGTCATTTAATGCCAACAACTTTTTTCCTGGCAATATTTTTGGGAGGCAAAAATCTATTTCTGTTAATATTTCTTCCTCAAAAATGTATAGCTGGTAATATTATTTTTCAAAAACGTATAGCTGGTAAAAATATTCTTGTTCAAAAATATATAGCTGGTAATAATATTTTTTCAAAAATATATAGCCGGTAAAATTATTTTTTGGTAATAATATTTTACAAAGTATTTCTGGTATTAAAACCTGTATTTTACACTTTTATAATGCTTTTTACCTCAGTTTTGGGGTTAACTATTTGCCCAGAGCTGTTACCCTAACAGGTGCTACCACCACGGGTCAGGGTGGACCTGAGAACACCAGCAATTAAGAGGTGGTCCCATGCTCCTCAAAACTTCCTGATCAGAGGCCTTGCTGTGGGACGTAGTTTATCGTCTTACCCAGGACGCGGATGTAGTTTATCCTCATACGTAGGACGCGGATGTAGATTATCATCTTACCCAGGACGCAGATGTAGTTTATCGTCATACCCAGGACGCGGATGTAGTTTATCGTCATACCCAGGACGCGGATGTAGTCTCAGTTTCGGGGTTAACTCTTTGTTCATAGCTGGGACCCTAACAGGAGCTACCTCCCCGGGTCAGAGTGGACCTGGAAACAGCAACAATTAAGAGGTGGTTCCACGCTCCTCAAAACCTCCTGGCCTTGCTGTTGGACGTAGTTTATCGTCTTACCCAGGACCCTGATGCAGTTTATCGTCATACCAAGTACGAATTTCACTTGTATCAGTAATAGTAGAAGCAGTAGCATTAATAGTACGAATCATATTTTTTCTCGTGAAGTAAAAGTGATATCTTAATCGATCAAAACAAGACCAATTCAAAACAGAGTTTTCCGTGTTGTGCCTCAACGTGGTGGTAATCCTAGAAAAGTTCAAATCTGTGCGATGCCTCTTTGATAAACCGAGATGCCCATAAAAAATGGCCCTGCCCTCGGTCACATAAACGAGATATAAGTGAATACAGGGGCTGTCTTGGTGCAGTAGTTACTGGAAGAATGTCAATATTGATAGCTAACCGACCTGATTTTCCGTGTTTATTTTCTAGAAATATTGGATTGAAGCTTCTGATAGTCGCCTTGGTTGCGAGTAAAGCTGGAATGACTTTAATTTTAAACAACCGATCTCATCGTAGTTTCAGCAGCGCTCTTTTAGATTCCCTACTTCTCGATTTTCGATCTGGATTTGCTTCCTTGAACTTTCCCATATTCATATATGACTGAAAGGTAGTTGATGTTTAAAGTGAGTGTTTCCCCACCCCTAGATGATAAGCCACGCAATTGTAGCTAATTATTAATATATTTTTATAGCAAGTAATATATTTCATATAGATATAACAAAAACAGTGTTGTATAGCAGTTCTTTAACATGAGATAATACTTAAAGTTTTTGCACATGGCAATCATCAAGCGTTAAATGATTATGACATGGGAATGTTATCTCCTAGTGCGCCTGAAAACATGTTTTCTACTTCAGAGGCTTCTATACCAACCGTCATCTCAACCTTTTAGCTCAATCGTTACCGAAAACTAAGTCGCATAAAAAACAAAATAGCTTTACCTAAAAAAACTGTTAATAACTATATCTCGCGCCCAATTCGTTAATGCCGTGCTTTTGAAATTGCAATTAACAAAGTAGGGTTCAGTGTATCTTTGGATGTTTAGTGATTTGCCGTGTTCATTTTGTATAAATACAGGCTTGAACGTAGACAATTTTTTTGTGTGGAAATAATTATCATTGGAGAGTAAGTCTAAATGATATATGTATTGTTTTTTGGGTGTGTATATAAGTTTCCAAGAAATGTGAGTATTCAATTTCTAGTTTTCGAAACAATAAAGACCCCCCCCCCAAAAAAAAAAAAACACGGTAAACTTTAATGAAAATATTTAGTAAGTCATGGCATATTGAGATAGCAAAATTATAGACTGTTGAAAAGGAGGGAAAAAAATGGTAGAACTAAGAACCTGGAAATATCGAAAGAATATTTATGGAAAACTTCGGGGCATGTCTGTTGTTCTGATGCAGAAAATAAAACGTACGCACAAACATACACACGCAAACACACACACACAAACACACGCAAACATACATACACACACACACAAACACGCATACATACATACACACACACACACATATATATATATATATATATATATATATATATATATATATATAATAGGAAAGAACAGTGAGATTTATAATTCAGAGTTCTTAGTTTTTAGATTCATTTAAAAAAAATTTTTTTAAAAGTGCCCAATACGATCCGTAGAGCTTAATATTATAATTATTTTTTAAAAAAAAATATGATTCTGTTGCGACACAAAACATCCTAGAATCTTCTGTATCGCGATGGAATCATATTTAAAGAAATAATTATTATATATATATATATATATATATATATATATATATATATATATATATATATATATATATATATATATATATGTCATTTTAATGTCATTTTTTAAGTAGAAGAGAATTAAACAAAATGTTCCCGGGAGTAGAAAGTTGTACGTATATCCTGCGGTGATAAGATGACTTTGCCATGAATTGTGGAAGAACGTAGCGTATATTTGAAAGAAAAATAGTATTTCTTTTCATATTTTCATGCAATTCTAACTAGCAGTGACTCTAATGTTTTGAACTTCAAAAACTAAAAAAAAAACTTCGACAACATATGCGTAACACATCCATTCTTCAATCGCGCAAAGTATTA
>OZ010592.1:43198997-43203997 GCA_963932145.1 Acanthosepion lycidas | reverse complement strand
AGCTATGGGTAAATAGCAGGATAGACTGGATTATGTAGCCTTAGATGGCAACTGTTCTACCGTAGAAAGAAATGGCAACATACTGCTGGGAAAAAGAAATCTGCCTTGCGTATCACATAGCTGACTGACTGACAGATGCACTTCGTTCATCACTGCAATAGTCAGGTATTGAACACACATCTTTTTGGTCAAGTCACTTGCACGAACCAACGCTTTTATCCATTTGACCTTGAGGACATAAGTGTATGAATCTTTGTGACTTGTAAAGGTTATGTCTCATAATCTTTTTTTTTAACAGAGCTCATATTGAAATTTTGTTGTTATTACTGCTTTTATTTAGCACTACGTATTACTGGTTCCCATATTGTATTAATTTCTATACTTGGTCACAAAAATCTTGGAGAGTTGAGTTAAACTGAGACATCTGGAAGAGGCATGATACGTGGAACTAGAACAAAAGTTTGGTGAACAAAAGCTTGGAGAGTTGAGTTAAATGGGGATAACTGATACCTCCAGAAGAGGCATGAAACGTGGAACTACAACAATCTTTCCCAGTGGGCGAAATAAAGTGTTCATTTCGAAATTCCAAACACCTGAAGAAAAGCGGGGCGTACAACGACCGAAACGTCGTGAACAGGACAATAAATTTGAAGACAACAGTCTGAACCATGTAAGCAATGCAAAAAATCTCCTCCTTAGTTTTAGGTTGTCACCTAAAGCTCCGTATCATAATAACTCATAGCTGAAATAAGAGAAGGGATGCCTTTATGCTTTTCCCAGCGGCATCTGTAAAAACGAAGAACACAACAGACCAGCCTGGAATTTGAACTCGGTTCGCCGAGTCGAATTGATGTGGCGATAACCGCTAGGGTACTATCACATTGCGCGCATTAAATTTAGCAATACCAGTTTCTAGCATTGGATGATGATGAAGAGGGGTCCAAATGAATTGTTTGTGTGTAGTGCGGTCTATTGGCCTGGAAAAGCTGGCGCCCGAAAAACAACAACAATGTATATCCCATTATTTTTGGAAAACGATTTTTCTACTAACGATGAAGCTATAAATCGAGAAAATCTGTTTTGCTTTCGGTAAGTAATCTGTAAACGCCATCTAAACAGGCGTGGAATTATTTCGAAATAATGTCTCCCAGTTGTGTGCACGTAAAAAAATACAATAGATACTAGGAGTTCACTAAGGTTTTTAATCAGAGTAGGTTTGACTTAAGGACAAGTCTTATTTTCCATATAGGGAACATACCGAAATGTTTGCTTGTAATATATATCGTAACATATCTAGTTGGCGCTCCTTTTGAAACGCAATACTCACCGCCTAACTGTGCTTGCATCCTATGTTTGGTCTCCGTACCGGTTCAGTAAGCTTCGATATATTTCAAAAGGTTCATGATTGTCAGATGGTGAATTCTATCATACGCCGATATTGCTTAAACAATTTCATATTAAACAGTATCTGTAAAAACGTCGCTAAAAATTATGCTTTTGCGTGGTAAGTTTCAAACTAATACCGTAAACGTTAACCTCTGATGATATAAGGCAATGTAATAAAAAGGGTACATTTACTTAGGATAGGAGCGACACACGTACAACAAGTGATTCCAGTGGAAAAGAAAAAGAGTTTATCAGTCGATAAATAACAAGTAAGCAACAATCGAAGTAGATCTCAGACGTGCGTCAGAAATTGTCTAAATAGCATGGATGCTTTCTTTTAGAGGGGATTCAGATGTCATTGATTCACCCTGTCTTTCCCATTTAAGTGCAGTGATGTAAGAAGCAACCTGGAGAGTAGAGCCTTTCCTTTGGAAATGAACTTTGGTTAATTTCTGCCACGGAGCCAAAAAAAGGAAATATTTCTTTTTTGCTTTTATGAATAAGAATATATTTATTCCACATTCATTTCGGATAGCGGTGAAAGTCTGTATTTAATACAAAAAAAAAAATCAAAAAATCAAAAAACGAACTGGTAAAGACCAATTTTCTCCGTGTTTCAAATGTAAGGGTTCATAAGGGCTTTTTCCCAAAGAAATGCGACATTGTAGAAAAGACATACGTGTGTATGCGCTTTCCTGAACACTAAATGATAACATTTTCAAGTTAGGAATTTACGTGGTCTTTCTTCGTGTATTCATAACTTTCACTTACTACGTTTTTATTTATAACACACTTCATATATCACACCTATTTTAACGACAAACTCCCATCTTGAGTTACTATCAAGGCGTGTATTTTGTAAAATTTAGTATAAATACAGAAATTCTTTAGAATCTTGCATTTTTCTTTTGCAAAAATACAACTTATAAAACATGCATTTCAGATGTTCTTTGGAAGACATTGGAGCGATATTTTGCGAAAGCGAAGATTAGAACTTCAGAGATAGCGAAAAGATAAAATTTAGTAATAGCTAAAAACTACAAGAACTTGTGTCGAGACATGATAGACCATGTCCTAAATGAACATGGCATAGAGAATAATAAAATGATGATGAAGAAGAAGAAGAAGAAGAAGAAGAAGAAGAAGAAGAAGAAGAAGAAGATACATTCTAGTATTAATTACCAACATACGTAACAACAAATTACTTCTGATTTTTGGTCGATGCCTCGATCTGAATTTTGATATTTTTAATATGCGGACAACCCCGCATATTTATTTTACTTTTAAGTTGTTTTATCAGAACTTATTTATGATTTGTGTAAGGAAATAATTGGCACCCAATAAACATATGATTCATTTCTTTTTCATTGATCTAGGAAGAAATTTATTTATAAATGGTCCACAAAATTGCTGAGGAAATTAATGTCCTTTAATGAAAAAGTGGAAATTTCATTTGAATGTCTTTTCTGTGACAGAATGGAGCATAGATATATAGATAGATAGATATATAGATAGATAGAGAAAAAAAACGTATATATTAGGTTGGTGCAAAGATAATGTCGTTTTCTCACATATGTTACTATGGGAGAAAACGACATTATTTTTGCACCAACCTAATAGATAGATAGATAAAGAAAGTAAACGTAGATAGATAGATAAAGAAAGAAAACGTATATACATAGATAGATAGATAGATAGATAGATAGATAGATAGATAGATAGATAGATAGATAACGTATTGTGATAGATGGATACATACATACATTCTTAGAAAACGTATTGTGATAGATAGATAGATAGATAGATAGAGAGAGAGAGAGAGAGAGAATAAAGAGACTTAGATAATGAGAAGCTTGCTAGCTAGCTAGATAGATAGATAGATAGATAGAAGAGGAAAGATGCCAGAATGTTATAAAGTTCGTCTGATGCTCGTTGTTCTGGTTAATATTCGTGTAAGGAAACACTGGAACACAAGGTTGAATGAAGAACAGTTTTAATCACATGAGAGACATGGATTAATAGCAGAGTAATAGAGAATACTGTCGTTTAGTGTAGCAATGCGTACGACTCAAGCGCTAAATCCCTGTCGACTCACTTTGCAACGACCGTTCCTAAAAGCAGACATTCTTCTCATAGCGGAGGGACGAGTCCAGATTCAACATATCCTTGGTATGACGATAAACTACACCCAGCAGCAAGGTCTCTGATCAGGAGCTTTTAACTCGGAATAGTAGTACCTGTTAGGCTCCCAACAATAGGCAAATAGTGAACCCCCAAACTGGGGTCAAAACATTGGGAAAGTATAAATAATATATTTTAGAGTAAAAATTTTCAGCAATAGATTTTAATAGTTAAAATAATTACCTCAAAGAAATTAAAATTTCCGCATTAAAGGACCCATAAAGTGTTGATATGCCGTTGAATAAACTAAAACAGGAGCAAGCAATGTTCAACAATTAGTACATAGAAGATCGGTCGTCTTTTTATATAAGACGTAGACAATTCAGTTTTGAAATAACTACGAATAATGAGCATGTACAATTATTAAACTAAACATTTGCCGGTAGTTTTTAACTTTCCCACAAATATTGTTGGCTCTTGTCACAGACGTTCTTTTAAAGACGTCACAGTGATGTCTTCCTAAAGCCGAGTTTTGAATTTCAGTCATTGTGATTAAACTGTCAAATATCATAAACAAATATAAAAGAATGAACTTTGAAATCCTGCCAATAAGTTGAACAATATTTTGTCTTGTTTTCCTAAAGTCATAACTTTTTTTTAATACTTGTCTGCAATTGGCGTGTGTATAACTAATTCAGTCAAATACAGACTTTGTAAAATGTCTTCAAGAATATGTAACTGAATATGTCAACTTTTCAAAAAAGACTAACCTTCCCAAGAAAACTTCTGATGGAATTATTCCGCGGAATATAAACAGTAGTCTTCATCTTTCTTGACTTTTAACACAACTTTTCGGTCGATATCCGTTCAGGTTAGAAGGTCAAATAACAACCTAGAGATGCCAAGTTCAAGCCAGTGCGACAATTTAAATATCTAGTGAATATTATAACACAGGACAAAATGTGTGATACTGAAATCCGAAGGCAAGTTGGAAGAGTGTAAGATGTCTTACAAAAGCTAAGCAGAGTATTAAGAAACCCGCAGATCATGTTAAAACAAAGAAAATAGTACTGAGCTGTTATGTAATATAAATCATTCTATATTGAGGAAAATTCTGGACTATTTCCTCAAAGATGAAAACTTGAGGAAGCATAAATATGGTTCTACAAAAGGATACTGAGAGTGTCATGGGCCCATAAAGAGTTGATATGCCGTATATCATACCTATTTTAACTGCAAAATCCTATCCTGAGTTACTCTCGAGGTGTGTGTTATGTAACATTTAGAATAAAAACAGAAATTATTCAGTATCTTGCATTTTTGTTTAGCAAAAATACAACTTATATAAGATTGCATTTCAGACGTTCTTTGGAAGACACTGGAACTATGTTTTGCCAAAGCGAAGATTAGAACGACAGGGATAGTGAAAAGATAACATCTACTAATGGTTAAAATTACAAGAACTTGTATCGAACCATGATCGACCATGTCCT
>OZ010592.1:43151497-43196497 GCA_963932145.1 Acanthosepion lycidas | reverse complement strand
TATATCTGCTTCTTTCTTGTCTTTTCTTTCTTTCTTTCTTTCTTTCTTTCTTTCTTTCTTTCTTTATTTATTTATTTATTTAATTTCATCTATTTTTCTTGCTGACATTACATTCTCTCCATCACATCTTTTTCGTTTTTATTTTCTCTCCATTCCATTCTACCTTTATTTCTAACTAATACTCCCCTTTTGTTCTTCTAGCGATTTCCGCATTCTTTCTTCCTTTCTGTATTCTTTCTTTCTATCTTTGTTTATTTTTTTCTTTCTTTTTCATTCATTGTATTTTTCTCACACCATTCTTTTCTGCTGTTTCTGCCTTTCATTACCCTTTTTCCATCGTTATTTCTTTCTTTCTTGTATCTCTCTCTTGCTTTCTTTTCCAAATTTCAGCTCACATCTTTCTTTCATTCTTTCCTTCTTATTCAAACTATATTTATCTATAGACTGAAGTATAAACAAGGAACATGTTTACCTATAGACACAACTATAAAACCAATCCAACATTTACCTATAGAATCAAGTACTAGAAAAAAAAAATAGATTGCGATACTAAACAAACCAGCACGGGTGGATTATGTCATAAACCCACCAACTGAACAAGACGCGTCTGCCATGTTATAATTTCGTTTATTTCTTTAAATTGAGTGTCTTCTTTTTATTTTGTTATTTAAAATATAGGGAGTTCCAATAACTTGGACCGATTTTATATGTGAATTAAGTTTAAGAGTCTAATTTTTTTTCTTTTTCTTTCAGATTTAACAACTTAAGTCTTTGGCAATTTTAACCATGGAAAGATTAACAATCAAGCAACGTGTTAAAGTTATCAATGCCTATTACGAAAATGGCGTTCAAAAAGAAATGCATTTCGCGCGCTTTGCGATTTTTTGGTCAATATAACCGACCAACCGAGAGTGTAATTGGAAAAATTGTTCATAAATTCAAACAAATTGGGTCGGCGGCAGATGTGAGAACACCACTGATTTTTTGAACGTCTAAGGTTGAAATTGCCAAAGATAAAAAGAAAAAAAAATCATTAGACGTTTAAACTTAATTCACATTTAAAATCGGTCCAAGATACTGGAACACCGTATAGATCATGTGAATAATAAGCTTACAATAAGATTTTTATTATATTTAAACGCACGCACGCACATAAACACAGCCAATCAACATTACTACTACTACTACTTTCTAGGACACACAATGAGGAAGGAGGGCCTGGAGAATCTGATACTCACGGGTCGAATAGAGAGAACGAGAGAAGGGAAAACAACGCATGACTTACAACGACCACTACCACTACTACTACTAATAATAATAATAATGTCTACTCGTTTCAGAGCACATCCATCTACTAGGGCAGCTCGCCAATGCCCGTTCCAGTTGATTGCTCGGGCACATTTGTTTGTTTAACACCCATAAAGCCTGCTTAGGGTTTAGACTGCAACTAACGAAAGTGGGCCTTAGTTTCCGTTTCTGGGAGAAAGCGCATAATCTGGTGTGATTATCAATTTGAAGAAGGCCAGTGCGCACGGACTTTTGGTCGCGATGACTTGGGAATTCGCGCTAGCACTGTTATCGAGAAAGCTTCCATCTATCCAATTTCACAGATATGGTTTACTACTACACGTGCTATGGTTTTCAGGCACAATGTTGCCACAAAATGGTGTCGCTTCCGCTTCCCGATGACGTCAAAGCTATCACTTTACATAGACATGAAAATAGCGAGACTCGTTAGTCCAAAAGCGAGCGTTCAAACGACACGCTCCCCCAATATATATATATATATATATATATATATATATATATATATATATATATATATATATATATATATATATATATATATATATATGTGTGTGTATGTATATATATATATATATATTTTGAACAATAAAAATTAAAAAATTAAAATCCTCAGACACACTGGGTTGTAGATTAATATTCTTTCGTTTTTTTATTATTATTCCATTTAGATTCCTCGACTACTTTCGGCCGAAATAGCCATCATCGGGAGGAGAAATATTTCTGCTTGCTGCTAGCACTAAACTACAGAAATGAATGTCTTGATGGAGAAAATGAACTTTTGTCTGTAGTTTTCATTTGTTTTTTTTATTTTTTTATCTTTTTAACATGAATCTTTTAACATTCCTTGTGTTGGTCAAACAGTCTCTTTTAAGTTGTTATTTGAGATAAGAGCTGGATGCTGCTATGAATTCTCTGGTCAGTTTGACAGTTTTATTGGACTTGGTGCGGGGATGTGTCTCTGTTTAGTGTTTGTTTGTGTGTGTGTGTTATTTGGTTCTTAGGGAGTGAGTGAGTATGATATGTGTAAGCGTGTGTATTGCTGTGGGTGTGTGTTATCATTTGGCTCATTAGGGAGTGAGTGCGTATGATGTGTGTAAGTGTGTCTATTCGTGTGGGTGAGTGTATAAGTGTGAGAGAGAGAGAGAGAGAGGGAGTGACAGAAAGAGATTTAATTTTAAACGAGCTCGGACTTTTCTTCCATTTTAGTAAATATTTCAATATTTGTGTCCTTTGTGTCCTCTTTATACTAATAAATAATGTGTCAACGCGTTACCTATGAATAAGTGTTAGCCGAAAGAAATCTTAGGTGCTATTTGTCTATAAAAAAAAAAAAAAAAAATTTAAATAAAATAAAAAGAATTGAATGCTGTGATGCTTGGGATTCGCACCTGAAGCTCCAGTAGGAAGATTTTAGAGTGTTTATGTGTCATTCTGAGAACCATAAACAGGATTCGGAAAGAAATCGATGAGTCTAATGGTAATTGCGAAAATGTTTGGAGTGATCACTACTAGTTATAAGGGTGTTATTCCCCCATTTGTTGTCCCACAGTGTCTCAGACTCAACTCGGAGGCCTCTATCAAGTGCCTTGAGGAGGTAATGCTTCCTTGGGTTCAAGGGGGTGATGCTGGAAAATTCTCTGTCTGGCAACAGGAATTTGCATCATACCACGCAAGCAAGAGGACCCAAACATGGTTGTAAGACAATTTCTGCGATCATATCATCCATTATATCTGGCCACCTAACTTCCCAGGCTGTAGCACCCTTTATTACTATGTGTGGGGCTCACTTGAGCTAGAGACCAACAAAACTCCTTATAACACCAAAGATGAATTGAAGACAAGGATTGTGGCAGCATTCACAAACTTAAACAAGAAGCCCGTCCAGAAGAGGTTTACAGGAAATTCTAAAGACGTCTGTTGGCCGTGGTTAAAGCCAATTGCGATTTTATTGATTAAATTTACTCTTTAGTATTTCAAGATATTTTTGTATAATTTTGGTAAATATATCTGTTAAAATGATATGTCAGTGTTATTTTCTTTTTTGCGTAATTTATACGAAGATTCATCCATCGCACGCTGTACATACATACATACATACATATATATATATATATATATATATATATATATATATATATATATATATATATATATATATATACATATTAAGCATTTTGTGGATGCACCTATATATAGAGAGAGAGAGAGAGAGATAGACCTAGTTAGCCAGACAAATCTACCCAGGTTTCACCTCAGCGGATCGTCAGGGAAATATATATATATATATATATATATATATATATATATATATATATATATATAGAGAGAGAGAGAGAGAGATAGATAGATAGATAGATAAATAGATAGATAGATAAATAGATAGATAGATAGATAAATAGATAGATAGATAGATAGATAGATAGATAGATAGATAGATAGATATACATAGTATTGTCACCGAAATTTTTGTTATTATTAAGAGGAAAGATCAAAATATTTTTGAATATTTAAATAATTTTTTTTAATACTTTTTAGATGATTGAAAATTTTCATTAAAACTCTTGTTTTTCTTGCGTCATCGGATGTATTATAAATTAGCATAGAAAATTTTTGCGTACTTTTTACGATGACAGACACGTTAATTGGAAATTCTTACAAAAATCAAATAATTATCGGATTTTAATGACTTATTTATAAATGAATGAAATTATTTTAGAATTTTTTTTGTTTAAAAAAACTTACTTAATATTATGGAAACTCGAAAAACTCAGCGTGATCATTTTTTGCGACTATATTAGTTAAAAACAGAACTCTTTGTTGAATTTTAATCATCAATCTCTTTCTGTTCGTATAATTTTTTATTTAAATTCCTTCAGGTTTCTCCTATGTATTCTTCGTGACAATTATTACAGGACATGAGTAAATTTCTGATTCGAGTTTTTAGTTTCATAGCAAAAGAGATGGTAGCATAAACAAAATAAAATTAAACTAAATTAAATCAAAGTCTTAGAGATGATGCAAACAAGAAGGAGTCTTATACTTAACATGAGACAGCTGAAGTTTCTAAGACACACAATGAGAAAAGAGGGCCTGGAGAATCTTATACTCACGGGTCGAATAGAGGGAACGAGAGAAGGGAAAACAACGCATGACATACCTAGCAGCCTTAAGCAAGTAGATGAACGAACGTGGTCTGAGGGAGGTGGCAGAGAAAAAGAACTTCGTGAAAGCTGCAAAGCATAGAGGGAGGTGGAGAGCCATGATCGCCTACGTCCTGATAGGGCATGGCACATAAAAAGGAATAAAGAAGTTTGCTTATTCGAATCAAAATGTTTATTCGATTTTTCCAGTGTTTGAATAAGTGGTTGCGCATCTGAATTAAGAAGTTCATTGTATTTTTCGATTTTTCGAATGAGCTGTTGTATATGCGTTTCAAAATTTGTATTGTGTTTTTCAAGTTTTCGAATAAGTTGTCACACATCCGAATCAAAATTAGAAACAAACAGGCCGTAGTACATATTTTACTCTCAGTTTGTTGAAGTATCTTTGAGCGTCTCATTGACCATCAAGAACAGAATGCTGTCAATATGGTAGACAAGACACTCACATGTCAGGAAACCACAATGTAATTATCAACAATCTAAAATATCAACATACAATATGGCACTCAATGCACGGAGAGACTCGATGCTATTATTATATATCAAAAACACATAATATAATATAGAATAAAATACGTAATTTTGCCAAGTGCATAGTATTACTACATAACATTACTCTTTGCATTCGAGCGTATTATGTGAGAAACCATAAAAATGGTTGTCTATCATATTAACAGAATCCATTTCAATGTTAACAAGCTACAAGCTACATCCAGCAGCAAGGATTTTAAGCCTTGCTGCTGGATGTAGTTTATCGTCATACCCAGGACGAACAATGACGATGTAAACATGAGTATACTTTTAAATAATGTAAATAATAGCACAGATATAAAGGAGAGTGCTGCATTTATTTTTAGACAACCACTTTATTTTCTTCCAAAAGATGCCACTGGTGTGGCATAAATGACAAAACCCGATTTGCAAACAGTGACACCGATGTTAAACCTCAACCACACCATAATAGTACAGTACAAATCACTTTTATCCGCCATTTTGATTTCCCTGATAGGAAGACCAATAGTTTTAACCTTTTTGAAGAAATTGACTCATAAGCTGCAGAGAAACGCTATAAACTTTGCTCTCTTCTATTTTTATAAAGTCAAAAGTTCATTTTACACTGGTACGATGATCAATCGATAAAATTCTGCTGTGTCCATTTTGTAAACATCGATCTTCCTAATCGCTTGTGTTTGAAAATAGCTGTTTGAATTGATAGCGCATTAAGGGACTACTTAAGTACAGGACAAACGAGGAATAATCCTGGGTTAAGCCATAAAACTTTCGAGATTATCGGAACTATATCGTATATGGAGTCGTGGTGGGGGATTTAGTTCAGGGCTTAAACCAAATGCGCGTGATAGAACATTTAATCGTTTGACGACCACAAAAACACGTTGTTTAGGGCAACGTGTGATATAATGGTCAGCAAGCAAGACTTTCCACCACTTATGGTGAGTTATTTCCCCACTGAGTGCATCAGACTTAGGATTTTATTAAATAACAGCGCAACGTATAGACCTCTATGAATAATACTTATCTATGGGACTCATAAACTATTCCTTTACATATAAGTTGCTATGTACCTGGTACCTCGTCGCATATAAGGCCATCTGTGATCAAATTGTTCCACAGAGTAAGGTAATTGTCACCACGGCCATACTCTGTCTTACGTACTTCACATAGATTTCTTTTAGAAACTTGTCAATATAAAATTTTCCTTGTAAATAAACAATCTAAGAAAATGAATAGCTAACAAATTTACATCATTCGGAATGTTGTTCTCATCTTTATTACCATCCGGCCTTCTTCAGATGATATACGTTTTGAATTTTAAACCGGACCGTTTCTTTAGTCCATGGGTCTAGATTGTTCTAATTCCACGTGTCACGACTTGGGCGTATCTCAGTTTCAGCTAATTGCCCTTCTGTAATTCACTCACTGATGTCCCTCAAGGACACATGACCCACTGGATTAAAACGTTGGTTGATCTAATCTAAAAAGTGGCTTGACCCAAAGGGCTGAGAGTTCAATACCTGGTCACATAGAGAACAATATCTTGGAGTGTTAAATTACTAAAGGGGAATTAACTGAAAATGATATATCCAAAACAGTCATGGCACGTGGAATTAAAACAATATACCCTGTGAATTAAATAAAAGTTGGGTTCGACATTTCAATATTATCTGTAGAAGACCGAAAACGCGTGAATATGGCAATAAAGATGGGGACAAAAGTCCGAAGATGTAAATAGTGTAAATAGTGTAAATAGTTTCAATACCACATCTAAGAATTAGAGACAGTTGTTGAAGGTGAATATGGCAATAAAGATGAGGAAAACACTCTGAACAATGTAAATAATGTAAATAGTTACAATACCTCATCTCAGAAATAGATACAGATGTAGAAGGTGAATATGACAATATAGATGAGGACGACAATCCAGATAATGTAAATAGTGTAAATAGTTACAATACCTCATCTCAGAAATAGAGACAGATGTTGAAGGTGAATATGGCAATAAAGATGAGGACAACAGTCCGAACAATGTAAATAGTGTAAATAGTTACAATACCTCATCTCAGAAATAGAGACAGATGTTGGAGGTAAATATGGCAATAAAGATGAGGACAACAGTCCGAACAATGTAAATAGTGTAAATAGTTACAATACCTCATCTCAGAAAAAGAGACAGATTTTGAAGGTGAATATGGCAATAAAGATGAGGACAATAGTCCAAACAATGTAAATAGTGTAAATAGTTACAATACCTCATCTCAGAAATAAAGACAGATTTTGAAGGTGAATATGGCAATAAAGATGAGGACAATAGTCCAAACAATGTAAATAGTGTAAATAGTTACAATACCTCATCTCAGAAATAGAGATAGATGTTGTAGGTGAATATGACAATAAAGATGAGGACAATAGTCCAAACAATGTAAATAGTGTAAATAGTTACAATACCTCATCTCAGAAAAAGAGACAGATGTTGTAGGTGAGTATGACAATAAAGATGAGGACAATAGTCCAAACAATGTAAATAGTGTAAATAGTTACAATAACTCATCTCAGAAATAGAGACAGATGTTGAAGGTGAATATGGCAATAAAGATGAGGACAATAGTCCAAACAATGTAAATAGTGTAAATAGTTAAAATACCTCGTCTCAGAAATAGAGACAGATATTGTAGGTGAATATGGCAATAAAGATCAAGACAACAGTCCAAACAATGTAAATAGTTACAATACCTCATGAAAATATAGAGAGATGAGGAAAGAAAAAGTTTTTAACACTTTTTTTCATTTCTCGAGAAAAAAGAAAAGAAATCCTAAATCCAATTTCACATGTTTGATTTTCATTAAAAATTCTGAAGGTAACTTTTTAAAAGAATACAAATAAAAAAATATGCCGAAGGTGATACAATAATAGCGCTGTCAAGACTAAAGGTATCGGTTTATTGTAGGTGTGTTTGTTAAAGTTTGCCAGGAATTAATTATCACGAAAAACTGAAAACTGAGAAAAGTTTTTTCTACACATAAATATAGTGAGCAATTAGCCTATGTAATAAATGTATTGAAATAGAAGATCTTTACCTGAGATACTAAATCGATCTCTATGATAGTTGAATGTATTTAGACAGAAATATCTATTTTTTTAGAGTTTTATAATGAACAACAAACATTACCGTATATTCGCGTATAGTATGAGTCAAACAATAAGGGGTCGTACTATAAATAGGTAATTTTTTTGAAGAAGTTAAAATATCATAGATTCTTGGTGACCGGTTGCACTATACACAAGAGGATTCTTTACTAGAGGGGTTAAAATTCATGCCAAAAATATCAGTGCGGCAACATATATGAAGTCGAATTATACACGAGTATATATATATTTATTAAAGACATTTTTATGTTTAACGTTCTTTTTATAGATACAAGTATTTAAGTAAATGCTCTGTTTATAATAAACAGTATTAAATAACATTTACCGGCCTGAATGTCCGAGAAATTTTCATAGAAAATAGTCGTTCTTTGACAGGAATCGAACCTGCATCCTATAGAGAACCGTCATTTACGCTGACGTGCCTTACCGTTAGGCTACAAAGAAGCGTTTGATACGCAGGGTCGAATTTACTGCTTATAAACTTCAACTTTAGGCTTGTAGCCTAACGGTAAGGCACGTCAGCGTAAATGACGGTTCTGTATAGGATGCAGGTTCGATTCCTGTCAAAGAACGACTATTTTCTATGAAAATTTCTCGGACATTCAGGCCGGTAAATGTTATTTAATACTGTTTATTATAAACAGAGCATTTACTTAAATACTTGTATCTATAAAAAGAACGTTAAACATAAAAATGTCTTTAATAAATAAATTGTCGGACTTTGTCCATTTCGTAATATATGACGTCATATATATATATATATATATATATATATATATATATATGGTATTTCTTTAAACGATTTTAATTTTTTTCGATTCGGATCCTTTTTTTGTTTTGGCCCCAGAAATTTTTGGTAGGTTAATAAGGATATTTCTTTTGTGGATTTCGACCTCGCATCTTCAGGCATTTTTCGTTCTCCTGTTGGCTTTTGCCAATAGTGTTTGTGCTTAGATTGTAGTGTCTTCTCATGTCTTCTATCGTATAAACTAATTTAAAGAACTGAAGAAATATATTAGAAGCCTTGATCAAAAACAAAAACAAATACACATCCAAACAAACCAGTATCAATCACATTTCATCCAGTTTCGTAACAAACATATGAAATATATTTCAAAACTTTAAAAAAATATGCCAAAACAAGCTAATAATATAATTCATGTAATGTCTTGCCATTATCTGGAAACTGTGCTTCCCATGATGCAATATAGGAGACGTATAAATATCGTCCTATCCTTAAGGCTAACCTCGAATTTGTGTTATTAGAATGAAATGCCTACTTATATAAAGAAACAAGTAATAAGGATAGATCATTCGACGGATAGATCAATTTTTGCGTAAAAATTCGTACTCTAGTTGCTTAAGTGTTTGCCATTTTTTTAATTTTTGGTAATGAGAAATAAAAATGGCAGTTCAAAATAAGCAAAATATTATAAACAAAGAAAAGAGTGCTGAATTGCTGTGTGGTATCTATCTCTATCTATAAAAGACAGGATGTGTGTGTGTGTGTGTGTGTGTGTGTGTGTGTGTGTGTGTGTGTGTGTGTGTAACGAATGCACGGCCGCAATTTTCGACGGATTTGCATCAAAATTTACATGCACATGCTCCACGTTAGTGGAAAAGCCAAGACCGACTTTGCATTTACCAACTCCCATCGATAGTGGCAATAATCGAATTTTTCATACTTCTACGGCAGTTTTCATGTAGTTTGCGGCCATTTTCTACTGGCCAGAGTGAGAGCCTATAGCTGGCTGCCACGAATAGGCAAGAAGATTCTATTGGCCAGCGTGAGAGCCAACAGCTGACTGACATGAATTTTTAACTAGCATGCTATCATGCAAAAAAATCGATAGCTGCATTCTTCACAAGTGGGAAAAATTTAAATCTGCATGGCACTTTATTCGCTTGCTTAAACTCAACATTGATTCTGATTCCGCAGAACTGGGTTGGGTGTGAAAAAGTATTTGATGCTACCATTCTTTTTTCACTCGGTTTTTCTAGTTACGAGTCCTTTTTAAAAGCTGATCGTTTTGTGTTCATTTTGTTTAGTTCTTTTTTCGTAACAGATTTAATGTTTAGTATAGAGCTTAGAAAAAATTCGCAGCGTGAAATAGGCAAGAAGTAAGGCATGTAGCAACATCAGCACGGCAAAGGGCACTCCTTTAAAGGCAAGAAAGGGTAAAAATATTTTAAGTCAAGTTATAGCGATTTTTGAATCAAGCACGGGCATCGCCGGGTCATGCTGCTAGTCCTCTTACATGGCAGTGAATGCTGGACAGTAGCAGCCATGGATGGGAATGAGCCTGAATGGAATAGTAAGGTGGTTCTACAGAAGCCTACTGAAAGTTCTATGGACGGAGCGAATAAGCCACAAGGAAATCTTTAAAATGATAACAGAAAGAATATTTATATTTAGGATTCATTTAAAAAAAAACAAAAAAAAAACAGTTAAAATTCCTTAGACATATAATGAGAGAGGGCTTGGAAAATGTAACAGATAGAATGTTGTGGAGAGCCATGAACACCTATCTTCTGATGATAGGCAGTATATAGAAGATGAAGACGTATCAGTTTGCTAGATTTTTTCTTCTTTTATCTACCGTGTCCATTGAAGACTTGGTAGCCCAATATTTGCACGATGCAAAAAAGTATATACGAGACGTACAAATATCGTCCTATCTTTAAGGTTAACCTCGCATATGTGTAATTAAAATGATATGCCTACTTATATTTAGACTTTTTTTGGAAAATAAATATTTAAAGATAGACTAGTAGTCGGATAGATTAATTTTTAATAAAAATTAGTACTCAAGTTGTTTAAATTTTGTCATTTTATTTTTTTTTTTTGGTGATAAGAAATAGAAATGATGATTAAAAATAAGCAAAATATTAGAAACAAAGAAAAAAGTGTTGGATTGTTTTGGGATATCCCTATATGGTAGTGTATAAGGGACAATCGGGTCCATGAAAGGTATTAAACCTGAAGGGATCAGAAGTGAGCTTCTACAGAAAGATACTGAAAATGCCATGGACAGAGCGAGTAAGCAACGCGGATGTCTTTAAGAAAACATCAACAAAAAGAAAGATTATCTTTAAAGAGCTAAAATTCCTTGCGCACATAATGTGGAAGGAGGTATTGGAAAACATAATCCTCACAGGTCGTACTGAGGACAAGAGTGGGAGGCTGCAAGCCTGCTTCCTGACGAACTTGTGAGAATGGATGGAGGAACGGTGGGTGTGAGAGCCTTAGCCATAGGAGAGAAACAAGGAATAGGAAGTTGTGAAGAGTCATAGTCTCTAATATCTGAAAGAAGGCGGCACATGGAAGAAGAGGAGGAAAAAAACGAAAAAAAAAACAAAAGAAAAGAAAAAGTAGAAGGTAAAAGAAGTCAAAAGCAATAAAAGAAGAAGAAAAAGCTGATGAAAAAGGTAGAAAAAAGAAGAAAAAAAAGAAAAAAAGTAGAAGGAAAAGAAGAAAAATAAAAAAAGATAAAAATGGAAGAAAAGGAAGCAGCAGTAGCAGAAAAAAATACTGCACATGCAAGAAGAAGGAAGAAGAAAAAGTAGAAAAAGAAGAAAATGTAAGAGAAATAGAAGTAAATTAAGAAGAAAAAGAAGAAGAAAATGAAGAAATAATAAAGAAAACAAAAAGGAAGTAAAAGAAGCAGAAGAAGAGAAAGAAGAAAAATGAAGAAAAAGAGGAAAAAAAGAAATTGCCATGTTTCGGAACTAAATCTAAACTTTAAATTAAATTTAAAATTAAAGATTCTGTTCCATTCTCAAGCAATGTTGCATAACTTACATTTTTTTTCGAAATTTATCAACATCGTTGAGAATAGAACAAAAACTTTAATTTTGTTTAATTTAAAGATTTTGTTTAATTTAAAGGTTTTGTTTAATTCAAAGTTTAGTTTTTAGTTTCGAAACAGGGTATCTTCTGTGTCGCGATGAATACATATTTTTAAATAATATTATATTATTATGCTATTCTGATTTTCAAAAGTAAATGCTAAATAACTGTGGATTATAAATATGACAGCTATTACTTTTTATTATATATATATATATATATATATATATATATATATATATATATATATATATATATATATATATATATATATTATATTAGCTCCTGAATTAAATTTAAATCCAGTTGAGCACTCTCGGGCTGAGGTATGGGTTTGTAAACAGTGACTATTATAGCTATATAGCGAGACTCTTCGTGTTTCCAAAAATAAATACGCTAAAAATCCTCCTTCATCCCGACCGTGCGCCGACAGCTTAGTGGTAGAATATCAATTCAGTCGGGTTTCGATCCTAGATAGAGGCAACCGGATGTCTAGCCGCACTGATGAGCTGTGATACAGCGAAACAGTCTGTCTGTGGATGACATTATATATATATATATATATATATATATATATATATATATATCATCAATTTCAGTCACGTGTGAAAAGAAATCATGTATTCAACCCACCGTCCTACTGAAAAAAATACTACTTTTGTTCCAACCCCAGACTTGTTCACTAGGTATTAACGCTGTTGATAATGAATTAATTTGTATCGCCATATTCGAAATAGGAGTTTAGATTTAACGAGTTTCCTAAGAATTAGATATTTTGGTTATTGACTTTGCAGCTTTATCCCACGTGATACTATTCCGTGAGATGATTTTTTTCCGAGAGAATCTCTCCCAGGATCAAACTATTTCACATGGGAAGTAGTTTGAGCCATGTCGTGACGGGATAATTGCTTCAGTCATTAAGCAAAGTTCATGTGAAGAAATTGACTTTCTTGTCGAGGGAATCAGGCCGGCCTGACTTCGTCAAATGAGTTTCTCAAAGTTTGTTTTGATAAACCTATGAACTTTCATAGAGTGGTTGGTAGGTAATGCGGCTATGGTGTCTTGATTGCAGACTGATCTTATATAGTCGACTATAGTACGGGTTTTATGATATATTTTTTTTTACTCGAAAAATAGGGTTGCATTTTACAGTTCATTTTTTAAGAGTTTAAAAATCACGCATTTCTTGTGAAGTGTTCCACAATATAAAGGTATTTTTCTGGAGTGGTGTTAAATTCATGCTGTTTCCGTAAACATAGCCTTACTGGTAGGCCGATATACTTACACATACATAGGGGCCTTGAGCGGATGGATAACAGAACATGGTCTAGGGCAGGTGGCAGATGGAAGGAACTTGTTGAGAATTGCAAGGGATAGAGGGAGGTGGAGAGGCATTATCGCCTACGTCCTGAAAAGACATGGCACATAGAAAGAAATACTTTTCGCTAAGCTTAACGGAAAACCTGTACGAAAACAAAAGTTCGGTATCTAAATCCTTGAGGACATATGGCACAGTGGATAAAGCCGTTAGTTAGATCCAGTGACAAGACCCTAAGAGTTTGAGTTCAATACCTGGTTAAGGCGGTGGAGAACTTGGAGAGGGGAATTAAGCTGGAGATAACTGATAACTGACATCCATTAGACATGGCATGTGGAACTAGAACAGTCTACCCCAGTGAGCGAAATAGAGGGTTCAGTTCGACAGTTCAACAACTTGAAGAAGGCAGAATCGTTGTAATAAATATGGCGACAAAGATTCGAACAATAGTCCAAATAATGTAAATAATGTAAGTGATTTTTCTCGCCATTTTGAGATAATCTTGTACAAAAAAATGAAGAACATTCGTCTGGTGGTTAGTAGATATCTTGTCTCCAGTTGTGCCGTTCAAAATCTCTGCCCCCGGTTGGTAGATATCTTGCAGTTGGGGATTCATTGTGGAATTCACTTGACTCACTTCTAGCAGTTGACTTCTACTTCTACGGGCCGCTGGCGAATCGTACATGAGTTGTTCGCGACCCAAGTATTATCGTTCATTAGCGACCGTCGTGTGATTATTCTATTCAGTAACCTTCCCTAGGTAACAACAATAAATTTATTAAATACAATTGCCATTTGCTTCAAGCACGGCCTGCAGACGACTTCGGAATCTTCTTCAACACGGTCTCCTTATTTACATTGGTGAATGCTATCATAATCCATGCCTTCAGTTCATCAATGGTGTTACAAAGAATTTTGTCTGTCCTTGAAATTAGCAAGGGAGCTTCAATCTGGGGAGTTAGGTGGCCAGATGTAAGGGATACTGTTTTCGCAGAAATTGTCTGTTAAGCATCAATGGATTATCCTGCTAGTGTGGCTTGCTGTAGAGTCCTGTTTTCAGACATAGGATCTTCTAGTAGCCACCTTTTTGAACAAGAACAACACTACCTCCTCAAAACACTTTATGTAGGCCACCGTGTTGAGTCTGAGACTTTCACCAACAAATTCAGGAGTTCCTTTCTTATCAGAACAATCAGAGTGTATTTTTCCGAATGGTCGTACCTAAGTAATAATCATTAGACTCATTCAACTCTTTCCAAATCCTCTGAATTCTCAACAGATTGACATCAAAACACTCTAAATATTCGTATTGAGGATTCATCCGTGAATACCAAGCAGTATAGCATGCCGTTTCCAAATTTCTGGCGAAGTGAACTGCTTCATGATGCTTCTTTCCTCACAGAGGGTGCCCAATTGACCCTACTATACTGTGCAGTTGACAAAATAAAAACAAACAACGCGCATGCGCAAAATTAAATTATAAACTGTCGACAATTTACCCATCGCACATTATCTTATAGCAAATATTAGGTTGGTGCAAAAATAATGACGTAATAATGTCGTTTTTTGACGTATTTTTAACGTCAAAAAACGACATTATTACGTCATTATTTTTGCACCAACCTAATAGTTACTCATTTCCGGTTCTGATTCAATTAAATTGTGGCATTCTTTATTTTCCCCCTGAATATGTTATTTATCTTAAGATGTAAACATTATGACCACGAATAATTTTTTGGCTGATTTATCATTAATTTGCATTTTTGGAAAGCAATTTTTATGGCTCATGTCTCCAAGTCCTTTTGGGTGAGGAATTATTTTCCACCCTGCAACCTTTCTCTCACAGGGGAGACGTGGCAAGCCTCTTTCTGCTCTATCGCTACTTTCAGGGTAAGTGATCGGACGAACAACATTCCTTGGTTCCGCCATGCCTACCCTTCACGTTTAGAACTCGTCATGCCACTTACATTGGGGCAAACCTCGCATATGCCCTCCGTATTCCAAAGGCGAGAAGTACATTCTAGAACAGCTTCTTGTGAAACACTGCTCTGTGGAACAGATTCCTAAGATGTTTCACCGATCAGTATAATCTTAACCTGTTCAAGTTTAGGGTAAGACGTTTTCCTCTTCTATCCTTATAAACTGCCTATTCTAACGTAACTCTCTACCTTGAGTAGCCCCGCGACTTGTACAGGGAAAATCTCACTGTAAAGAAATGTATCAGACTTGTGACTAAGTTAAGAATAATTTCGTGTATACTAACATAGGTTAATTTTTGCACACGGCAGTGGCAGGTAACTTGGTGTATTTAAAGAAAAAAAAATGTTGGTCTCCCCCAAACGAAAGCAAATCCGCTTAGAGCAAAAGAAAATGCTATTCATGCTAACCTGATGTATACATCTGAATTGGCACCGACCTTTCGATAACTGCTAAACGGTTTAATGGCAAAAAAAATTCTATAATGTAAACCAGATTCAAAAGATCGGGTTCACATCAAAACTTTGCTCAAGATATATTCGAAAGCTGCTTGTAAAGGGACAATTCGTCATTGCAAATAATGGTGAATATGTGGCAGCATTTAACGAGGCAGAAAGGGAAAAGAAAGAAAAGAAGAAAAGGAGAGGCTAAGAACCGAATCGTGAGTGATAAGCAAGAACACACACATAGCTAAGAGACTATGGATAAAAGGATATTTTGATAAGTAACAAATGGCGAAAGAGTGTCATTACAATGACAGGGAAATTCTGAGTAAAAAGAAAGGGAAATAAGGAAAGAATCAGATATGTTTTGGCATCGGCTGTGTTATCTAAGGATATGAAAACAAACTATTGGTACGGGAAGACATCTTATTATCAACTACAGACCGGCTGGCCAAAGAAAAAAAAAATCCAAATGAAAATGTTATTTCGTTAAGTGACGAAAAACAGGCAACTAAAAGGACTTGGACAGATATGAAAAATTAAAAACCACCCACGAGCGTCCGACGGAACATTCTTGGCCTGCGATAATAAAATTTTGTTATCAGGAATTTGTACCGAAGGAAAATGAATGTTTTTTTATCTTTCTTCGAGGCGACAGACTGACTGGAACTTTGGAGATGTTTCTTTTTGAGACCGTGTTAAGAATACCACACATTGTGATAATTAGCGATAAAATACTTGACGTAAACCACGTGTAGAACAAGAGTTATGACCGCCATTGTCATATTGTCCCGTTCGCGGTTGGAGAAATGATAAACCATTAAGGGGAAGAAAAGGGAAAGAGAAGAGATAATTTTTTTTTTTTTCTGCAAGATATTTTTTTCTTCCTGAAACAAAGCCGCAGATTCGTCCACGCCCGACTAAGTCATCATTGGTCAAGTGGTGATCACGTGATGCACGAGGGAGGCTGTTGCCGCCCATCTGGAGGATGAGTAAGAGAGGTTGCCACGAAGATGTGGGGAGGGCAGTTCACGCCCCTCTGAAGTATGATGGGAAGGTGGGAGTGAGGAAAGGTTCCCAAAAATGGAAAAAGATGGAATTTCCTAACCAGAGAGGTGGATATATATTTAGAATTATCGAGGAACCCCCCGGCGCCGACAAACTCACCCCGGTTTTGGTCGGCGCCCATATATATGAAGCCACAACGAGCTGAAATGAGTCGAGTCCCAGCAGTTCCCAGAGTCAGTCTCCGGTTGAGGCAAGCCTCGCAGATAGCTGACCAGGATTCACACACATTCCGGACCCATCTTCAAACCAAGAACAATTATTTTGAAGAGCGACTTAGATCCAGATCACCGAAATAAGTTTTTCTTTTGACTTTCGTCCAAAGACCCACCGAAACACCAATTTCTTAGAGAGCAGACGACTTGAAGTGTTAAAACTTGCCTAGCGGAAAACGACGTGTCACAATCCTTAGAACGGGTCGGGAGATAGATGCAGTCCTATGTATCGAACAACTAGACATAAAGTTTGTTACCTTTTTCTTTGATACTTTGAACTTTTGAGTTTTCATTTTATTGCCTTTTATGCATATTTGTGTGGTATCACCCCCGTTGAACTCGGTTTGCAGTACGGCCCCGACGACTGATTGATTTCCTCTGCCTAGATCAATTCACAACGTGGGTAGGCAGACTGGGAATCAAAGTAGGACGTCACAGTTGGTGCCGTGGTAGACTAGGATAGAACGACACGGTTGGCGCTGCGACCAGGGGACGACGTCACAAATATATAAATTAAAGAATTATACAATGTAACCCGGATATAAGAGAGTTGTCGGGACCGGAGAAGTATCTTATATCCAGGTTTTTTTTATATCCGGGTTTCTCTTATATCCGGGTTTGATCTATTTTGTTTAGGTAAGTACGGCTCTAATTTGGAACCAGAGAAAATATATCTTATATCCGGGTTTCTCTTATATCAGGGTCTCTTATATCCGGGTTACACTGTAATTGCACATTTTATTTTTACGGAGAAAGTTGATAAGCAAAAACAGAAATTATTTATGACTCAACCTAATAAAGAGCATTAATTCTTCAAATTAACTGGCATTCTTCCTATTTTCTACATTTCATGTTCAATTAAATCCCATCCTCTCGCTGTTATATCATATGTAGAAAAATGTAGCTCTTTTAGAATTAAGAAAATGTATTTTGCTAAAAATATAAATGCTACGGAATCCATATTATTGAATGATCTACTAAAATCATTTCGGTGTCTTCTATTTTAAGCAAATTCACAGATACGTTTTCAAAAAAAGCAAACAAAAGTTTTAATTGATTTTTATGGTTTATCGCAGTAAAACTTTGACTTGTTTGTTTCTCTTCTTCTGGGATTGAGAAAATTCTCTTTGTGAATATAATTTAAAAATTAAGGAAATAAGTGATCTGGCAATGCAATTAAATTATTTCCTTGTATTTTTTTCCTGTACAAGGCCCAAGAGTGTTACAGATTAAGCGACATTGTTTATGCGGATATCAGTTAACCATAAGTTTGAAAAAAAGTCATGAAACCCCGTCTTTCTCACAGCTTTAAGTTAATTAACAGGAAATGTATCAATAAATTTCGGCCACAAAAAATGTTTAAATGTAAAAATAGTTACTGGCTTTAAATAAACTGCAAAAGATGACAAGCCATAAAATACATATCAATCAACATAGATTTGAATAGGGTAAGAGTGTAGTGATCGAGGAAGCATCCTCTTGGGAGTCGGTTCCAAAGAAAAAGAAAACCATGGGTTCAGCTGTCTATGAGTTGAGGGTGGCAAAAATTCCCGTGCATAGCTGAACAAATAGCAAAACCTCATGCGAATCACATCGATTAACCGTTCATTCGCTACGGTTACTGATATACAGCCACTATATTTGTGGCCACACAAAGTCATTCGTGCCATCTGCTAATATCTTGCTTGTATTAGTTACATAAAAGCTGTTCCGCATTTTTTTTTTCACCTAACGGTTTAATAAACTTTGATAACCTGATAAGTGTTTATTAAATATCGTTTGTTATAAAGTCTCAATATAGAGTTCCATAGGCTGACTATGAACGAGGTGTGAGTTGTGAACTCCTTCAAGTATTAATTTTACATCTTCTTTTTAATAACTGCATTAAATCTTTCCATCTATTCTAATATCTGACTCTTCAAAGAAAGCTTCAAATTTAACCAGCATCGACTTCACTTGAAAATCGTCGTGTTATCAAATCCCTGTGAAAAAAAGATTCTATCCCCAAGGGTATTCATGCTGAATTGATGTGGTGGGTGGTGACAGTTGGACGTCCTGCAGCTGCCACCACTGAGGTAGACTTCGATCCTGACAGGCGATTGATTATAAATCAAATATCCAATCCTATTAGCATATCCCGCGAGAGAGTTGACAATATTCTGCACAATGAACTTGGCATGACGAAGGTTTCTGTTCGGGGAATGCCACGTATTCTGTTACTTGATCAACAGCGCAGCAGGCTTATCACTTTACGAGGAAATCTGTCTTTGTTTGGGTCAAATCCAGCTGATTTCCTTGAGCATTTTGTAAAGCAGAATAAGTGTTGCAGGTCCATCACTTGGAGCCAGAGACAAAGAGATGATCCATAGTCTGAAAACAGCCTCCTCACCGTTTCCTAACTCAGAATGAGTGTTGGGGTTTCATCATTTTGAGCTAGAGGTAAAGAGACAATCTATGCAATGAAACACCTGCTCCAATGGAGATCCAAGTCGTTTCGTCTGTAGTGGAGGTTATGGCCCAAGTTTTTCGGGGATTTAAAAAGCATTGTGTCTATTGAGTATTTTCAAAAGGACCACACCACCAATGGAGAACATTATGTTAATTTCCTCAGGCAGTTACGAAAGCCTATCAAGACCACACATTCAGGAAAACGGACGAAAAAGGCTTTGATTCATCAGGACAATGCTACAGCTTATCAGTCCTTGGTTCCAATGGCTGTCGTGTGTGATTGTGGCTTTGAACTGCTTCACCAGCTTTTCTATTCTCCGGATTCGTTTTTTGACTTGCGTTCACTCACAAGCCCCAAGAACCACTCAGTGTAGAGACTTACTGAATGATGTATGTGATATGAATGCTACAAGAAGAAGTAAGAATTGATTGATTGGTTATTTCGTTTTTTATGGCTTATCTCGTCCTGGCTATGACGATAAACTATATCCGGCAGCAAAGCCTCTGAACAAGTGGTACCAAGGAATTTAGTTCGCTAGAACATTTTCCATGGAAATGTCTATAAGCCAAAATAATATATGTATATATCGTTTCGACTGTGGGAAAGAGGTTGAAGGATGGAAAATAATTCATCACTGAGAAGTCCGCGTAAACCCGTTTGAACTCTGTCGAAATTGGAAAAAGAATATATCCAATTGTGTAATGATGGTAATGAATCAGAATTGTTTTTGCCACGCCATAACTATCGCATATCCGGATAGATTTATTTTAGCTGACTAGTGATGAAGAAGAGGCTCGAGGCATCGTTGATGTAGTTCTACAGAGGGATGCTACGGATATCATGGACCGAGTATGTGAGCAACGATGAGGTTTTAGGTTACAAACAAGGAGAAGGCTTATACCTAACATCAGAAATGGCCAGCTGAATTCTCTTGGAGACATAATGAGGAAAGAAGGCCTGGAGAATCTGATACTCATGAGTCAAATAGAGGGTAAGAGAGACAAGGGAAAGCACAGCTTGATATACCTGACGAGCTTGAGAGTGTAGATGACAGAACGTGGTCTGCGGGAGGAAGCAGAGGAAAAGAACTTGCTGAGTGCTGTAAGGGATAGAGGGATGTGGAGAGCCATAATCACCTACGTCCTGAAAGGACATGGCATATAAAAAGAAAAGTAGTAGCTGTGCAGGGGTCTGGGTCATAAATGTAAAAAAAAAATGTCTTGCGTGTTTTGATAGAGACGAACAAAATATGGCGAAAATAATAGTCGTCAAAAGTTGGAAAAACAATGCTTTATATAAGAAATGAGGGCACATAGTAGCGAAATAAGTCAGATACGTAATGGAAGAAGAAGAAAAATAATAATAATAATAATAATAATAAGAAGAAGAAGAAGAAGAAGAAGAAGAAGAAGAAGAAGAAGAAGAAGAAGAAGAAGAAGAAGAAAAGTGGGAGTACAAGGTGGAGAAAAAGAGGAAGGGGAAAGTGGGAGAAGAAAAGGTGGAAGAGTTGTTGGAGGAGGAGAAGCAGTATAAATACATCGGGTGAAGGAGATGGAGGAAACTTGAAATGAAAGGGGGTCACTGAGGGAGAATGGAAGAGACGAAATAGGGAGAAGGTGAAGGAAAGGGAAGAGTAGACTGGGTGTAGGAATAAAACACTGAAAAGAAGAAAAAAATACAAGAAAAGGGAGAAACTACAAGAGGAAAAACCCTTAGAAATTTTAGAAGTTTTCTTTCAAATTTATTTTTTGTAATGTCTATCGTTGAGGGCCTGAAAACATTTTAAACAATCATCGTTTTTGTAGATTCCTAGTAAGTATTAACGGGTAGACCATTTGTATGAATTCTTTTTAATTCTTATTTATTAGTGTTATTTAAAATATTAAAAAAGTAAAGAAAAATCAACTAAATATATTTGCAAAACAATATCTCGAGATACGTTATTAGAACGAGATTGGCTAGCATCTACGCAAGATGCCACTAACAAAGCGTTTCCGGTAATTTTATTCTATATGAACTTAGTATTAATTCTTGACCAGACCTTTTCTTTTTATCGTATTATTGTGGCTTCTTATCACAACACTGAAATCTACCCTCTGATGTCTACCCCTGTTAGGCGCAAACAAAAAAATTAGTTTGAAGTCAATAGGAAAACGAAAAATCTAGAGCGATATGAATTAATCTGAATGACGTCTGTTTAATAGCTTATGAAACAATGTAACTTTGCAGCTCAGACCATATACAGGGTTCATTCTCAGGCTGTTTCTTCCAGTCAAATGCATATGGCTTTAAAATAAACCCTTGGTCTCATCCTCATCTATGAATTGAGACATGTCGGAGTTAGCTCCTCCTTAGCTTTTTAACCCTTCCACCAGTGGTCTCTCTCCCCTGGCTATAAATACTCGCTGACTCTTCGACTCTTCCTCTTTTTCGCTCAGGCCTTTGGGCCGCCATCTTGAGGTAAATCTTTTTTCCTCAGGCTTCGGCCATATACCACTTCGCAGATGTGAACGCTCACAGGCAAAGCGTTTCCCAAATGCTGGGAACACGCTAAGAACAATACACGTACGTACGAACACTCACCACAACACAACACACACATAATATTCACCACACACACTCTGTCCATGTAACTGTCTATGTAACTTGTAACCTTTCTTGTTATTAATACATATATCTGTTTACATATATTTATCGGTCTTGTATTTGTTTTTCTTTGCCTTCTTTGGACTTAATTAAAGTCCAACTTTTTCATGTAGTTGGACCGGCTAGCAGGAAATTTCTACCCACATGTATTCTTCTACTTCTACAATACATTAACATCTACATCTACACTCAACATCGCCGACACGGTCCTCTACAGACCATGACAATTTGTGAGCAGATATTATTCCCAGGTTGTAATCTATTGCTATAGACAAGCGAAATCGAGATAAATCGTAGGTGAGGATGCGAACAGTCAAACGGGACTCTTCAGTTTTGCGTCGATGTGAGACGATCTTCTTGTCACTTCTGCATCGCTCTTCCCTGTTTGTAGGTATGGATGACTGTCACATTTTTCTTTGTCATATCTTTTCCTAAAAAGTAATTTATCTTCATTCACTGACTCCCTTTGTCCGAGCCACTTGCCATAATTTTTGTGACGACAATTTTACTTAGCTGATAGATCTGCCAGGAAACGTAATAAAAACATGGCTGTCGATTTACTGTGGACGATCTAGCGGTTAAAATATTTCTATATATTTTCGTCTGAGTTAATTGCTGTATTAAACATATAGAATCGTTCAATTCACTTTTCCTAGCATATATAATGATAATTATGTTGTGTTATACAATTACTAGCCAAATTCTATTATAGGCGACTGCTTAACCCACTGAAGCCATCTTTTGTTTTTACTGCAACTAAACTGAGCGGGTCGTAAGTTCTGGGATAAAACGTATTATCTGACGTGGTCCGTTTTTGGAAAAGTATTCAGTCACAGTTACCTGTGATTTCGAGCTAGCACAACCATCGGCCGCTTCTGAACTATTCTGTTCCATGCCAATTTAATTTAAAAGTATTTCCTCAACCTGTAGTGTATTTTTTCAGAAACTTTCGATATGTGACGGGTCGCCATGTCCTGAAAAGAAAATCGGCAATAGTGATATTCGAACCCGGGTTTTAGGATCAGAAAGCAGACGTTCCAACCACCAATTTACAATAGGTGCTGACCTTATGATTGTTAGATTTTATCAAATTCTTATCGCAAAGAATTAAACGAAATCACTTCCACATACGCAGTGCGCTGGGTAAATTGTCGCCATTTTATATTTTTAATTTTGCGCATGCGTGGTGTATATTTTATGTTTTGTCTGCGACACAATATAGTAGGCTCAGTTCAGCACCATCTGTGAAAAAACTAGCATCATGATGCAATTCACTCCGCCAGAAATTTAGAAACGGCATGATGTACTGCTTGGCATTCGATCCGGAAGCTCCGATATGAATATTTGAGAGTGTTTGGGTGTCAGGGTGCATTCAGAAAGAGTTGGATGATATATCCAGTCAGCATCTTGGTGTTTGGAGCTATCACTAGTGACGACGACGTTATGCCTACATTCATCTTCCCACAAAGCGTCAGACTCAACAAGGACGGCTATATCGATTGCCTTGTGGGGGTAGTGTTGCTCTGTATCAAGAGGGTAATGGTGGGTAGACCCTATGGCAACAGGACTCTGGACCATGTCACACAAGCAGAAGAACACAGTCATGACGTTCAGACAATTCTGCTACCACATCATCCCTTACATGTGGTCACCTAACTCCCAATAATGCAACATCTTTGATTATTATGTGTAGGGAGAGACCAACAAATCTCCTTGCAACACCAAAGATGAACTGAAGGAAAAGTTTATAGCAGCATTCACCAACTTAAACAAAGAAACTGACTAGAAGGGTCACAGGAGATTTCTTAGTCGTTAAGAGGTCTTGGTTGAAATCAATGGAGATTTTATTGAATAAATTTGTCTTTAGTATTTCAGGATGTGTTCGTATAATTTTGCTAAACATCTGTTAAAATGAGTGTTATTTTTGCGTAATTTAGACGACAATTTATCTATCGCACCCTGCATATGTATCAGTTCTCTAGTGTCTCTTGCCGTCGGGCAACATCAATATTCTTGTGAGTTATTCTTACCCGCCATTATTGTATTACGTATGGAATTATTTATCATTAACATGTTTTAGGGCAATCTGATTAACAAGCTCTTCTGTCGTGAATCCAATCCTCAATTAGTATCCAAAAGTCTTCACCTAAACGGTCTTTATTCAAAAGCTTATTTAACGTATCCATCTAAAGGCGATGGCACTGTGACTAGTATTGCTATTGTTATAATTATTATTATAACACTTTCTGATATGCATTTGTTTTATCATCACATACCGAGTGATAAACAATAATCGAGAGCAAGCGTTCTTTCCACTTAGATAAACAGAAGACAGCTATAAAGAAGATAACACATATTTAAATTGACAAAACTCTTCCAAGAATATCAGCTGCGCTTGTATGAACTATTTTCTTGGATTTCCCAGAGAGATAGAACGGGTTGGATTTAGTTGATTTCTTCTTGACTTCCTTTCTTCATTAGACCTAAAGCTCCAAAGACAAGAGTTTTAATTTTAAAATGCCACATTTTTTCCCATTTTCAAATTTTTGTATTTGCTTAGTTGTTGGCGGCATTATTATTATTATTATTATTATTATTATTATTATTATTATTATTATTTTCTTTGCTTTCTGGCGTTTACACATTTCTTTCCGGGTCCCGCCCAGGGACCTAAGGTTAGAAATGGCATCATGACACTTTCCACTGACAAAAAAAAAAAAAAAAAATTACATAGATAAAGCCCTTCGTAAAGTGTAGGCTGTACTTGTCAGAACAATTTTTTGTATCTCCTTGAGGCATGGACTTCCAGGAATCCCTGCAATTAGTCTACTGCAATATTGTCCAACCAGTCCTAGGGCTCAAACTACAACAGGGATTGTTGATGTTCTCATATGCCACATTTTCGAGATTACTATTTCAAGGTCCTTGTATTTTGATAGCTTTTTGAATATCTTCAAAGATACATTGCAGTCAGCAGGGACTGCCATATCAATAAGGAGGCACCGTTTTTGTTTGTGGTCTTTTATAACAATTTATTATTATTATTATTATTATTATTATTATTATTATTATTATTATTATCTGTGTGTTATGCTTCCTGCATTGTATCCTGTATAGTCCGGTCCAAACTATGGTCCTTAGGCCCAATAGAAGATTTGTCATTTAATTAATAGCATTTTTCTTAGTGTATGGAAACTTCTCAGTAGGGCGATTCTGGGTAATTTCTTTGCTGATGTTACCTGGGAGACTGTTAGTAGAATTGTCCATTCCTTTTCTCACGGGCTTCAGAGCTCCGATTACTATTAGTACAGTCTCAGTCTTCATTCCTCACACCCTGTTAATCTCGATCTCCAGGTCCTCGTATTTGAATAATTACTCAATAATTTTTATGGAGATTTTCTCTCAGATGATATTGCTATGTCACTTCCTGAATTTTTTGTCTTTTATGATAATATCAGGTCTGTTGGCTTTTTCCCTGTCAGTTTGAATTAGTATGTCCCAGAGGATAGTTACATCGTTTTTTTGGGTAACTGTGTCAGTTTAGTGGTCATACCATCTCAAAAGAGGTTGGATTTTGTGCTTCTTGCATATCTTCCAGTACACATATGTCGCTGCTGTAATTAGGCCTTCTGACTCAGCTTTCAACTCGTTGCTCCTCAGCCACTCATGTGTTTTCTGTTGGTCCACATCTGCTTCTTTCGTTCTTTTTCTGCATTTGCCATGCAACGCCTTGTCTTCCCAGTTTTATTGATCTTTCATTTGGCCAAGTTGTTTTGCTTTCTGGTTTACTCGTTTGGCATAGATGGCATTCGCTTCAGGATTTTTAAGCTGTTTTTTGAAGAGTGCAGCTTCTTTGTTGATGGAGTGGATTTGGTGTTTTAATATTTGTAAGAGATGCTCATTGGTTTTTGTTAGTTAGGATTCTAATTCGATTGTTGTAGTTTTTAGAGTTAATTCAAGTTGGAGTAGACCTCGGCATCCGAAAGTTCATAATACGTACAGCCTATCTTGTTTTCATAATTGAATGTTGTATTCCGTTTCCTTCATTAATTCCTAAGTATTTGAATGTACCATGTTGGTCTAGTTCCTTAATGTTGTTGATATCAATGTATAAATCTGTAGTTTTCGGTAGTTTACCGCCTTTGAAGGTGGTTTAGGCACATTCGTCGATTCTGAACTCCATCCTAATGTCATCACTGAAGGTTTTGACAATAATGAGTGGGTTTTTTCTGCTGGTTGTCATCCTTAGCATACGTTTAAAGATCATCAGTATAAAATAGATTATTCAGTTTGCCATTCTGTGACTTGTATCCGTAGCTACCATTGTCCAGTAGGCAACTGAGGGGCGTTAATGCAAGGCAGAAGAGTAGTGGTGACAATGAATCTCCTTAAATATCCCAGGTTTGATGTTGTTTGATCTCGATGTTAATGACCCGTTTGTTTGTTTTAGATTTAGTGAAGTCTTCCAGTTTTTTATGCTCTCCGTTATTAATTTTAGGACAAACTCTGTATATTTTAGGGTTTTCTCTATCCATCTATCTATGGTACACTGTCAAATGCCTTTCTGTAATCGATCCATGCTAAGGATAACATTCTCCTTTCCCTTGTTTTCATCTCTTCCAATATTGTTTTTGTTATGGTCCAATAACCTCGAACCACAGTTATGGTCCAAGGAAAAACAACACGAACACAAGAATAGAATAACAAAGATATATTACAACAGAAATATAGTACAAGAAGTTGAAGGTATTAGTAATTACTGTCCGTCTGGTTTAGAGTGAACTAATATTGTCTCCACTCATTCGGTATCTAGCCACCTCCCCACGAGGGTTGCACATGGCACAAGGCCAAGTTTAACTTTGGTTTCCCGATCCCGTAGGCTCGGCAAAAATATACCCTTTGATCCCGCCTAGACGATTTCAGATCCTGTCTACCTCCTCCCCGGACGAAACCCTGCCCTTCGGCAAAGCTTTCTCCGGGTCCCTCTCTGCCAAAGGAGAGAGTTCAACAGTCATGATCTGGTGCTCGTTACAACATTCATTCGGTATCTAGTCCCCCTCACGAGGGTTGCATGTGGCACAAGGCCGAGATTAAAGTGGGTTTCCCCAAGCTCGTTGGCTCGGTCAAAAATATAGCCTTTGAACCCGCCTAGACGGGTTCAGGGCCTGTCTACCTCCCCGGACGAAAACTTGCCCTTCGGCAAAGCTTCGTCCGGGTTCCTCTCCGCCAAAGCAGAGAGTTCAACAGTCATGACCTGGTGCTCGTTACACCATTCATTCATTATACCTCTTGAGAGACGCAGTATTTATAGTGTCAGGAAGAGTCCATTACCGTTATAGGTAAGTCCCCATAACAGTTTTATTGATAATTATTGGTCCTTGCACCCGTAACACTCTCATTTACTTTCTTTATGTTTTGCTGAGAGTAAATTGTTTTTTCAAGGAAGTTGTATGTTCCCTCGGTTATGAGAGAAGTGAGGATCTTGTACATTTTTGGTAAGAAGGTGATGGGTATTTTTCTGAGTTTATGATTGTAATAATGTACACCCGTGTGCTAAATAGTTTTGTTTTATTCAAAAATTGACTGCTCGTTCTATTCCTGGGGCTTTCCAGTTTTGGGTTTTGCAGACGGAAACGGTTGTTTCAGTAATATTGGTACCCGTACATTTCTGGCACTCTACATGTGTGTGTTGTTCCTGTTGATGCTTAACCATGTAGACCTTCCATTGTGCATTTTTTAGTTTTCCCACGTCTTATACCAGAACTCCGTGTCTTTCTGGATAATAGGTGCGTCATTTATCTCTTTCACTTTTTCCAGTTCTCGATATAGTTTCTTGGCATCTTCTTTGGAGATCTTGTTTTGCCAGAAGTATTTTTTTTCATTCTCTGTACCTTCTCTTGAATTTGTTATTTCAGCTTCTCTTTAACTTTTGGTATGTCAAGGCTTCGTTTCAGTTGTTTCTTTTTTCTTTCCTTTTGGAATTCTTGTTTACTCAGAAGTAAAAATTGCCCTCCTACTTTGTTTTTTTCGCTTTCTATTTTGCCTTTCCAGATGGCATTTTTCATTTTCGTTTACATTGTGTTTTTATTTTTTTATCTATTTTTTCTGCGATCATTTCCTATGCTACGTATATAAGATGTTTAATTCCTGTCAGGCTCATCGGCCTTTACATTTCGTCCCTTATTTTTCTAATTGTTTGGTTAGTGAGGCTGATGGTTTCCTTTTCTAGACGGTCCTTTCTTATTTTTGGAATTGTTGGCCTTTTCTCGAAAGAAATTTCCATTATATTCCCCCTTTTATATCGGTTGATTTTTCATCTCAGTTTCTTTCTCATATTCGAAATTATCTTCCTCTATTTTCTTCTGTACCTCAGAGGGATTATTATAACTGATTTCTATTTGTTCCTGTGTATGTGTCTCCTCTGAGTTGTTAGCATTTAGCCCATGGATATTTTTCTCGGCTGATATTATAGGCGATTATGGTTGTTGTGTCAAAATTATAGTTAGTAAGTATTTACCAATTCGTTGGGGTTGGTTCGAGCGCGCATATCCATACTGTTGAGAGGTTCTCCCCTTTTTACAGAAATGGACTCACCCAGTATATACATATACTACCGCTACGTGAAGACCCGAGAGACAAGAGCGAGACGAGAGCAACAGAGGGTGAAGGTAACAGGCAGAAAGACAGAACGAACGTAGCGATCAAGAGTTACAGTGAGCGAGCACGTAGACTCAGGAAGAAGTCATACCGCGATACTTCAATACCAAAGACTATAGATATTTTGCTACTAACCCGTATTCCTGAAACTACTAAACTGCATTACAAGTTTGTATTATTACGTTTATACATTATTTTCTTTCTTGGCGTTTGTTATTTATTGGTACCGGATTTCATCCCGGAATCCACAAGACATACCATGATGGGCCAACACGTTCAGGGGGCCAGGCCTCCTCCCGCTATTTTTTTTTTACTATTGCTATTATTAACAACAACGGTAAAATTTTCATTTATAAGCGTTTGGATCCCAAGAAGACATGACGTGTTTCACAAGACCCGAATATAACTTCAATTTTCAACGGAATTTTCTTTGATTTTTCTCTCTTATGTTCAATAATAGGAAATTACATTCATATCTCTCTAATCCTGTTATTACACTGATATAGTTTACCTATAATTACAATTAATATATAGATACTAATAATATGTAAAGAAAAGTTTATTATAAGTATTTTTATTGTATGGCTTATAAAATAATATATATATATATATATATATATATATATATATATATATATATATATATATATATATATATATATAAATTACGAACAAATTAGTAAATAATTACAAAAAGACTATTAAAAAATAAGCGATAAGTCATTGTCACCACAACCACCGCCACCATTTTTATTATTACTATTACTACATTACTCTTTGTTTCTCTTTCTTCTTCTTATTATCAGTAATAAAAGTCTAATAAGTGTTCAATGCTCTGCTCGAATCAGGTAAAAATATTAAGATTTGCATTAAAAATTAATAAAACTAAATATGTACTGATTACATATCAGGTATATCAACAAATAATTTAACTGAGTAACATGTCTTTAAAATTAAAATATTATAAATCTAAAATTTAATTTTAATTAACCACTTTATACAAATCAGTGTACACATATACGCATATAAATATACATACATACATATACAAGTACACATACATACATATACAAGTACACATGCATATACATATATACAAATCATATAATATTTTCATCATTATCACTACTACAAAACTTTATTATTATTATTGCATTCTGCTAAATTTCTTCTTTCTATCTGTTGTGGATTCCGGGATGAAATCCGGTCTCAAAATGAATGACAAACGCAGGAATGAAATATAGCAAATAAATGTATTGACGTAATAATAGAATTGGTAATACGGTTAGTATTAGGTTGGTGCAAAAATAATGACGTAATAATGTCGTTTTTTGACGTATTTTTTAAAGTAAAAAAAACGACATTATTACGTCATTATTTTTGCACCAACCTAATAGATCCAGAAATGCGGTTAGTAGCAATAAATATATATATATATATATATATATACAGTTTGGGAAATTCAGTATCGAAGTATGACTTCCTTCTGAGTCTACGTGCTCGCAACTGTGACTCCTACAAAGCGGTTACCTCACACTTTCACTCTCTCACCCTCTCTATTACTCTACCTCTCGTGTATTCACCGGCAGCAGTACAAATACACACTGGGCGAGTCCACTTGTATGAAAACAGGGTGGATCCCATAACACTATCAGAAGTATATGTCTTGTGACTTTCAGCTATTTTCTTCAATGACTGTTACTAGAAGACGCTTTTTGTAATTCATACCAAGACGCCGTTAAAAAAAAAAGCGAAAATGAAACTAATCTAGATATACGCAAACAATTTAAAAAATATCAATGCAATTATACCAGTAAATACTAGTTACATAATATGCAAAACAGTAACACAATAATAGGGGTCCTCCCCTTTTTAAACAAATGGACTCACCCAGAGTATATCTATAATACTGCCGAGAGAACGAACGGGAGCGGGTAAGAGTCACAGCCCGAAAATCCCTCCTTGGAGTGATTTCGCATTATTTATCATCTCTCAGTTGCGTCTCTGTCCTTGGACAGAGTGCGCTTAGGGGCTTCTCTGTCTGAGGATAGAGGGGCAACTGAGGAAAATTATACTGAAGAGGTGCCCAGCCATGGGGAACAGCTGCCCGAGTCCCCGCCCTCCCATTGCACAAGAGGGAGGGATTGCAGCTCGCATCGAGGCCAGCGCAACCGATGATTGCGACGAGCTGAGGGGAAGTTTTGTCCCTGCCCGAGTGTACGCGCTCGGGTACCCACATTAATCAGACCTTGTGTCGCATCTCATTCTCGTGGGGGAATGAGTATTCACCGCGAGCAAGAGTCACAGTCAGCGAGCGCGTAGACTCAGCAAAGAAGTAATACTGCTATACGTCGAGACCGCGTGTTCAACTCGAGTTATAGTCGAGTCCAGACATAGAGATATCTATCACCTCAATTACAAAGACTGTATATATATATTTCTACGAACCCGCATTTCTAGGACTACTAATCTGCATTACCAGTTTGTATTATTACGTTAATACATTATTTTCCTATATTCATTCTTGGCGTTTGTTATTTATTGGTACCGGATTTCATCTCGGAATCCACAGCAACAATGATACTAATAACTCATCGGTCACTTTTGAATGGTATAATTACTTAATAACATATCTTTAAAGTTAAAATGTCATTAATTTAAAATATAATTTGCGGCTATGAGCAAATCAATATGTATATATGCATATACGTCAAATACTTTTTTTCTAATATAATCCCTTTTATTATAGTTTTTTAATAGTAAGAATCTAAGTAAATTATGATTTATAGTAACATAGATTGAAATTAAAATCAGTTTGTTTGTTTGGGTTTTATGGCATATCAACCACTCTGGGTTAGTTAATGCCAAATCCAGTTTATATGAATATTAAATGCCTATTTTTTATGGAATAAAAAATGTATAGCTGGCAACATTATTGTTTCAAAAAAACGTATAGCTGGCAAGATTACTCTTTCACAAAAAAAAAAAAAAAAAACGTATAGCTGGCAACATTACTTCTTTACAAAAAAAAAACGTATAGCTGGCAACATTACTTCTTTACAAAAAAAAAACGTATAGCTGGCAACATTACTTCTTTACAAAAAAACTTAGAGCTGGCAACATTATTGTTTCAAAAACTTAGAGCTGGCAACATTATTTTTCTGAAAATATTATCTGAGACCTTGCTGTTGGATGCAGTTTATCGCCGTACCCAGGACGCGGATGTAGTTTACCGTTATAACCAGGACGTGAGTAAGACTTGGAAAACTAGGAGTTCACTATTTGCCCATAGCAGGGACCCTAACAGGTGCTACCACCCCGGGTCAAGATGGACCTGGGAACACCAGCAATTAAGAGGTGGTTCCACGCTCCTCAAAACCTCCAGATTAGAGGCCTTGCTGTTGGATGCAATTTAGCGTCATACCCAGGACGCCTCATTGGGGGGGGGGTCTTACCCCTCTACAGAGGTGCAGTCGGCGTATTCTAAAGCCCCAGCCGACAGGGCCGATTAAAATCAGTTGAATATGTAAGTTATGTTATATTTACGTTGAAGTATATATTTTAGAAAATGAAATGAAATGAAATAAACACAAAATTATGACAATAATTAAAATAATATCAAAAAGGAATTCAATAATTACATAAAATTCATTAAAAATTAATTATGTTGTAATTCATTAAGAAATAAGATATATAGACTAAAATGTTTACATTAAATCAATTATATAGTTTACGCTTTTATTATTATTATTATTATTATTATTATTATTATTGATGTTGTTTATGTTGTTGTTGGAGGTTGTTTTGTTGTTGTTATTAAATATAATTGTTTATTTTCTACTCGCTATTCCACATTGTTTTAATGTGATTTCATTTCAGATACCATAGATATCTATTTCTATATTATCTGCGAACTGCCATTATTTCTTGGAAAGTATAATAGCGTGATATCGCATTGATTTCTACATGTGTTTGTATCTAGAGTTTTTCATTCTCTTAGACTCCCTGCCTCATTAGAGTACTAAGTTCTGTCTACCCTAATATTTAGTCAATAACACGAGAGGATAAAAATTAATTCTTGGTCTTTTCCGACGAAATTAATCCAAAAGTGCATCTCAACTGTACTTATTTTATTATAAAAAATCATAAACCGTTTTGTTTTATTTTGAAACATACCTGTCTTTTTCTTCGTTAGTCATTTTCCTATGGACATTGTAATAAAGGAGAAGGGGATTATTCTGGTTATATGACCATCAGTAAAATGCTAAGTGATTTCATTTTTTCCTCAATATATATTTTCCTGTTCTCGCTGACGAGCAAGACAGATATATGTAACTGTGTATAAGCGTGTGAATTATCATTTATTGTATTTAAAATACAATTGAGGCACACGGCCAAAATGGGGAGAGGTTGACGCTAGTTATCTTTAACTATCTTATACCTAGCTAATCTAATTCACGACCCATTCATACATTACAGTTTCCACATTCACTCGTCCGTCACCATTCAATCCTCCATACGCCATAATACCGCAGCCTCCCAAGGGGAACCTATAAAACGTATCCCATGCCATATATTAGGTTGATGCAAAAATAATGACGTAATAATGTCGTTTTTTGACGTATTTTTTAACTTCAAAAAACGACATTATTACGTCATTATTTTTGCACCAACCTAATAAATCAAATGATTATAAACTATATACCTAAAAATTTATGGATGAATAGAATGAGAGGGGAGGGAATGAACCCAAAAGAAAGTAAATATAAACACAAAGTAAACTAAACATAACTGATGTTAGTAGGGCCCGCCTAACCCTCAAAAAAGAGCGGCCGCTGTATTCTGCCCCTTGGACAAAATCAAGAGGCTCTCTCGGTAAGGGAGTGGGAAAAGAGAAAAATATATGGACATGGGAAATAAAAAGCTGACCCACTCGAAATGAAATTTAACCGTAGCCCTTTTGGCGTGGCTGATTCGGCGTCGCTGTTTCGGCGTCGCTGTTTCGGCGTCGCTGTTTCGGCGTCGCTGTTTCGGCGTCGCTGATTCGGCGTCGCTGATTCAGCATCAGAAAAATAGTTGGACTATTAGGCACAGCCGTTTAGCCGTCAGACTGTTTCAACGTCACTGCATTTGACCGGAGGCAAACCCAACCAAAAACAAAAATAAATAAATAAAAGAATAAAAACACTGAAAACACCCAACTTTCAATATGACATTTTAATCATTTAGGGAATTAAGGATCCTATTAAAACACTAATGGAATAATGTAAATTAAAAACTTAAATTAAAAATATTGTATTTAAAAAAATCTGAAAAAATCTTAGTAAAGCTATTTAATCTCTCTGGCTCGTTACGTCAAAAATAAAAACGTATCCATTGTGTACCACGTTCTTTCTTGGTGTAAGAAAGAACGTAGTACACAATGGATACGTGATTTTTGATAAAAAAAAAATTGCTTCCATTTTGGAATAAAAGGGCATTGACACCGGAAAAATCCACTGAAGGAAATATAATATAAAAATGCCTCCAGCTAGACTTTTTCTTAAATTGGACTATTCGAGCATATAAGGAAGAAGTACAAATTTGACCACTAAATGAGAGAAAGAGAGAGAGAGAGAGAGTGAGCAAATCTGACTAATCGTCCCTCGTAATAATGTCGTTTTTTGACGTATTTTTTAACGTCAAAAAACGACATTATTACGTCATTATTTTTGCACCAACCTAATAATTTATGGGGCGATATTACAACATAAATTTTCTGTGGGATTCTTGAAAACTCCACATTCTCTTATCACTTTCCATATACTGTGTGAACAAGCCACTTCTCACGGTGAATATTGAAATCACCATATATATGAATGCTAGCTGATGGCTGATCAGTGGATAACATCATTCTTCTCGGCTATTCTATCGTCCTAAGAACGTTAGACACTAAAGACGAATGATTACGAATAAGAACAGGCCGAAAAAATATGGATAGAAAATAAGGGTCCTCGTTATTTGAGACACTGACACATGGGAGGCCATAATTGATATAGGCCCCAAATACGTGCCCACGTCAATTTAGCGAGTAACCAGGGATTGCTAACCAGGGATTGCACTTGAATAAACTGAGTGGGCCCAGTATCAAATAGGAAAATATCAGGTTTGACCTCTTGAAAATGAAGTTCGATTCCATGAATTCGAGAATATAGACTCCTTATATTAGTGTAGGAGATGGAGAACTTTGGGTTTTAAAATCCGAAAGATTGAGCCGATGCACTTGGGAGCCGTACTAAGAAAAAGGGAGCTTAGATAATTTAATACCCACGAGACATTAAATGCAGGGAAAGTAGGGGAAAGCAAGGAGTAACGTGAGTTTCTGCGAATGAGCTAGAGTGATAGTAAACAATCAAATATTAATAAAATGAAAGGACTGGTAGTTGTGGAGAGTCATCACCGCACACATTCTGAACGGGCACGGTATGTCAAAGATGATAACTACTATTTCTCAATACACACTGTTTTCATAATGCACATATTAACTACCTTTTTCTTCATCTTTTCCTTCTTGTCCACCTTCTTGCGGTTTTATTCTTCTTTTCTTTTCTTTCTTTCTTCTTCTTCTTCTTCTCTTTCTTTCTCATCATCATCATCATCTTTTTCTTCTCGCACACGTTCTTCTTCTTCTTCTTCTTCTTCTTCTTCTTCTTCTTCTTCTTCTTCTTCTTCTTCTCTCCATGTCGCTCTTCTTTTCTTTTTTCTCTTTCTTTATCATCATCATCATTTTCTTCTCGCACACATTCATTTTCTTCTTCTTCCTCTTCTTCTTCTTCTTCTTTCCATGTCGCTCTTCTTTTCTTTCTTTCTCCTTCTTCCTCCTCCTCATCATCATCATCAACATCATCATGTTAATCATTATCATCTTTTTCTTCTCGCACACGTTCATTTTCTTCTTCTTACCTCCATGTCGCTCTCCTTTTGTTCCTTTCTCCTTCTTTATCGTCTTCTTCTAACCCCTTCTTCTTTGTTTCCTTCTTTTTTTCCCTATTCATCCTTCTCTTCCTTCCGTCTCACTTTCTTCTCTTCCTCCTTGTTTCTTATCCTCACCGCCCAACCTCTTCTTGTTTACCTTCTTCTTCTTTCCCACTTTCTTCTCGTTCTTCTTGCAAAGATAGTCAAAATATCAATTTAGATTACAAACCCTCAAATGCTTCTCTCTCCTTTTCTTCATTCCTGATGAGCTAAGAAGAAAATTAACAAAAAAAAAAAAATAATCTTTTCCTCTTATCACTTGATTTGAAAGAATGCCTTTTTCTTAACACTATTCACATCAATGAAGGTATCCAAGAAAAATCACAAAATGATCAGATAATTTAATATTTACAGCAGAATCAAAGCGGCATTATATTCATTTATATTTTAACGTCAATAATAATTCATGAAAATGTCTTCCATGATACAAGCCTCTTCATTCCTTCTTATCGAGATGAATTATTTATTTGATGAAAATTTGTTAACATTTGTTTGTTTTTCCTTTGACGGACAAAAGATTAGCATGGTGTTACATGTCATTTCTAGATTAAAAGATGGAAAACTTAATTAATGTTGGATATGTCCGGATTTTTTTCTCTCTCTCTCTTTCTCCAAAGGCATCCGTTTGAAAGCTGCTGTGCGGTTTCTGCCGATTCAAAGTGATTTATTGATTTATAGTGAAATAATTATATAAAAAAAAACAAAAAAAACGGCTGAGTAAAAATCACGATTCCTTTATTTAAAATATGACTGAAAACAGATAATTCTTGGCATTTATCGATTTATCACCGTGACTAGAATGAGGACAAAATGGTTGAATACGTATATTTTGGGACTAATTTCCATACACCACGATCACGTGAACACTAACCTATTAGGACCACAGAGACAAGATAGCCTGGCGGGACTTAGTTCTCTTCAGGCTAGTTTTAAATTCAGATTTTTTCCTTCTCCTAGACCGGTTGTAACACAAGGCTAAAGGACCCTGTCTGCCCTACTATTTACCATCTATATATACTTGCATGTAGTACACTTGAAAAGTTTCAGTACCACCCCTGGTATTTTTTTTTTAATTGGTCTAAAAAGTAGTTGTTTTTTTCTTTAAATAAGAGAAAATCATTACACATGGTTAAAAAATGAGTCATGATTTTATTATTAATTTTATTATGACAAAAAGAAAAATGCATTTTATGGTTAAATTTTGCTCACGTCAAAATCTCCTTTAGTTTTGATTACTTCAGCACAAAATGTTGGTATTTACATTATTTACATTATTCGGACTGTGGATAAAGGCGTTGGTTAGATCCAGTGACAGAACCCAAAGAGTTCAGTACCCGGTTAAGACAGTGGAGAACTTTCAGAGGGAAAATTAACAGGAGATAGCTGATAACTGACATCCATTAAAAACATGGCACGTGGAACTAGAACCGTCTACCCCAGTGAGCGAAATAAAGGGTTCAGTTCGACATTCCAACCACTTGAAGAAGGCCGGAGTGTAGAACGGCCGAAACGTTGTAATAAATATGGCGACAAAGATTAGGACAATAGTCCGAATAATATAAATAATGTACATAATACCTCATCTCAGAAACATAGACAGATTATTTTGGTATTTGTTGCAAAGGTTTCTCAAAGTATAAGTTTGATAATTGATTCCATTCTTTAATCAATGACTCTAAGAACTCTTCTGCGTTTTTCTCACTCGAATATCAAGTTCTGGCTGTTTAAACTGTTGCGTATATACATACATATGGAATAAAATAAAAAGGTAAAACGCGTCACCCGTAAACGCTTTTCCGATACATAGATATATAATGGCGACTAGTCTTGTGTTCCGGGCACACCCATCAGCTACGATTGTTAGACAGTCCCTATCGCAGACTCCTGCTCAGGCACATTTGTATATGATCAATACCAACATAAGGCAAACTTTGATTTATAATTCACCTACGCTGAGCGGAGAGAGCATATAATCTTTCAGCAATTTGCCAGTACGCGTAAGCCCTGGGTCACAGTGACTTGTGACAGAATCATCGACGGCTTCCATAACGTTCCATCATAAACAGATAAATTCGCAAGGGTTGTGTTAACGTCCAATAGTTTTCAGGCACTGTCCAAAGGTGTCCTCAGAGCGATATCATAAAAGAATCACCTTCATGACATATCAACAGGTGAGTTTGGTTTGGTTTGGTTTGTTTTACGGTATATCACCCTCAATCGGTCATTTAATGCCGGCAACTTTTTTTTTTTTTTTCTGGTAATATTTTTGTTTTGTCAAAAATCTATTTCTGTTAATATTTTTTCCTCAAAAACGTATTGTTAGTAATATTATTTTTTCAAAAAGGTGTAGGTCGTAATATTTTTTATTTCAAAAACGTATAGCTGGTAAGATTTTTTTTTTTTTTTCAAAAATGTATAGCTGGTAATATTATTTTTTTCAAAAACGTATAGCTGGTAAGATTTTTTTTTTCAAAAACATAAAGCTGGTAATATTTTTTTCAAAAACGTGTAGGTCGTAATATTTTTTTTTTTTTTCAAAAACGTATAGCTGGTAAGATTTCTTTTTTTTTTTTCAAAAACGTATAGCTGCTAAGATTTTTTGTTTTTTTCAAAAACGTATAGCTGGTAAGATTTTTTTTTTTCAAAAACGTATAGCTGGTAAGATTTGATTTCTTCCAAAACATGTAGCTGGTAATATTATTTTTTTCAAAAAGGTGTAGGTCGTAATATTTTTTTTTCAAAAACGTATAGCTGGTAAGATTATTTTTTTTTCAAAAACATATAGCTGGTAATATTATTTTTTTCAAAAACATATAGTTGGTAATGTTATTTTTTTTAAAAACGCATATCCATCAACACTTTTCTTTCAAAAAAAACCCCCAAAAAACGTATAGCTGGTAATATTCCTTTTTCAAAAATGTACAGCTAGTAACATTATTTTTTCAAAAACGTATTATCAGAGGTCCTGCGGTTGGACGTAGTTTATCGTCTTACCAAGGACGTGGATGAACTTTATGGCCATACCCAGGACATCAACAGGGGTCTCAAGGACAGAAAACAATAGTTGCAAGCACTTGGACACGCGACGAAGACACACACGTACCCCCACCATATATATATATATATATATATATATATATATATATATATATATATATATATATATAGAGAGAGAGAGAGAGAGAGAAAAGTTTTGGAGCCACCATGAATTTCTTTAAAAATTCCTAAAACTGTGTTATTTGTTAAGTAAAAGATAAATTGCTGTAACTACATTTTTCATTTTATTTTTTTTTATTTTAACAAAAATGATCACTTAACTATAAAAAATACAATAACCTCATATATTGTATTCGTCAATAACCCCCACCCAATTTCCTTAATTACGGATATATTAGGTTGGTGCAAAAATAATGTCGTTTTTTAACATTAAAAAATACGTCGAAAAACGTCATTATTTTTGCACCAACCTAGTATCAAATTCTCGGCATTTTTCCGACTCTTGAAAAAATATAACGTGATGATAAATATTTCCAAACATTCTCTAAGTACTATCACGCTTTGGCTATTCTCTACAAAATTTCGTAGCCATTTGATCCCATATTAATTGTCAGGGAGAGAGGTCGATATATTGAAGCAACGTAATCATAATTTTCATTTTTTTGACTTAATCTAATTTTGACATATATCTGTATGTCTGTGTGTTTTTGTATGTGTGTGTGTATGTATAAACATGTTTATATATATATATATATATATATATATATGCGTGTGTGTGTGTGTATTGCACGTCAGCATAAAATCAGTCAAAGTATCTCTTAGTGACTGCAATACACTGTCTCAAATAAAAGATTAAATTGTGCATCGACGCTGTATATCTCTGCAAGCTACTATCGTTCAACAGATAAAATCATATTTCTTTAAATCATTTTCATATATCCTTTCTTCAATTCATATAAGTTATCTGCTAAACGCACACACACACATGCACACACATACACGCACACATACACGCACCCATAAAAACACACACATATATATATATACATCTATATATATCTATATCTATATATATATCTATGTATCTATCTATCTATCTATCTATCTATCTATCTATATATATATATATATATATATATATATATATATATATATATATATATATATATATGAATTAAATAAATAAATATAAACAAATATATATACCTGGAATCACGCGCATATATAAATTTGCAAATAAATATTTTATTTAATTTTTGGTGTTAACAAAACAGTGCTCAAAATGTCTAAATTAACTCTTTGGTAAATAACTTTACTCTCTTCACGGCCATTTTCTTTTAACATTGTCCAATATATATTTTCACTATTATTTCTTTTTTTTTATATTTTACTTCTTCTCCATAAATATACCGTTATTTTTCTAATATTATTTCTAATATTTGTAACTTTATTCTTCTGAATTTTCTATAACTTTCATATTTACTTTTATAATTATCTATTATATATTTTACTTATTCTTATATTTATAAATATTCATTATATATATTTATTTTTCTTATTTTTTCTTTAAATATTTCATATTGTTATTTTTATTTACACACACACACACACACACACACACATATATATATATATATATATATATATATATATATATATATATATATATATATATATTACTTATTTTTTCGTTTTCTTTCTTTGTATTCTTACTTTATTTATACACAGTTATTACAATTTTTCTTATCCTCATCTATATAGTGTTCCACAATTGACTTGCTATCCGTTTACGTTTAACGAATTTTTTTGTTTCGGTGTCACCAATTTGGCATTATTTTAACACACACACACACAAACATATATATATATATATATATATATATATATATATATATATATATATATATATATATATATATATATATTCTTTTTTCCAGCAAATGGCATTTGTATTTTGGTTAAACAAAGAGGGTTATAAATGTTTAAGCAAAGATGGTTATCAATGGTTTATAGACATTTTTTCTTTCTTCGCTACCTTGGTTTCAACCTTTCTGTATCTTCAGGCGATTTCGGTCAATGTTTTGCTGCACGTTATTTTTTAAATTTCTGTTTGTTTTTTTTAAATATTACTAGTACAGCTGTAGCTTAATTTTACAGTATTTTTATTAAATATTTTATGTAATTAGGATCTCTTGGAGAAGAATTTATTTAAAAATTTGAAAAATATATTCCTTATTTTACCCTTGACCTTTATGTTAAAAGGCGTGGTTTAAACCAATTTTTTTTTTCCTCGAATTGTTTTTAATTTATTTGTTTTATTTGAGGTTTAAATTCTAGTTTGGTTTTATGCCCGTGTTCTTTGAAATCCCTTTTATATTCTTTCTTTTTAGTTTCGAAAATTATTTTACTAAAGGAATTTAGAGATAACGTGGTCCCTATTCATTTTGGGATTTGCTTTATTATATTTGCAGAGTGGTTTCTTCTAACATTCAAGTATTTACATTTTGTGTTTGGTTTCACACTTACCTTCCCAAATGTATTTGCACCTCAGGGAAATAACGAACTCCACTTGAATTTGAACTCGATCACCGATTCATTGTTCCATATATATATATATATATATATATATATATATATATATATATATATATATATATATATATATGCGTGTGTGTGTTGGGTAATTTTTTTTTATCCTGCCTACTAATTCTATCAAATCTACAACCACAATGAATCTATCGAAACTCAGCACAATTTTTTTTACTACTACACCCAAATTAAGAAATGACTTTGCCAATAGTAAACAAAACAATAAGTTAAAGTGGTGATAACCTTATCACCTGTAATAATTGCCACAAAATATATATAGAAGAAACTTCAAGGAATCTAAATAAAAGAACACCGAAGAGGCATTTTAAAAAAATAAAACATCAAATACGTTGGTTCACCGCCGTAACGAGACGGACAACAAATTTGACATAAAACATACTACTCTGATCGAAGAAGATAATAATTCCTTACGATGTAAATGTCTAGAGAGTGTTTTAATCGCAAGGTCCTCTACAGTAAAGTTTCACCCTGGCTCTTACAACATTTCACCATTAATAGCACATCGTGGAATATCACAGTGTAGGAAACCTACTTAGCAAAGATCTTGAAATGTACGCATCTTTATAAGCATGTTCATTCATTACTATGGAAACGGCTAGGCGACCATTTTTTATTAGGAGCCTAAGAGTTTATTTTTTATCCACATATCAGTTACCTTCGGGAAGAGGTCAAATTGAGATAGGGTGGGGTGTCTATTTCAAAGCGAATGTTGGCATTCTTTTACGTACATCGTCTGGTCAGTCACAGAGAAAGATAAATTTTGGCACCATGGTATGTTGTTAATTGTCTGGAGAATTTTGCTTTCTTTATTTTATTTCTTTATTTATTTTCCAAAGGGCTGTTTCATATATAAACGCGTCGCACTGAACTACAATTTTTTTTTTTTTTTTTTTTTGACGACTATTTAATGATTGGGCTAAGCTTTTAAGACCTTTATTAAAATATGAAATTTGCTATTAAGCAAAATGTTGCAGGTTATATTTTGTTTTGACAAAAATCTATTTCTGGCAATATTTTTCCTTCAAAATTGTATTGCTGGTAATAATATTTTTCAAAAAGTGCAGCTGGTATTTTATTTTTTTAAAAATATGTACAGCTGGTAATATTTGTTTTTTTTTTTTAACCATTCTTTGTAATTTTTTTTTCAAAAATGTATTCCTTGTAATAGTTTTTTTGTCTTTACAAAAATATTTCTGGTAATAATAATCTTTTTACAAAGTATTTCTCGTATTAAAATATATTTTACATGTTCATAGTGTTTTTACCCCAGTTTCGTGGTTAACTATTTGCCCATAGCTCGGACCCCAACAGGTGCTTCCACCCGGGATCAGGGCGGACTTGGGAACAGCTACAATTAAGAGGTGGTTCCACGCTCCGCAAAACCTCCTGATCAGAGGCCTTTCTGATGGAAGCAGTTTATCGTCTTACCCAGGACACGGATGTAGTTTATCATTATACCCAGGACGACAGACGGGTGTACACGACATACACACACACACACACACACATATATATATATATATATATATATATATATATATATATATATATATTGAGAGAGAGAGAACAACTAACGAATTTTTGAAAAGGAAACCCAGAATTATACATCTGTTGCGTTTGAAAAGTACATATTTTAATTGGATTTTTCTCTTGTCTTAGACAAAATATTCCATACAAGAACAAAAGCAGAAGTCTGCAGAAAAAAAAAAAAAAAAAAAAAAACAACAAAGAAACGGACAAATTTTGACAGTAATCTGAATTATTTTTTTTGGTAATTGGACGCTGCTCGATGATTGTAAGGCGATTGAATTTTTCTTCATTTTTGTCGATGTTATTGTGCGCTATTTTTTTGTTTGTTTTTCTTTTCGCATCCATAAAAAATATCTTCTTTCATATAAATCAGTCATGATTAATTCTGAGGGACAAAAAAATGATTACATTTCTCTCAAGATATAAAATCTATATTCACGTATCAATGTTCCTAGAAATATATAAAAACAGAAATACACGTTCAATAGAACAATAATATGTAGCCACATACAATTATATATATATATATATATATATATATATATATATATATATGCATGCGACTGTATCTGTTTTGTGTGTGTTTTGGGAGTGTCTTTGTATATACACATATACATGTATATATATATATATATATATATATATATATATATATATATATATATATATATATTTGCGTATATACAGTTTTGTGAATGGCAAGTATTATTTTATGGGTTTCATATTCAGTTGTCGTTTTCTAGCAATTTTTACTTTTTGGAAATCGATAGTGAATTGTCTGCAGTTTAGATTGTCCCGAGTGCTTTTGATTGAATCTTTCGCCATATTATCAAGTATTTATCTTCCATTCATAATTAATAATGTAATGATTGATATAATTTCTCTCTCTCTCACTCTTTCTCTCTCTCTCTCTCTCTCTATATATATATATATATATATATATATATATATATATATATACGTCTGTGTGCGTTTTATATTACGGCTATGACTTTTTGTGGCCCTGTGTTTCTGTGTCATAAATAGATTATCTTTTGTTCAAATTTAATGAAAAAGCATTTATTTGTTTTAGTTCCTGAAAAAGGTCACCCGTAACCGAAAATTTGATTTTACCATATACGCAATAAGAGTAAAAAAATCAAACTTTTTTTTTCAATTTGCTAATGATGTAATTGCATAGCACATATTCATTTTAACGCAATTAACAGTTTATAGCTATAGCATAACATGCAAACTTCCAAATCAAAAACGTTCTAGAAGGTTTTCTAATCATTCTAGAAGACGCCAGCAAGTTCGCGAAGGTTCCAGAAAGGCGTGGTACTACTATGGTATACTATATGTATATACGATTTCAGTTTTACGGGTGACATTAAAAAAAAAAAAACAAAAAAAAAATGAATTAAACTTTTCGTCATTTTTAGCAAAAGTTCATCGACTTATGATACAGGAAATCAACTGTTTTATAGGAAGTCAAGAAGTCATAACCCAATATATATATATATATATATATATATATATATATATATATATATATATATATATATATATATATATATATATATATATGTGTGTGTGTGTGTGTGTGTTTGTGTTTGTGTGTGTCTACATACATACACGCACACTGACATACACACACACCCATATATATATATATATATATATATATATATATATATATATATATTTAGGCAGTGTATCTTCAAACTTGTATCATTCAAACTTGTTTCATTGAATAATGTAGCAATATTGTCTACTTGTTTTATATTGATCTTTTCCAGTTGTCTAATAACTTTCTCGATGTTCAGATGAATTTCATTAAAGAAGATGCCGTAGGTTTTGTTAATCCAAGTACTTTTTTTTTCAAGATCCTCTTCAGGGGTAAATTACAAAGGCAAACTTATAACTGGGATAAAATATGCATTCCGTTGTGATGGTGATTTTCGAAACTTGCACCCACGCGCTCTGTAATTAATTTTAAAATTATCCGAGTTACGGATCTCTTTTCAAAATATGTGTTTCAATATAAAGGAGCTGATTGGAAATTGGTAGAAATGGAAAATGTCTTTTATATGCATTTAATATGTTGTTGAAAAATT
>OZ010592.1:43126497-43146497 GCA_963932145.1 Acanthosepion lycidas | reverse complement strand
TCTATCTTTATCCCAATTTATTCTTTATCTAAATTACTTGGTTTATATCTACTTACATATTTTTCTACGTGACTAGCTATATATATATATATATATATATATATATATATATATATATATATATATATATATGTATATATATATTATTAAAAAGACACACCGAAACACAACAAACATATACACACACACACACACACACACATATATATATATATATATATATATATATATATATATATATATATATATATATATATATATTTATATTATGAATACAACTCCGAAAGTTTAAACTATAAGCTGGCTGATGAGTTGTGAACAGCGAAATCGTCTGTCTGTTGATTACTATATATATATATATATATATATATATATATATATATATATATATATATATGTATTAGAATACGATTTAGTCCCATGAAATCTTAAACGACGAAACGCGTCAAAAGAAAACTTTTTTACACTTTGCCATACATTTTACCTATATATATATATATATATATATATATATATATATATAGAGAGAGAGAGAGAGAGAGAGATGTAGGGTTATTGAAAAGTAACTCAATATTTTATGGCTTGTTGGTAGTTATTTTTCAACCACGCTGTATATATATATATATATATATATATATATATATATATATATATAAATTTCTTAGAGAAATAAATATTCAAAGGTTTTTGATTTCGACATTCAAATTTCCACATCCGCCTTTCCACTCATTTGCATAAGATAAATATAAATGAAAGAAACAAAAACACTAACCATTTATTTCAAATAAATTTCAATAACGTGACAACCTTTAGATGTTAGAAAATGTTATAACGTGAAAACATTCCATTAAGAGAAAGATTATTATAAATTTTAACCGGCAGCAATATTTACTCCTCAGTCAATTAATTCCGAATGTTTCTTTATAAACAAACCAGTAATATAGTCATTACTATTGGCAGCGATGGAGAATAAGAATGTGATGATAAAGAATGTAAAACATGATTTCTATGAAATGTCTTTTTTGCCTCCACTGGGCTTGAAGAAATAGCACGCGAAATGTTTCTGTGAGAGCACAAACAACATTTTGATTAGTAAAAATAAAAAGACACCTTTTATAAAATCCTTGCCTCTAACCGGATATTTCACTGTGAAGCAATGTCTGGCGAAGCACCGATTTCAAAACCACTACTTCTATTTTTATATTCTTATGTCCTTCTTAATGTGACAGATAATGGCTATCGTTTATTCCTTCTCTAGCTGCCTCTAGCGCTTTTGCACACTATTTAATCCTTCATCGGTCAGACATTCAGACTTTTGTGATAGCGAACACTGGTTGTCACTTTCGTAATGCTCGTTGTAGTAGAGACTTTGTAATCGCAGATACAACTATAGTAACGCCGTTGAACAATACTGGTGTCAGACACCTTCGAATATCACTCGCACTAATAGTACTTGCTCGATAATACTCACTCGAATAGTAACCACCGAATAGTGATCCGTATAGAGAAATAGTGTAGTGAATAGTACAGAGAATAGAGATTTATAGAGTAGAAAGAATGATCAGATAGAGGCCACGCTACTTCCATATATATATTTCCTATACCATCACGTGATCTACTTATTCAAAAAAGGATCGCCTGTGTTTGCTCTCTGGTGGTCGGTGTTCAAACTCCAGTGTTGGAAGTAACACTTTGTTCTTATATGACACAGTTCAACAGGATATCTTCACTTTTTCTCGTGATTTCATTATACCCTTGCGAGTGTTATGTTGCGTAGACCCTTGGTGGGTGGGTGCTCTTGGGACGACGGCTTCAATTCCATAGTGGCATTCTTCTCTCGCTCGTCTTTACCCGGCTGGTGATCGCACAGATAAAAGAACTTCAACACTGAATTCTACTTAACTATTTTATTAACATCGACGTATACATTACTATCCAGTGGGTTTGCTTTCTCTCCACGGGGGAGACGTTTCCAGACACGAAAGGAAAGACGTCTACACAGTTCGACGATTAAGACTTGACTGCTTGAAAAAGCTTTTTAACATTTCTATCATTCCCACACTCGTTCAGCCAATCAAAATCAACGTCCTTATTTTGTCGTTTATCTGATCCCTAAGGTCAACCCCTTGAATCAGAGCAGAGATAAACCTCCCCCTAAAAATAATAGTTTACTAAATTATTATTTAACAGTTGCATCCTCTTAATTTCTTTCCTCATTAGATATTTTTGAAATTTCAACATATTCTGGATTGTTCGCAGCAGGGTCACAACCCGGCCAAATTAGTTTGATTTTTAGCTTTCTCGGGCGGGCGCATAGCCTGTAGGCATGTGACAAATTGGAAACTTCAAGTATCGACGTGAATTCAATGAGAATCGAAAGATACAGTCTTTTCTTACAACCAGACTTAGAGATGTGAATCACTATCAAGCCTGGCCAATTAAAAATATATATCTCCTTCAGATTAATGGAAGCGCTTCCTATCTGGGAAGAAAATTATAAAACCAAATTTTATCTAAGTGTATTGAGTCCCGATAAAAGCCAAATAAAATAAATTATAAAAAATAAATATATAAAAAAAAAGAATTCAAATTAAAATAAGGCATTTGCGCTTTCCTTTAAAACCCTACTTTCTCTCTCTCTCTCTCTCTCTCTCTCTCTCTATATATATATATATATATATATATATATATATATATATATATATTAGTCTTTATATACTATTCTGTCAAATAATGAGACGGCAAACTTCAAATAAAAAGAAGAAAAATAGACTGAACCCGGATTGTAAGTTTTTGTTAGATATAATAATGATTTAGTCTTACTAATTAACCCATAGCCGGAGGGAGAATTCATAACTTTCCCAAGAGTATTTCGGCGTAAGTGAACATAACAGGCCCAACTGCATTTAGAACTAGGATCGCCGATGAAAAATTATTAGCCATTATCTATTACACCAACCACACATCGAAGCTTACAGTACCTGTTTTTCCTGAGCGGTCACCCATGTATGTACTGACCAGACTTGATGGAAGCCAGAGCCTTGTGACTAAAAAAATAGCAAATATCAAGGAGGCTTCACGCATAACTTCCGTTATAATAAAAAAAAAATGGAAAAGAAAGGAAAAGCGAAAAATAAAATAATTTGGGCCAATCAAAAAAATTAACACAAAGAGACTTTGGATGTTAGCTGAAAAGAAAGTTCTCGCTAGAATCTTGGAGAATATTCAAAAGAATATAAGCTGATACCACTGAGCTAGGAGAAGGATAACGGTAGGAGAAGATGGAACCGAAGACACTATCGAAGGAGAAAACAGCTATGTGTGACGCGCGAAGAAGTAGTTAAGAGATCATCTGCAAGTGATAATATGCTCTGCTTCGAGCCGAGAAAAAGTAGATTAACACTAATCTATTTCCTATATTACTACCACCCCTAGCACGGTCCAACTTAAAAACTACCACATTCTGACTTTCTCCAAGCTATTAGGTTGGAGTAAAAATAATGTCGTTTTCTCACATATACTACCAACATAATACTACCAACATTCGTCTTATAAACTGTTAGAGTATTCACCTATGGGGTCAGCAGAACAAATTCTTCTGCCAAGAATAAGTTCAATCGCATTTTACTTTTCAAAAACTCAGATGCGGTCGTAAACAGTCCAGCAGGCAAATTAATACCAAAAACGGGTTAAAAAATCCAACCTTTCACTCGCAACAGAGGAAATGCGCTATCGCTCACCAAGCTCAAAACTCGTCCTACCGACGTTAATCAAAGTAACGGCTTTTATTCACAAAGCAATTTTTCTGACTGGCTACGCTAGTCAATGAGGAAATAATATTAGAATAATTCTTCTGATACCTAAAATGGCAGGCTTTTGTTAACAATTTCCTTTAATTTTCCTTCGGCAGACCACGCCCAAAACACGAAATCTTTTTCGAGGTAGGTGATTTTCTATTTCATTAGATAAACGAACATTCTTGTGACACCGAATATCAAAGGAAACACTCTAAAGCAAATAAATAAAAATATATATTATAATTTCCTAAACGCTTGCTTCAATTCGTTTTCAATATGTTTATATCTAGAACTCCTAATAGTAGTAGAAAAAAAAATTATTCTTATGCTATTAATTCAAACAGGACGTAGGTGATCATGGTTCTCCACTTCTACACTATCCCTTGTAACTCTCAATAGGTTTTGCCCCTTTGATACTTCTCCTAAATCTTGTTCTGTCATCCACTTGCTTAAGACCGCTAGATATATCATGCGTTGCTTTCCCTTGTCTCGCTTTCCCTCTATTCGCCCTGTGAGTATCAGATTCTCAAAGCCCCCTTTTCTCATTACGTATCCCAGTAATTTCAGTTGCTTCTTCCTGATGTTAAGTATAAGCTTCCTCCTTCTTTGCATGCTCTCAAAAACCACATCGTTGCTCACATGCTCGGTCCATGGTATCCTTAGCATCCTTCTATAGAACCATACATCCGTTACCTCGAATCTCTTTTTGATCTTTGAGGAGACCGTCTAACTTTAGCCGTCGTAAAGGAGGACAAATCTCACGTAGCAGCACAGTACTCTTTTCTTTGTAACCAAAAAATCCTCTTGTCTTGTAATACTCTGCCTAGATTTTGGAATTCGTCTTTGACCATCTCAATATGTCTTCGGATCTCAGTGTCTTATTTACCGTTTTCTGCCAAAATACTTCACAGACATGTACATTAAAATTAGATTCATTTCATTCCAAATCAAATATCGTAATTTAAGTTTTGTTTACGGAGAGACAATGCGTGCGAAACCGTCTGGTTAGAACGAGATCCGGTTTCAATCGGTCCGCTGTTGATTTGTCAGGAATGTGACTCCTTGATGATATCTAGTTGGAGATGCGATATATCACGCGTTGCTTTCCCATGTCTCTTTTCCTCTATTCGATCTGTGAGTATTACGTGTCTCAGAAATTTCAGTTGCCTCATTGACTTCTTGATGTTATCTGCTTGGGGAGCCGATATTTGCGCGAGGCATCTTTGAAAACTGTCTGAAAAATCATACGTCGAGTTGATCCAAAGTTTTTTTTTTTTTTTTTTAGGCAATTGCGACAGCGGGAATTTAGAGCCTCTCTTGACAGAGCTGACACAGACAAATCTTCTGATAAAACATTTCAACGCTTTTACGTTCACCATGTATTCCCTGTAAAGCCTTCGTCTGTTCGAGAAAGATACCACGGCCCAAACACCCGCCATCGTACGCAGTTGACAAAGAATGTCTACCACAAACAGCTGAGTCTGAATAGATACACACATACAACAACTTTAGCTCCTTGTAGGCTAGAAGCCACGGAGTACAGCTTCTGTTATTCATGCAAGGAGAATAGCTACAACTTATAAGTTAATTGTCTCTATATTTCATAATAAAATTTGTGTAATATTTTTTATTAGATAAGATAACATTCTCCATTAATTTACTTTCCCCCGTATCTTTTCCTCGTCGCTTGGGTCTATAGATGCATTTAGCACTTTTTTTAATGCGACAATATGGCGATAAATAACTTCCGTTATTTTGTATTTATTCGAACGTCTGCAACAGAAGCTCTATTTGCTATTCAACGTGTCAAAGAATAAATCAAAACGGCAACTATTGTTAACGCAATTAATAACAAAAAATGCGTGTCGTTTACGATAAAATGTATAATGGAAACTCATAAATTGTACTTAATGAGATACAAGGTCAAATACGTGTCTTGCTTCTAAAAGAAGAAATAATGTATTGCGCCAATTCAAATGAATGCCAAGTGCATACATGCGTTATAGACGATCATTTGTGATCGAAGTTTTCTTTTAACATTGGTCTATCAGTTAAAAGCAAACGCCAAATGCATACTGTTTTTTAAAGAATGGTACTGAGAATCTAAAAGCATATTAAGAATTCTGTATCCCTTGTTAAGCGCTTAAGCAGAAGTGAGCATCCATTTCCCTAGTCTGATCTTTCCGTTTGTATAGCTCAGGCTGTTTGTGCCTATCTATCTCAGTAACTCGCTAGATATCTAGGTAACCAGCTAGCTAGCGATCTCGTGCTGTCCGTATCTATCTATCTATCTATCTATCTATCTATCTATCTATCTATCTATCTATCTCAGTCTGTTCATATCTGCCTATCTATCTAGCTAGCTAGGAATCTCAGGCTGTTGGTATCTATCTATCTATCTATCTATCTATCTATCTATCTATCTAGTTCAGGCTGTTGGTATCTATCTATCTATCTATCTATTTATGTCAGTCTGTTTATATCTATCCATCTAGCTAGGGATCTCAGGCTGCTCGTATTTATCTACTTACAGGAAATTTTCTACTTAAATTTATATATATATATATATATATATATATATATATATATATATATATATATATATATATGCATGCATTGAGATAAAATAAAGATCATATATGAACCGGAATCCAACAGGAAAAAACAAAGAATATATAGGAAACGTTTATCAGCCAAATATGTTTGGCTTTTAATAAAGCTTCATCAGAGAATAAGGTTCAAAGTTTTAAGATATTAAAGGATTCCAGGCCTAACTTTAAAACTATTTCCGGTTTTTCAGGTAGGCTTGCAATCAGTTTGACGACTTTGGACTTCGAATGGATGTATTGTCTTTCCTTGATTTCGGAGCGACACAAATAATACTAAAGTTTTATATCTATATTTACACTATTTACATTTACAATACCTCATCGCAGAAATATACACACAGACACACATACACACACCACTCGGCTACTTGCCCATATATATATATATATATATATATATATATATATATATATATATATATATATATATATATATATATATATATATATGGGCACGTCGCCGAGTGGTTAGAACGTCCGCGTTCTGACCATGAAAACGTGTGAGTGAAATTGGACAGATGCTAGCCTTGGGTATCTGTGCTAGCACGAAGTTATCGTGCTGGCATTGTTTAAATTGTTGACCACGCAAGATAACACGGTCTTTCAAGGAAAATGTAGCTAAGGTCTGCTCAGCATAGTTGCAGTATAAACATAAATGCACCTGAGCACGCGTCTGCAATAGGGATTGGCTAGCCACCTTAGAATCCTCGAATACGTGTAGAAAGCAATATATATATATATATATATATATATATATATATATATATATATTGAATATTATCCAAATATTAATCTACGCCCAGGTTTATTCCCAGTATCACCTTTCCTAACAGAATTACTACTCTCCCAAGACAACGTATACAACAACTATATCAAGAAATCAAAAGAAAATGGTTGAATCCATCAACAACAATAAAATCAATATTCCTCCACCTGAAAGTATTTGACGTAATTTTCCCTTAGCAATATGAATGCTATAGCGTTTTCTAAGTCACTAAGGATATTTCGTTTGTTGTTAATAATTTCTTTTTTCAATAAATTCATTTTGGTTTTGCCTTGAAAAATTCCACATAGGACGAATCGCGTCGCCTAATAATACATTTTTCCTATTGTCTTTTACCTTTATATATATATATATATATATATATATATATATATATATATATTGATAATAAGAAGACGGAGAGTTTAATTATCCATTTCGTTTATAAGTTTTATTTTATGAACACCGAGATATTCATCACATCAAAACGAGAAATTGTTTCGATCTGATGAGATGAACATCTCGGTGGTCACGAAATAAAAATTATAAACGAAATGGATAATTAAAATCTATGTCTTCTTATTAACATTATTATGCTCTGTAGTCTACATTGAGCTCTCCCTGGATTTATATCCTCCTTGGAATCATCCCTTCCTGTCACAAACTGGTAAAAAGGATAATTATATATATATATATATATATATATATATATATGTGTGTGTGTGTGTGTGTATGTAAAATGTTCAACCATGAGGTTCGTACTTCGGACAATCCATCAGCGTTTTTATTACTGGAATCAGTCAGCAAGTCTCTGAGGAGGACCTCGCAGGTTTACTTTCTGTTTCCAAACCGTATATAACAAATTCTTTTCGTTTATTTATGCTTGTAGCTTTTTTCACAGTTTTGGCCATGGATTAATATTCCCGTAAAAAATCGTACCATACTGGAAAAGATCTCAGTGACACTAAGAAACTGGATTGTGAAAATTGGCAAAAGGATTCTTCCTTACTTTTCTCTGCCGAAAATCAATATTTCTGCCCAGGGAACATATAAATTTTTTAAGAAACAAAATGAACTGCCTGAAAAAAAAAAGAAGTAAAATCTACCCTTTTCCTTCTCTCGCGATAAATGTAGTTGTTCAACTTTTCGAGGGTGCAGTGGCTAGAAATAGCCACCTGGTAACACAGATTCCTAGTCACAATATTTGATAGAAATAAATCTATTAAGGTAAACTTTTCTTCATTTCAATTTTACACCTACTCACCCAAAATTTCCCGGGTACAACCCTAAAAAAATCAATATTACCAAATAAAACGAATACACACGTGTATATTATATTTTACGCTGCATAACAAATGCTATTTTACTTATAAATTTAATGTTGCTTTTTTTCTCACGAACAGAAGATATGAATATTTTATTTTACTGAAGTTCATTCAACTTATGGTCCAAGAGTCACTCATAGTATAAGTTTATTGAGTAGTTTTTTTTTTATGTCAAAGTAAGAGCAGGACGTGGATTTTACGAGGATATGGTGGGCGTATTACGATTGATCATGTATATGAAAATGTTGTAGGGATACTGTTATGGCCTTGTTGGGGCCGGAAATAAAGACACAAAGAGAGAAATTGAGTTAAACAAATATATTAACAGAAATATAAATAAAAGACATATCCAAACGATCAAGAATGTTCGGTCCGACTGTCAAAGTTGACTACTGGAAACTACCCTCTCTTACTTGTAACTGGGAGAGTCCAAGCTTGCATAGGTAAATTACTATAACAGATACAAAAGGTGATTATCTCCCTTTGATTGATTGGAAGTCACGTTGGTCAAGTGACGGTCATTTCGTGACGTCACTTCATACAGTAACGAAAGTAGCAGTCAGTCAGCTTCCAGGAGACAAATCGAGCTGTTGTTTGTTCTGCTTTTTTAGTCCCTCAGCTGACTCGGTTGAGGCTAAATCCGCCTCTCCCAGTCACGTGATGCAGCTCTCAAATATATCTTCACCAGATATCGAAAATATATCTTGCTCGTAGTCCTCAAGTTGGGAAAACCGAAGACTCACCGTTTTCCCTTTGTGGAATGTTTCCACGATAATGACGTAGGAAATATATCCGGAATCCTAAATATGTCTTCTCCAGAAACAGACGAATCTCCGGCTGCCCCAGTTCCCGTTTACAATTATTCTACATAAGTCTCTCTTTTCGATACCTTTAGGCACTGCTTGTTGTTGCATATATGTTATATTTTCTCAGCGAGGGATATATGTAAACATGTATTAAGAATTTTCTGTCTATATTAGCATTATTAAAAAAAAAGCATGTTTGTCATTCCATTTTCTTCCAGCTATTTAGTTCAGTCCATGAAATACTGTGTTATCATTAACGCCCGGTCAACACTCCTCCCCCTTCTCTTGGACATGAGTAGAGGCTTACGCCTTGTTTCTTGTTTAGGGAGGGGTTCCCGTTACTCTCTCTCTCTCTCTCTCTCTGGCCTCAGTATCTCCTGTTGCCTTGATCTATCCACTACCCTTCTCCTCATCCTTTCTTCTGTCACTCCTATCTGATCTTGCTCCAAATTTTCTGTAACGCCTTCCGTCTTAGTGGCTTCCCGCCTTGCTTGGGGTGAAACGCTTAAAAAAAAAATCATGGATATACAAGGGACCATAAAGTTCGTGTGTACTTTAAAAAAATTATAACTTTATTTGTAATTGTGATAGAACTAATTCTAGAATCTAGGGCCTGTGCCACGTAATAGCGGTTCACGGGATGAAACATTTGGATGGTATTGCCGTTCTTTTCAATCCAGTAGATGTGTATCGATGCACGTCTTGGATGTTAAGTTTTGAGCTGACAGAACTAAAGAATGAAGTTCATCAGAACATTTCCACCCACCCCATATATATATATATATATATATATATATATATATATATATATAGTTTGGTCGTTGTGCAATTTCATTTACTACTTATGTAGGTGTTTGCGGTTTATCTTTCTTAATTTGTAATTTGGCAGGTTTTCTGTTGGTTGAAGCAACATTTTTGTATTTTTTTACACACACACACACACACACACATATATATATATATATATATATATATATATATATTTGTTTGTGTTTTTTTGTGTGTGGATAGATGTTGGTGTCTGTATATATATATATAAAAAATTCGCTTGAGGATGAAATGTTGGTGTCTGTATATATATATATATATATATATATATATATATATATATATATATATAATATATATATATATATATATATAATATATATATATATATATATATATAATATATATATATATATATATATATATATATATATATATATATATATATATATATATATATATAAAATTCGCTTGAGGATGAAATGGAACTAATGTCTTTAATTTAATTACAAAATTAAATTCGGGGCTTTTAGCTTCCATTTTTGAAACATGATTAGAACTGTGTAGCGAAAAAACCATATTTTAAGTCAATTAATTTATAATATTATATATATATATATATATATATATATATATATATATATATATATATATATATATATATATATATATATATATATGGGTAGATGGATTTTGATAGACCAAGAAGTCAGTTCAACTAGGGAAAACAAAACACCTTCATTTGAGACCCCCGCTGCCTTGCGGTCATATACAAACACGGACAATTCCAAGGAAGTAAATCGAGACCGAAAATGAGTCGAGTCCCGAAGGTTGTTGGGTGTCATCATAGACAACGTTCCAGTGACTCAAGACTTTAGCAAATGTAATGCTCTATATTCCGTTGTGCTTCGTGGTTAAGGGCGAGAAGTGGACGCTTATAGATTCGCGGCCTACACATACCAACGCACAGACCTGTGAACTGGAGCAGTCACTCCAGTCTCAACGCCAAAGAACTGAATTTTGAACGAACAGGGCGCTATGTATATCTCGCCCGTTAAACGTATGGCTGTTATATATATATATATATATATATATAGATAGATAGATAGATAGATAGATAGATAGATAGATAGATAGATATTCATTATTTACATTATGCGGACAGTTTTCCTCATATTCATTCCCATATTTACAACGTTTTGACCGTTGTACTCTCCGAACTTCTTCAGTTAATTGGGATTTTGAATCAAACCGTTTATTTCGTCCCCAGGGGTAGATTATTCTAGTTTCATGTGTACAAAATAATGGGTTCGTTTCGAAATTCCAATCACCTGAGGATGGCCGGAGTATACAACGGCCAAATTGTTGTGAATATGGCAAGGAGGGTAACAACCTGAATAGTGTAAATAATGTAAATAACCATAATACCTCATCTTCTATCTATCTATCTATCTATCTATCTATCTATATATATATAAATATATATATATATATATATATATATATATATATATATATATATATATATATATATATATATATGGTTTAAGCCAAACGTTTTTACATACGATAACCCTTTATTCATCATATTCTATTGTCTGTTGCTATCGTTGTGCTATATATATATATATATATATATATATATATATATATATATATATATATATATATATATATATATATATAGATCATATTAAAATAGGTATGCATATTTTAATTCGTTTGAACTAATTATTTATAAAATTGTATGGTCAATGCACTTTACCAATGAGAATGCTTAATGCAATAAACTTCGCTAATCGTCTAATAGGTATTTCAATTGTTACTGGTTACTCGACAGTCTGGCATAATTATATTGCATTGAATGAAAAAGCCTAGCGACACTGAAAGCAATAAGGATTTGTTGAGCTAAATTAAATTATAAGTTTTTTTTTTATTCCCGGTATTTTCTATTAATTTTGCATTTGAAGCTTTTTAGTCTTTTGCACAAAATATACGAACTTTGAAATTACCAGCTTCAATTCTTGTCCATTAAAAATCTAAAACCCACTAATGGTTTTTTCGGTGTTTTTTTTTTTCTGAATCTTTGCTTTATGTTATGAAATACGTTTTCCTTCGTATTTTATCAATCCAACGTTAGGTTAACTCTATACCGATAGAGCGAGTTTTTAGTGCGCCCACATCGCTACAGAATATCAAACAAGGTCAAGATTAAAGTGTTTTCAACGACAATATCGCAGAAAATTTCTCAAGCCCGCTCGTTACTTCAAAAATTTGGGGACACCACAGGCACCGGGTAATAGACACTACAACTCCCAAACGAGATGCCCTTAGTTAGGACGGGCCCGTGGGTCTTGAGGGAATATAAATGGCAAAGGAGTGACCCCACTCTGCTGGTCAGCAAACGATACTCGCATACCGAGGGCTAGCATTTCTTTAATGCTTTAATCTGTGCCTTAAATATGCTAATTAGGCAGTTATTTATACATCTCTCTATTTTCTAAATAAGGTTACGTCTTATACAACGGTGTGTCTTATATTTCGATAATACGGTACTACTTTTTCGTTTTTATTTGTTTTGTTTTTTTTATTCCAAGGAAACATTTTAAATCGGTTGAAATGTGATTTGGTAACGTGTGAAACTAAACAATATGAATGAATAGAGAAAAAAACTGCTATATAAAAGCGTATCCGGAATATTCGCCCTAAACATTTTTGCCCTAAGAAAACTCACATGAGGAATTTTTTAGGAAACATCGCCGTATAAGATTTTTGCCGACAGATAATTTCGCCGCTTTTTTTTCGATACCCTTATCTTGAAAGTCACTTTTGGAGTAATGTCCAATTTTATATGCGAAATACCTTGTTATCAAATATATATGGATGTCTGTTTTAAAAAAATAAAACACTAAAAATATATCAAATTAACAAAGAAATAATTTAAAATGTGTGCAAATTCCAAGCAATGCTTCATATATAATGTGTTTCTTTGGGATGGACTGTAATGAAGCATTTTCCGCTGAAGTCTTGCATTGATATCAATATATATTTTCTTCGATCTAAATCACACTTTTTTCTTTTTCTGCGCATATCTCTTCCTTTTTTCAAATACGCTATTAGTTTCCACAAATTTGGGTGCATGTTAGTATGACTTCGCATGTTAGTATGACTTCGCTTATGAAAAAGTTTGAATCGAAATAACAATACTGTGAACCTGATATACTTGATAACAATTTACTTCGCATATTAAAAAAGAAAAATATACTGTGTAATTTTCTTACGGGAAAAATCTTGTAGGGCAAATTTTTTCTATGGCGAAAATTCCGGAGGCGAATTTTCTTAAGGCAATAATGTTTACGGCGAATGTTCCTAGAACCGTATAAAACTACTCTATGCACATTGCATCTTTATTATCATACAATGATGATACAGTACTTTTAAAGCTGTAGAAATGTTATGGAAGACGTTACGCTTTCTTTTTTTAAAACATTATCTGTTACGATACAAACTCAGATACGTGCTTATTATGAAATATTATATTGTGCCTCTTTCTTTTTCTAAGTATACATGTTTTTTTTTCCTGTTTTTTATATAGAATCGCGCCCTTTTTATCAAGTCTAATTTGCAAGGAAATTGAACAACTTAGTTTAATTTATGGTTTGAATTAGTTTTACTTTGCACTATTTAACTTCTCTAAAAGTATTTAATTCAATTCCAAATATTTTTTTATTTTTTTCAGTATAGCTTTTCGTATTTTTCTCGCATTTGTTTGTGTCAGAAAGATTCTTCGATTTGTTTAATCAATATATGATCATTTATTTTTTACATTGCCTCGTCGTGTACCTCTTTGGGAACCAAATGCAGGATGCAATGGTTGAAGTGTCGCCATTTTATATATTTAATTCCGCGCATGCGCGTTGTGTTTTTGATTGTGTTGATTGCACAGCATAGTAAGGCCAGTTAGGCACAGTCTGTGAGAAAAAGATCACAATGAGGCAATTCACTTCTCCAGAAATAATGTACTATTTGTTATTCACGCTGGAAGCTTCAATATGAACATTTCAGAGTATTTGGGTGTCAATCTGAGGACAGTGTAGAGGATTCGGAAAGAGTTGAATGAGTCAAATGGTGATTATGAAAGTATGGCAGCTCGGTCATTCTAATAAGAAAAGAACTCCCGAACTTTTTTATAAGAGCCTTAAAATCAACTGAGGTAGTGCTGTCCCGGGTCATAAGGGTGGCTGATGGAAGACCCTATGTCTGATATCAGGACTCTGCACCATGCCACACAGGCAGAAGAACCCAATCATGGCTGTCAGACAATTTCTGCAATCACATCACCACTTATATCTGGCTACGTAACTCCCTAGATTGCAATATCCTTCATTATTATATGTGTTGAGCAAGAGACCAACAAAACTCCTTTTAATACAAAAGATAAACTGAAGGTAAGGATTATAGCAACATTCACCAACGTAAACAAGAAGACCGTCTAGAAGAGTTGTAAGAGATTTCGAAGCCGTCTGGAGGCCGTGGTTGAAGCCAATGGCGATTTCATTGGATAAATTTAAACTTTAGTATTTCAAGATATTTTTGTGTAATTTCGATACATATATCTGTTAAAATGAGATGTCAGTGTTATTTTGATTTTTGGCGTCATTTAGACGACAATTTATCCATCGGAACTTGTATATCTGTTTAAATGAGATGTCAGCGTAATTTCTATTTTTACGTCTTTTAGACGACAATCTATCCATCGTACCCTGTACATCTGTTAAAATGAGATGTCAGTGTTATTTTGATTTTTGGCGTCATTTAGACGACAATTTATCCATCGCGCCCTGTATTATCAGGAAATTAAATAAATCCTGATTCGCCAAAATAAATTACGATCTTCAACTTCTTTGCCGAGTCAATTTCCCGCCGAATAGCATATTTTTATCTTTTTAGTTAAAACATAAAGAGTTTTATGATGTCGATCATCTTAATCCAAATCTCCTTGTTCGTTTTAACTCACCCCCAAGCAGAGCGATATTGCCACGACAAAAGAAGGAGAAAGTGAAACAGAATAAAAAGTCTAGTGAAGAGAAAAGACAATAAAAGAAAAGAGTTCAAAAAGATAAAAGATGGCTATTGACGTTCTATTTAAATTTTTGATGTTGGAATAAATAATGGAAAACCCCTTATGGAATAAATAACAAATACAAAAGAGAAACAACACGTTGACAAACACATAAAAAAGAACAAAGAAAATAGTGAATAAAAAATTCAAAATAGGTAAAAAAATCATGTAAGAAAGAAAAAGGGAAAAAGAAAAAAAGAAAAGCAAAGAAAACGATATATATATATATATATATATATATATATATATATATATATATATATATATATATATATATATATTGTGTGTGTATTTAGGCAGCATCTTTTCATTCATACACGTTTCATTAAATAATATAGACAAGTGTTGTCTATTTTATGTAAATTTTTTTCGTAACATCTGATAAGTTTAATAACATTATCGTTGAAAGAAGAAAGAAATTCACAGTAGTGATCCATATTTTTTTAATACAATCTAAGCTTTCGGTTTACTTAAGCCATTATCAAAGATGTCAATTACAACATATTAAACAATATACGGACAAGACAGTGATGATAGTCTGTCAATGTTTACATAGAAGATTTCTAAGCAACGATAAACACGCTCATATAAGACGCTAGAAGCGAAAATCGCAACCGCATCTCATGACGTCACACATGACCGCACGAGAGTGAATTGTAGAAGTATGAATCGAAAGCCGTTGGTATAAACCAATGGCTTCTGTTACCAATTATAGACATTTAAGAATATTTGTAGAGATGCCATAATTGATTTTGTTTAGGTTGGGTTTCAACTGTTTGATGTATCATGCTTCAAGGAGTTTTAGTTTTTGTCTATTGTTTTCATGTCGAAGTATAATTGTGTTTTCGACAAGTATTTTACGGAATTGTGTATGCGGGCAGGCATGTTGTTTTAAATGTCTAATTTAATTTTTTTGCTAGGAACTGTAGTCGTTATATTAGAATATACTCATTTTTTTAGTATATTTTCATCTTGTTAAAAATAGGTCAAAAAACGAGAGTATTACGTCATTATTTTTGCACCAACTTAATATATATATATATATATATATATATATATATATATGAGATAAAAACAGATTTGTATTATCTAGTATGTTCCGTATTTTCTGCTTGGACAATGCTGCTTCTTTTGTAAAAGTCGACTTTCAGGATAATCGATATGCCTGAACGGAAGGCAGTTTGCTTTCATCTATAAATGTCGGTGTACTTCTCTTTCTTTTTTAGTTCTAGGTCCGAATGAGAAAGTCGAACGTCTTTTGTTAGTTTCTGATTCATAATGTAGAAAAGAAAACAAGGGGTAAAAAAAAAACATCATGGCGTCTGTTTCTTTCCGCTGTTCTTCAAAGCCGTTTAATGGTTAATTGAATTGTGATGGACAGCGAGCATCTACTTTCTGTTTACCCACAGATTGCAATTTTAAGCTTGTTTTGTAAAGAATATTTAAGTGCACATCCTTCTCTCTCTCTCTATTCCCGTCTCCCTCTCTCTCTCTCACACACACACTCTTTCTCTCTCTCTGTTTCATTTATATTAGGTTGGTGCAAAAATAATATCGTTTTTTGACGTTAAAAAAATACGTCAAAAAAACGATATTATTTTTGCACCAACCTAATATTTCTCTTAATCTCTCTCTTTAATCTCTTTATGTTTATATCAATCCCTCTTTTTGTTTCGATTAGTCTATCTTTCTCTGTTTCTATTTGTCTCTCTCTTTCCCTTTCTGTTTCTATTTAATTTTCTCTCTCTTTTTCGCTGTTTTTCGTAATATCGCTGATTCTCAATAGTTTATATTTCTTCTAATCTCTCTTTATCTTTTTTCTTAATAGCGCTCTAGTTTCTATTTATCTCCCTGTTTCTATCAATCATGCTCTCCGTTACTCTCAATCTTCCTCCCCCTTTTCCTTAATAGAGCCTCCCTCCCACCTCTCTGTTTCTCCTAATATCTCTCTTTCCTCTTAACCGCTCTCCTGTTTTTCTTAATCACCCCTCTTTCTTTCTAGCTGCTCCTTTAAATGTCTGCTTCTCACGTCTTTTCTCTCTCTCTGTTTCTCTTAATCTCTCTCTCTCTCGCTATTTCTTTTATTCTGTTTCTTTTAACCGCGTCCTGTTCTCTTACTCTCCATCTCTCTCTTTTTCTCTTAACCCCTCTCTCTGTTTCTCTTAATAATCCATCTTTCGTAGCTTCTCTTAATCTCTACTTCTTACTCCTCTCTCTTTTCCCGTATCTCCTAATCTATCTCTTGTTCTTAATCTTTCTCCCTCTTTCTCATGATCATTACATCTCTCGATTTCTTTTAATATATTTCTCCGTTTTTCACAATCTGTTTCACTTAATCATCTTGTATATCTTAACTCCTTCTCTCTGTTTCTTTTTCTCTCTTTTTGTATATCATTGTTTCTCTTTCTCTTAACGTCTGCGAAAGAATGATAACAAGCTTTGTATATATATATATATATATATATATATATATATATATATATATATATATATCGACCAACGAAGAGACACGAAGCTGAAAATTAACACTGATTGAAAGATAAACGCTACTTGGAATATTAAAGAAGACAAATAAGTTGTTTTTTTTTCAGAAGGAACAACCGCCATAACAAATAAGGATATATTATAAGTGATTAAATAGGTTTCGAATCATTCAATTTTGTACGGAATTCCTCAATTGCCGACGCCATGTTTTCTTCTCTATCCGAACAAAAGCGAAACCTCGTTGAAAAAAAAAAATACTTTTCTGAACGTCGCATCAATCTCTATTTATTTAATTTATGGCATAATGAGAGATTCTTCCGTATTCTAGGGTCATTTATTTTTCTAGTCAAGACATTTTCGATTTACCTCAGCTATTACGTCAGTAGCGTGTATCATTTATAAATGGAGATTTTTTTTAGACAGCGAAACTTTTATCTTGACTATGTTTTTTTAAGAGAAAGACTTTAAAACACACATCTTCTAACCTGTATTTTTTCCATTCAGCCTCTTAAATCTATATTTTCGGAGATATATATATATATATATATATATATATATATATATATATATATATATATATATATAGGGTGCGGCTGGTATTTGAGGACATACATTAATACTGCTTCTCACTAACTTCTAATGCTTTTATTTTTCAGAAATCAAGAATGGCAAACCCTATGATTGCAAATGAAATGAAAAGGCATTCTGTGATTGTGGCATTAAAGGCTGATCATAACGATTTGGATATTGCACATTTCATCAGAGTTGCAAGGTCCTTTGTCCACAAGATACGAAAAGAGTTAAAAGACCCTAAAAGTTCCCCAATGTCTGTATCAAAACGTAAAAGACATTCTGTACGTTCTGATAAAGTGAGAACATCCGAATTTATTCAGAAAGTCAAGCAGACAATTGATGAAAACCGAGGTCAACGGCCAAAAGCTGCATATGCCTGAAAAAAAACCAAAAAAAAAAACAAAAAACAAAAACAAAACAAAAACACACAATCAGAAGGAGTGTTCATGAGGACACTAGATACAAGTCCTATCTGATAAAGAGAGGTCAATTTATGCCTGAAAACAAAAGAAAACCGTTTAAACAGATCCAAACGGCATTTAAACAAACATTAAAATCCTTTAGACGGTGGTGTGATTTAGTTTTTCTCAGATGAGAAAAATTTTGATGAAATTCAAAAACTTAGAAGAAATAACAGATGGCTTTGTTCAGATCCTTCTGAGGTGCCAAGAGTGATGCGCACAAAATTCCCTTTAAGTGTTATGGTAGTGGTTGTTGTTAGCAATGAAGGACATGCTATGTCACCACACTTTTTCTACAAGGTCTTAGGGTAAATGCTGCTGTTCTAGAAACAGTTGTCAAGCCCTGGATTAACAACATATGCAACGACAGGCCATATAAATTCCAGCAAGACTCGGCTCCATCCCCAAAGTCTCTACGAACACAAGAATGGATGGCTGACCATTTGTACGACCACATCACACCCAACATTTGCCCTCCTAACTCTCCAGATCTCAATCCACTAGATTATTATGTGTGGGGCGTTGTTGAGAAGGAGGTTAATAAACAACCTCATAACACCAAAGACGCTCTTAAAGCTGCAATAGTTCGAGTAATGTCTGAAATAAATAAGGACCAATTAATCAGAGCTTGCAGCCGATTTCGACCTCGTGTAGAGGCAATTATTGATTCTAGTAATGGTTTTATTGAATAAAATTAAATAATAGTTAGCAAAAATTTCATGTTTACTTGTTTGTAATCAAATATATTTCTATGAATTTGTTCAGCAAGTTTTTTACTAATCCATAAAATCTGTCCTCAAATACCAGCCGCACTCTATATACTTACATTATTTATTTATATATATATATATATATATATATATATATATATATATATATATATATATATATATATATATATATATATATATATATATATATATATATATATATATATATATATATATATATATAAAAATAATAATAATAATAATAATCCGTTTATACGTTATTTTTATGGATATACTTAATTTACGTAAATGTGCTGTTTTTCTTTTTAATCAAACAGTATTACATTGACCAGCCTGAATGCCGGAAAAATTTCGTAGAAAATATGTGCTTCTCCGACACGAATCGAACCTGTAACCCCAATGGGAACACTAATTTGTTCTGATGTACTGCTCACCATTCAGACAGACAGAAATGCCAGTCCGAATTACTATTTATAATCATATACATGCGAAGACAATTGCGTATATATGTGTGCTCGAACGCATGGATGAGTAACTACGCCTAACCTCAGATTATTTATA
>OZ010592.1:43076497-43118997 GCA_963932145.1 Acanthosepion lycidas | reverse complement strand
TATCTTTCATGACGTATATCTTAAGTTTTTTTTTGTTTTGCCGTGAAATTTAACATTCACTATTATTTCTCCCTCAAATTTTATTCGTTTGCCTGTAACCGACTTGGCAATTTTTTGAGTGTGTAACATGGTAGGTCTGTTTAGTTTTTTTCCATGTCTGTAAGTTGATTATCGTGAGGTGGGAACCCGAATCCATTTGTAATTTAATCTTTTTGTTTAAAATTTCCATTTCTACATATTTCCTTACATTGGTGTTGTCATCATTATTCATTATTGTAGCTCTTATTCTATTAGTATCTTTTCTATTTCTACATTGGGATGCCTTGTGGCATTTTTTTCCACATTCATGACACTTTTTATATCTGAAGCGGCAATCCTTGTTTCAATGCAATCCTCCACATCGATAACATGCTGATGGAGGGGGCTTATATTTGTTTCGATATCCGTCATAATTTGTCCTGTAAGTTGTACTTTTCTTATTGTAAAATTTTCTCTTATCATAAAATTTTATTTTTCTTTCCGGGGAGGGTGAGAATCTTTTTTCATTGTCGTAAAATTTTAATGTTAATATAATGTTAAAACAGCATAATTGCATATAAGGATTTTTGTTTGTTTTTTCCGTATATTTTTCTTCATACTGTCGGATCTATATCCATATATTTGCTTATATATATATATATATATATATATATATATATATATATATATATATATATATATATATATATATATATGAAGAAAAATATACGGAAAAAACAAACACAAATCTGTTATCTGTTTGGATAAGTCTTGTTCTTGTGTCCATCGTCTTTGTCATGTTCAATTGATGTCAATTTTATATATTATATTTTATGAATATGTCCTGAAGATGGTTTATTAAACCGAAACGCCCGACGTTGACATATTAACATTAAAACAGCATTATTGCATATAAGGATATTTGCTTGTTTTTTCCGTATATTTTTCTTCATACTGTCGGATCTATATCCATATATTTGCTTACATATATATATATATATATATATATATATATATATATATATATATATATATATGATGTGTTTGTATATATATATATATATATATATATATATGATGTGTTTGTATATATATATATATATAATATGATGTGTTCGTATATATATATATATATATATATATATAGGAACACATCATGTTTTTATTCATGCATGATAATTGAATAATGTAGATATATTACATCTATTTATTTATTAATCATCGCAATTCACAGATCGATTTCTTGGTGCTGTCATTAAACTGATTATTATTTGGCTGTCTGTAAATAGCTTTTTCATTAAATGGTTCTCATAATATACAGCAATAGTACAAATGTATATTCTTTTGGTTGTCCGTGAATCTCAGATCAAATATTTCTTATCCTCTTTTCCATAATCGCTGTGCCAGCTCCCTTCAGGATATGAGGGAAACGGTCTCTGTACCATCCTCTGTTCATTGAATTTATTGATATCTTTTTTTATTTTTTTATTTTTTTACCAATTCTTCGTATTCGTTTGCTTCCAGTTATGTTGATGTATATGACAACGAATACTGGACAATTTCTTCACAGAGTAAAACGACTTAAAACGACACATATTCCCATCGATGAATGCTAAGAATACCATGAACGAGTCATGTGAGTAATGAGGAAGTTTTAAGGCCGATAGATATTAAATGGGAACTGATGCTAACAACGAGAAAGTAACAACTGAAATTTCTGGGACAATCAATGAGAAAAGAATATTCAGAGAATTTAACCCTCAGAGGATAAGGCAAGCAGTGCAGGACTGCGAGTAACATAAACAGTTTGAGAGAGTGCAAGGACAAATGGTGGGTGTATGTAAAAGAACTAAAAATACGTATAACAACAAAAGACAAAAATCTTTGTAGAACTGTGATCGTCCTGAATTGGTATGGTACATTAGTGAAGAAAACATTTCACTTGTTCAAGTCGCGAAGTCTGAATTTTACTCCGAACATAGTTTTGATCAAAACAGTTTATTTATTGAAGGATGTTTTCATCAATACAGGAAAGAAACAGGACTTGAGGAACCTATTTCCCTGAAAAATTGTTTTTAAAGAACCATTTTCGTTTAGTAATTACAATTCCCTTAAAAATGTCTCTTCACAATTTTGACAAGCATGGCCTTCCATATTATCCTATAATTTGTATTTCTTGGCAATATTTGTCTTTTTACTATCTCTACCAAACTCAAGCCTGTTATGCTAGTTACTCTTGGTTTCCATTTACATCTCTCGCTTTCAATGTGTCCTGTGTGCCCTTGTTTTTCATTATATTTCAGAAAAGTTTTCAGCTGTCTCTTTCCGATTCTGTCTATACCTGTCCGTTTTAGTTTTGTTTTGTTTGTTTTTTTTTGCAATTTTCTTTAAAACTTCCTCGTTGTTCACATGCTTCATCTATGTTATTCTCAGCATTATTCTGTAAAATTTAAAATCTATGCCCTATCACCGCTTTATCTGTAAAAAAAATACTTATCCATCATTCACCGCCATGTAGGAAGATTACATAGCAGTTGGATATGCATTTTATGTTTATTCATACTTTGAATTTTTAAGTACATTTATGAAACAATTCTTAGATATTTAAATTTCTAAACATACGCTAGTTTTAGATGTTCAGTTCGTATATCGCATCTTGGGATGTTTTCTTGTTAACAACAGTATATTCAGTCTTCTTATAATTGACAGTTATTCCTATCTTACCACTTTCCTTTAATGATCGTCTGCTGCAATGCATTTTGTTTCACTGTGTTGTGCCAGAATATATTTCTTTTGTCAGAATCTATCTTACACACTTACAAATCTACCGTTCATCTTTGTATTGAAAACTCTTGCCATATTTGGTCTGGTGCTCCTGATGTACATCTCTAGATTATTGAAAAAATCGAAAAAAAAAAAAAGATCTTTAATATAATCGACCCTGACCAGGAATCTGCATTTCACTCGATTACGTCACCGATGTAACGTGGCTTCCCTCTGTCTTTTCTACAAATATCTTCATTGCAACTGCTCTGGTTACCATTTTCCCCTGGTGGCCCGATGACATTTATTTAAACAAGCTACTAGATTGGTAAATAGGTTCCACCATTTTACTGTTGGAACAGTTAGATGCAACAGCTACTTCTACTCTAACAGTTTGCTTTACTCACACTCTCCACCTATGGCACTCCCTTCAGATATATTGCTTCCCAGTTAACCACAATCTACAAAGATTTAAATGCAATGCCAATCGACATAGTCCCTCTTCTTGAACCGTGTTTGTTTCTTGTACTTTCCTCACGTTCTTATTTTTCTCGTTGTCTTTTACTGCCTGTAAACCTCTGCGTTTTGCTGGCATTACTGCCTTGCTTGGGGGGGGATTTTAAAAATGGTATTATCGAGGAGGTCCTGTTTTCTTTTGTGTCTGCCTTCAATAAGGTGTCATCTGGATATCTTATGTTCATGAATGACTACTTTGTTTAAATCGCTATTTTCAGTTTTATCTCCCTTAGCATTTAAGAGCAAATTCCTGCTTTTCTGTAAGTTCATTTGTAGTTGAATTTCTGTATTTCCATTTGTTATTTCTAGTTTGTTCTTCCCTGACATTTTTTATGTTTGGTAGAAGGTAGCAACAAAAAGTGAAAGAAAAAGATTAAACATAAACTACAAGAAGACAGAATGCATGGTCATCAGCAAGGGGATGAGCCCGAAAAGCAATTTGAAGGTCGGGAAGACTAGAGTCAAGCAAACGCGGAAGTTTAAATATATGGGAAGTGTCTTGACAGAGGACGATAAGTGCGACACTGAGATCCGTAGACGTATTGGAATAGCCAAAGACGCATCGCAAAAGACGGACAGAGTATTGCGAGAGAGGAGAGAATACTAAGCTGTTGCTGTTACATCTGTCCTTCTTTACGACAGCGAATGTTGAACGATTTCCTTAAAGATGAAGAAGAGATTCGAGGCGACGGAGATGTGGTTATACAGAAGGATGCTAAGGATATCATGGACCGAGAATCTGAGCAACGATGAGATCTTAGAGAGGTTGCAAACAAGAAGGAGGCTTATACTTAACATCAGGAAGAGGCAGCTGAAGATTCTGGAACACATAATTAGAAAGGAAGATAGACGTGGAGAATCAGATACTCACGGGTGAAATAGAGGGAAAAAGTGACAAGGGAAAACAATCCGTGACATACTTGGCGGGCTTAAGCAAGTAGATGGCAGAACGTGGTCTGGGGGAGGAAGCAGAGAGAAGGAACTTGTTGAGAAATCTAAAGAATAGACGTAGGTGGAAAGCCATGATCGCCTACATCTTGAAAGGTCATGGCACATAAAAAGAAAAAAAAAAGAATTCCTTAATAATTCTTACTAGTTTCATATTTACATTTGTGTTATGTTCATTATTTAACAAAGGCTGGCACCTCTTCATGATTTCTACCTGCAATTCGCTAATGCTTTCTTTGATCTTAGAATTTCGTTTCTCTCGATTTTAATGTCAAATCGTGCTCCGCAAGCTGCCTTTCTATATTCGCATTACAATTTTTTTATGTCGCTTCAATCTTCAACAGTATTGTCTTTGTCAGCAATTATTAAGTCAATTTCATTTTTTTTTTTTTTTTAGTTTCTAGATAAGAGCTTTTCCAAACCCTTTTCCAGCTTTTGTTCACTTTCGAAAATAATACATTTATAATTGTTATTTTCTATTTTTGTAATAACTAACCTTTGGTATCACTCATTTCCTTTTTCGACTCTTCGCACATTAGATTTTATCTCTGTTTTCTTTCCTAAGTTTATATTAAATTCACAAATCAAAATTTGACGTAATGTATTTTCAATCCATTTATAACGTTCATCGGATGTGCGGTTAGTGAGACCGTTATAGGGTCAAAAAGTGAAACTGTTAAGCCGAGTTCAAATTCGATTGATTTTATTTCTCTCTTTAACGACATATCAACAACTTATGGTTCATGTAATGTCGAAATTTAAGTTTCTTGGGATATTGAAAATAATAAAAAAATGTTATTCTGATTTCACATTTGAATATATGGTAGATACACATATTTTGTGCATATACTGGTTTGTGTGGACGTAATTACTATTATTAATATTAGACGATGATATGTGTTTTCTTTTGTATTTTTGCTGAAGTTAAACTTTGCAATATATTTGATTTCTTTAAGAAATTGTATGATATTGTATTGACTAATGTCATAAAAGCGATTGGTTGATTGATAGTATTGTAAACGGATTAGGTGAAAGTTGCTACAATTTATTAGTATCTACATATTGCTGGTCATTTTACTCTCTGGTATTATTACTTTAAAAATGTATTTTTATACTTTTATAGTATATGCTTTTCTATGGGGTTCATTTTGTCCATAGATGTGACCCCCACACAGCTGCTACCACTAAGAATTATGATGTGCCTGGGGACAAGAGCAATTAAGAAGCATTTAAACGCCCCTCAAACCCTTCAATCTACCGATAAGAGGCCTTGCTGCCAGATGTAGTGTATCGTCATACTCAGGGCTCGAGTTTAAATTCAGGCGTGGATTGTTCCGTCCTATTTTGCACTTATACCTTCGAGAAAAGGATGAATGCATCTCTTATTCCTCCAGGTCTAGCTTAAATAGAAAAGTAAACAGGGATTTCTAGCACTGGGTAGGTGTCATTCTAGGAGATAGACTAGCTGTAATTCAAAACTGCGTAGAAGGCAACGGTTAATCAGACAACTATCTTTCCCGAATAGTCATGAAAATACAATTATACAGAAATAGAATCTGTGTAGAGACATCATCAACTATATTTTGTATCAATATGACATTTAAAAAAAAAGATTAATGTTAACCCTGTTGTCATAAAGCCGTTTGATTTCCTCTTGAACGTGTCGAACTGCTGTCGAAATGCTGCATAAACTTGAATTAATTCTGCAGAACGGCTGAATCCGATTACTATCCAAATCATCCGCTTTGATATGCAGGAGAAACATTCTATATTAGTTACAATGTCTCTATTAATTAAAACATCTTACCCCACTAAATTTGTTATGTTATTCTTCCTCCCTCTATAATTATATACATTTAGTCATTCATCATAAAAAAGATTCTCTCCTTTTTCTGCAATTCTCACTGACATCTACCTTCTGCCGTTAGGATAAGCACAGTTTCAAAGTTTTATTTAATTAAGTGTAGGAATAGCAAGTCAAAATGGGGTAGGAGACGAGCTTAATAATTGCGTTATTTCATTACGAAAATCATTAATTAAAATATCTTATCCTAATAGCATTATGCAGTTGATATTGTTAATTAATATTTATTTCAGAAAATTATAGACATTAGTGAAATGACTGAATTACACGCTCATCGGAATTAATGAGAAAACGGAGCATAGATAAATAGCGAATTATCTACCTAGGGAGCTTGTGGAAATGGATGGAAAGGGATATTAAATGAGTGATATTAAGGGGACAAAGTTTATTCAAAGCTACAAAGGATAGGAAGGAAATAAGAAACTCGAGGTGGTAGAGATGTGCTTCTCCAAACAGATGTTGTGTATATTCTGTACTGATCATTTGAGAGAGACATCCTGAAGAAAATAGGAATAGTGTTATAAAATGTTCAACAAGTCTCAAGAGTAACTAAGTGTAGAAAATTATTATGTGGTGGCGTAAGAGCGTAATAAAAGTTAATGAGTGAAGTCAATCGGATTATGTAAGAAAGATATGGTTAACCCTGGACTTGAAGAGGTCAAGATTGTAGTGATTCGGAAAATATCCTGCCGAGAGTCTTTTCCACAAAGAAGTAGTTCTTGGGAAGAACTGTAAGAATGGAACTGATTTCTTACCATTGGAATACGAAGAGAAAACGTAACGGTTAATGTTAGACATGAAGAGCTCAATATTGTAGTGTTTGGGAAAATATCCTGCCGAGAGTCTTTTCCACAAACAATCAGTTCTTGGGAAGAGCTGTAAGAATGGAACTGATTTCTTACCATTGGAATACGAAAAGAAAAGATAACGGTTAACGTTAGACTTGAAGAGGTCAAGATTGTAGAGTTAGGGAAAATATCTTGCCGAGAGTCTTTTCCACAAAGAAGCAGTTCTTGGGAAGAGCTGTAAGAATGCAACTGATTTCTTACTATTGGAATACGAAAAGAAAAGATAACGGTTAACGTTTGACTTACAGAGGTCATGATTGTAGTGTTTTGACAAAACATCCTGCTGAGTGTCTGTTCCATAAAGAAGCAGTTCTTGGAAGAAAGCTGTCCGAATGGAACTGACATGTTACTATTGGAATAGGAAAGGAAATGATAACGATTAACCGTGGACTTGAATATGTCAAGAATGTAGTGATTGGGAAAAACATCTTTTCAAATGTCTGTTCCATAATACAGCAGTTCTTGATAAGCTGTCCGAATGACTGTTTTATGGTACTTAAAACCCGCTATTGAATTACAATGTGAATGAAGATGATTCAAACTTATGAAAGTAGCATGAGAAGTCCCAGTTGTAAAGGCCAATGCTTGTCGGACAAATGAATGTAGCTCGTCAGAATACATGCCATGCAAATAATGAAAGGGGAGGGAGAGGCTCACAATGCTCTCGTTTATGGGAAAGGGGTTTAATAGGGAAAACAGTTCATCATTCATGTCCGTGTAGAGGCTTTTGAACTCTATCAAAGCAATAAATGTGCTGCAACTGCAACCGTAGCAATTATCGATTTTTGGTCTGATCTTGCTTTTGTAATGGTAGAGTATATCATGGACAGTAAGATAATTAGTGAATTATTGTAATGAATCGACGATTTTCTTGGCCTCTTTAGTAATAATATTTACTAGACTACCCGTGACCCGTTATGATTCAGTTAAATATTTCAATTCGTTTGTGTCATCATTGATCTGGTTTACAACTTCATGTTTAACGTTTTACTGATTGTTTACAGCATTTAATAGAAATAGAACTTCCGGGATAAACTTCAACTTTAAATCAGATTTTTTTAATCCATTCACCAGAGGCAAGGCCAGAAGTCACTAGCATGCAAGAGGTTACAGAGAGTTGGAGCAAGAGCAAAGAGGAGTGATAGAGGAAAGGATGAAGAGAAGGATTGGGGATAGATCAAGGCATCTGGAGACGTCGATTGACATTACATTTGAATAGTTGGAGAATATATCTCTCAGGGAAACAGGAAAAGGGGAGGGAGTTCCTCAGGCAAGAAGTGCAAGACATGAAGATATTGGAGTAGAAGAGACGGCTACATTTAACAGTTTCGACAGTGAAAGGGTGAAAGCTAGATGCCAGCCTAGTTAAATTAATGAAGTCTGGGAACCACTGAAAACAGCTCATCGGAGCAGTTATCGTGAAAGTATTTGTAAAAAAGACAGAGGGAGGCGACGGCACGTCTGTGAGAGGGCGACTGCAGACGAGATGCCAAATCAGGGCCAATTACATTGCATATCCTTCTCTGGATTTTATCAAGGATTTTGAGATAAACAGAAGGGGCGGGAGGCCATATATGGCAGTGATACTTCATGCAAGTTCATGGTTCATGGTTGATTTTTAGAGTTGAAGGATCGACTCCGCTGAGAAAAAATTCCTGGCGCAGCACAGGGAACCACCTTTCCTTGCGGTGGACGAATCTATTGACTCAATGTATTTGTTCTATCTCAGATCTGCAGTCAATGTGAGACCGATCAGTCGCAAAGAGGTGCCCTCGTGCAGTTGAGCGTCAGACGTTCTAATGGGGGGTGGTCAGGGATGGTTCTCTGTGGTGAGTAAATGATAGCAGTTTTGTTTTTGAGCCATTAAAGTTAACCAGCCAATTCCTGCCCCAGTCCACAACCGATTAGAGGTCGTTTTGGAGACAAACAGCCAGGTTAGTTTTGTCAGAGACACTGGATTTGTTTTTGAGGCAGCAGTAAATAGTAGTGTCGTCCGCATAGGTGCCCCTGTCCGCGACGGGATACCACTGTGCACACCTCAGTCGGACGGGAAGTGTGAGATTAACTTAAAAATATTTTTAATATGCTAAAAAATATATTTAAATCGTATTCAGTTGAAAATGTTTTTAACTATGGCATAAACTATTTTTAAATATTTAAAATATTGTTTCTTTAAAGAAAGCTGCAATATAAATAATTGTTCGACAAACAACTGGACGAAGCAGCAAATCGGGATCTCTTTGTGTCTGTCTTTAAATTAAAGATATTTTAATTCAACTATGTTTGTTCAGGTTTTTTTAGGTGGGGCTTAACGTTACTAACAAGCCAGTCATCTTGACTCGGTCAGAGCAGAGATAAACTGATAGGCCCTGGTCTCTCGAGGTTTTAGACTTATAAACTGTTGTATCATCGGCATAAGTAATCTATACTGATCAGAGTAGTCCCAAAGAAGATCATTAATACAGGTTGAGTATCCTTTATCCAAAATTCCGAAATCTTCAAAACCAAAAGTTTTTCAGGTGCTGACATGACTTGCCACCAATGAAAAAGTTCAGAATCAATGGGACGGTTGGTAGGTGATAAGCAGCAGTGATAGTGACCTCATCTGTCATAGTTGGGGGTTCCCTAGCTACGTACCTACCTTGGCGCTTGTTTTATTTTTGTTAGCGATCATCACAACAACGTCTTTATTCGTGGATTACTTACCACCTGTTTTGTGCTCAGTAAATATATCATTCAAAATGTTCAGAAAGTCCTGTAGATATCCGTATGGGGAGTGAAAAGAAGAAAAAAACATTTATGATAATCAACAGGACAGAAAGTCAAACTCTTGGAAAAACTAGGCAGGTGTGTAAGTGTGAAGCATATGACTGAAAAATTTGGCATTGGAATAACAACCATATACGACCTAAGGAAACAAAAGGAGAAATCGTTAAAGATTTATGCTGAAAATGATGAACAGAAAAATATAAAGATACTTCCCTGCTCCCCATTAGAATGTCTGATAGGCAACTTCATGAGAGAAACTCTCTACGTCTGCTCGGTCTCACGTTGACTGCTGATCTGAGATGGAACAAATACATTGAGTCAATTGCTTCGTCCACCGCAAATAAAGTTGGCTCTCTGTGCCGCACCAGGAAATTTTTCTCCCCGGAATCGATACTTCAAATATACAAATCAACCATTCGCCCTTTCATGGTGTATGGCTGCCTTATATGGTCTAGAGCCCCTTCTGTTTGCCTCGGCGTTCTTGATAAGATCCAGAGGCGGATATGCAATATAATTGGCCCTGTTCTGATGAATTGCTGTTAGAATTTTTCCCGGAATTCATTAATGGTAATATTTTCTTGTCAAAAATTCATTCCCGGTATTTTTTTTATTTTTAACAAAAATATATTCCTGGTAATATTTTCTTTATATTTTACAAATATGTTTTTCCGGTATTTTCTTCAAAAAATACATTGCTGGTAATATGTTATTTATTTTTTAATTTTTTTTTAGAGATATTTTTATTTTTTTATGAAAAATGTTACTACGAAAATGTAGTGCTTGGATTTTTACTATAAAAAGGTGTGCTTTTACTTTTATAGTGTTTTCAACCTAGCTTTGGGGTTAACTATTTGCTCATATTTGCGACCCTAATAGGTGCTAACACCCAGGGTCAGAGTGGCCCTGGAAATAACAGAATGTTCCATGCATCGCAAAACCTCCTCAAAGACCTTGCTGCCGAAAGTAGTTTATCATCATACACAGGAATTTTGTAAAGGGAAATCCTAGGTAATACAGGCAACAATATAATTAATACAATTCAAAATTATTTAAATATGGCTGGAATAGTTCTTTTATTATATAAAGAAATAGAATAGTTCTTATTTTATATAAAGGAAGATTCGTTGCACATTTGTTTCTATTCTCTTCGTTTTCTCGTATATCACTCAACCAATTTAGCTCTCCGTTAATTAACTTTCAAAGATCTGTCATCAAGAATACTCGACAGACACTTATAATTCGACGTATAGAAATCCGTTCTCATTCTTTTCCTGATGCGTAATAATCGTAACGAATATGACGATCACTGACGTCAGCACTTCTACAACTCCCAGGAACACGCCACTCTCCCGAACATCGCGAGAGAACTGGACATCTTAGGCACTTAAGCATCGTTATTCTCTAAGTAACAATAGAATACTCAATCGATTCGATCTGATCCATTTGATAAGGTTAATTGCTTACTGCCTCAAATGATAAGACGCTCAATTCGACTGTTGAAGATCAATTTGAAGTTTTTAACTTTGATAAGAAATGATTTCCGTCCTCAGCGAATGGACATTGTGTCAACACCTTTTGGTATGACGGATAATTAAATAAAATTTATTTCGTCTGTGCAAGACTGATTGATAGTCTTCCGAAGTGTTCATGAACGCCTCCTCCTCCTCCTCCTACCATGAACAGAAATCGAAAACTCTACTAAATCATTTGGACATTATAGTCCAGTTGTGTAATGTCACAGTAGCGATGACACCGACAGTTGATCAAAGTTTCATTATTGATCGATTTATGACTTGACCATGGCAATCATTCATGCTATAGCAGGTGCCCACAAAAAATAGTTTAGTGCAACTAAATGTAATTTAGCACCTGGTGAGGATCGACCTGTGTCAATCATTTCAATTTTCAGATAGAGAAATGGACGAAGTTTCTCTCATGAAGTTGACTATCAGACATTCTAATGGGGAGCAGGGAAGTATCTTTATAATTTCTGTTCATTTTCGGCATAAATCTTTAACAATTTCTCCTTTTGTTTCCTTAGGTCGTATATGGTTGTTATTCCAATGCCAAATTTTTCAGTCATATGCTTCAAACTTATACACCTGCCTAGTTTTTCCAAGAGTTTGACTTTCTGTGCTATTGATTATCATAAATTTTTCCCCAGTATTTTCCTCGTCACTTTGAAAGATTGATTTAGTCCTTTTTTACAGCGCATCCACACTTTAAAGATGACTTGAAGTCAAAAAATATATCTATATTGTACATTTTCTTTAGCTAATAATTACTCGGTAATACAAGTTTTATTAATTAATCCATAGCTGGAGGGAGAATAGGCGGATTCAAACCATTCTCAAGGGTATTTGCACGTAACCGAATATAGCGATTCCCACCCTTGGACTGGAACTCAGCTCTCCAAACTATTACTGATTACCCGTCCCGCACGTCGAAGCTTACAGCCTCTGGTATTCCCAAGAGCTCACCCATCTAGATACTGACCAGGCATATCTTTGCTTTACATCGGTGATCGTACGAAAACTAGTGTTTCAACATAATATGGCCGTAAGACATTTCTAGTGACGTTATACGAAGAATGAATTGATAAAATAACCGTAAATTTAAAAAACTTGTGTTAGTCGTAACTATAAAAGGCGGAAAACAGATTTGAACGAATAAGAGACCCCATGGCTTATAAATAAATTATATATATATATATATATATATATATATATATATATATATATAAAGAAAGAAAGAACAGTAAGATATATAATCCGCTGTTCTTATAGATATTTTTTTTTACAAAATAATGCTCAGTGTTAATTAACTGATTTAAAATATGGCTTTTCGCTACACAGTTCTAACCATGTTTCAAAAATGGAAGCTAAAAGCTTCGAATTTAATTTTGTAATTAAATTAAAGACATTACTTCCATTTCATTCTCAAGCGAATTCGCTTGAAGATGAAACGGAACTAATGTCTTTGATTTTTAACTGTTAAAATTACGGCGATCTCATCAGTAGATCAAAACAAGGCTATCTTTGGACTATCGATGAACTCACGGCTCAGTGGAATACTGGCATATATATATATATATATATATACGTATATTTGGGCAGCAACCTCTCTTTGAAGTATCTTTCATTACTTACTTTCCTTACTACTACAAAACGGAAAAAATAGGAATGCTGGGAAAACTAAATAAAGAATTAATTCACTCTTTCTTGCCTGCCATATCCAATGAAATATATATATATATATATATATATATATATATATATATATATATATATATATATATATATATATATATATATTGGGTGTTTGTATTTCGGCAGCATTTTTTCATTAATGCATGTTTCATTAAATAATATCGACAAGTTTTGTCTATTTTAATTAAATTCCATTCATATTATCGAATAATCTTTTTATCATTATCACTGAAAAACGAAAGAAAATCAATATGATGATACCTGTTTTTATTGTTAATCTTATCAAAGTTTCCGGCTTACATAAGCCATCATCAGAGATTACAAGTACATTACAATAAATTAAATAATGAATTATTAACAAAGAAGTTAATTTTTTTCCGAATTCTTACGCGGATATTGCAACAACGATATTTTGTTTTGTTTGCATGGAAGATTGATATGCAACGATAAATTCGTGCATAAGAAACGCAGGAAGCAACAAATCACGTTGCGGTTCATAATATCACACATGATGTAATGTATGTAAGCTGAAAAACTCTGAGTGTTGACTCAATGTTCATTTTACACACAACGTACACACACGCACACACACACAAAACACACACACAGAACACACACACACACACACACATATATATATATATATATATATATATATATATTAAAAGAAATATAGATCATATCTTACATTAATTGCTCAACTCGGAGTTTAATGAATCAATTTACAATTGATGGAATTATATATATACATATTTTCTATTTATATGTTGGGTCGACACAGGTTTTTTTTATTTTTCACGATTGCACGAGATATATTATTGTTGGGGTGGAATATTATTGGAGTTACCAAATTTTAAAAGAGCTGTAGTTTAATTTTGAATTTGAATTTAAGCTTACATTACCTTTTAAGATTTATAATCATTTTATTCTATTGTATATTGTTGTATATTATTCTATATTATCTTATCATGGTATATTTTGTTATTGTTATCCTTCGTCTAATTAGGTTAGTATTATAATTATTAGTAACTATCTTAATATTGTTAAAATATAGAGTTGCCCCTCTTGATATCCTTACGCGCCTTCTTTGTTATATTTACGTTTTCAAAATCATCGTCTCCCTAATTTAGAATTTGTATTTCTTATTTCCAACATGATTTTCAATGCCGAGATTTGATGAATGAAAGCCGAGTTCGAATTCCAGTCGATTACATTACATTCACTTAAGTACAATTGCTCTTGGAAAAGTTATGAATCCATCTTTTCTCCTCCAGTTATAGATTAATTTGCAAGGCAGGCTAGACTCTTTAGCGGTGATTGGCGAAAGAAGGAGAAGAAAAACTCTGAACTAAAAACAAGGTCAGTCACAGGGCTAGAAATTTCATCCTGTAAAAACATACTTGCTACGGGAATCAGGGTAGCTAGGCCAATAGGTTGCTGAGATCTATGGCCACATACTACCCACTGGAGTCTACGGGACTTGAGTGTCTAGTATCATATACGAAGTACATGTTTCGTATTTTTAAGTAAACGTTCTGGAGGAGATCGAATAGGGTAAAACCCAGTAAAACATCCACTGCGAGGCAAATCAGACGCCGTCTTAAATTGTTTATTCCTGACATATTGTCAGAAGAAACTAAATTCCGTTGTTCTTTTCAACCAAACATTCTAATAATGGTAATATGATATCTATGTATTTCTATTGAGAGGAGAGTTATAATTCTATCTTTGGCTAAAATCAATTAAGGCAAAAACAGAAAAGAAAAAATTGATAATATATTATCGATTTCTGTCCAATAGGTTAATGCAGATGAACTGGAAGCAGGCATCCTACTTTCGTCTATAGTAACGTGTCACCAATCTTTTTCATATATCTGATTCGTCTGACGTTAACCCCTTAAAGGGATAAAAAAAAGAATGATGGAGTAGAACTTTTATTATTATTTTTTAACCTCACAAAGATGGCCCCTGAAGGTCAATACAATTTCTGTGTGTCTTTGTCCATCCCAAGATGAAGTGAATCTGAATTAAAAACACCATTATTCATTCATTCCCTCTTAATATATTCATATTAATATCTTAAACAACAGGAGACAAAGACACTTTGGGAACAAGTATTTTTTTCTTTTCTGATTTAGATCCTAAATTAAGATCACCATCGTAGCGCCAAATTAGAATGGCCAGCATACCAGCCCCCACTCCACGATCAAAATAAATAGGCCCGGTTCAGCAGTGATTTCGATTCTTACCTGGTGCTTAATCTATTTTGTAACTGTTCCAAACCGATTTATGATTAGTGAATAAAAACTAGTCACTCGAATCTCGATGTTTGGTTTCCATTAAAGGAATTTACCAAATTGTGCACCAGCAGAGAATTAAAAAAAAAGAACGAAAGTTGATTGCGCATTAATTGTATAAAATCAGCGGTGTGCTAGAAATAGTTCTAATCTTCAGACGGGAATTCTCTACGGTTTTTTAAGTCTTATACATGGTTACAGATATTTGAAATCTTTTTAAACAACTCTTTGTTAAATACTCGATATCAGCAAAATTATTCGGTCTACTCGGAACGAATGGTTACGGCTGTATAACCGTGTAACACCGGTTCCCATACGATCACCGAAGTTAAACAACGTCAAGCCAGATCAGTACGTAGATGAAGGGTGACCACAGGGCAATACCAGGTCCTGTAACCGTGAATGTACGGGTGGTGTAATGGATAAGGGCTCGGGATTAGAAGGGCCGAGTTCTAATTCCATTTGAGTTCTTTATATCCACTAATACGCAAATGGATTTGGGAAAGATATGAATCCACCTCTTACACCCCCATCTATAGGTTAATTAGTTCAGTCGTGTTCTAATTCCATTTGAATTGTTTATATCCACTTATACGCAAATGGATTTGGGAAAGATATGAATCCACCTCTTACACCCCCATCTATAGGTTAATTAACTGTCGTGTTCTAATTCCATTTGAGCTCTTTATATTCACTAATACGCAAATGGATTTGAGAAAGATATGAATCCACCTCTTACAGCCCCATCTATAGGTTAATTAGCTCAGTCGTGTTCTAATTCCATTTGAGTTCTTTATATCTACTAATACGTAAATGGATTTGGGAAAGATATGAATCCACCTCTTACACCCCCATCTATAGGTTAATTAGCTCAGTCGTGTTCTAATTCCTGTCACATTCGTTATATTCAATGAAATTTTGTTATGAAGTTAAGTTTTGGGATTTTTCACTGTTATATTTCGAGACCTTTGTGATCGCGTTTCATATTGATATCCAGTTAACATCTTTGTTTTTTGTTTTTTTTCTGCATGCCTGGGTAAATTGGAATAAAAATAAATATCTCGCGAAAAGCAAATGGAAATCTGAGGCTTTATACAAGGAATTACAAAAGAAATCTTTCAGCATAATAATACATATGTATTCTTTGTTAGAAATCAGTTTGTAGATCAGGTTTCATTGATGTATTTTTGAAGAAGAAGAAGAAGCAGGAGAGGAGGAGAAGGAGAAAAAGAAGAAGAAGTGGAGTAGAAAAAGAGAAGGAATGATAGGAGGAGGGGAATAAGCGGCGGAGGAAGAGAAAAAGAGGAAGAAAGGGAGAAGGTTACAAGAAAAAGCGGAACAAGGGAAAGAGAATGAGAAAAAAGCGTAAGAAGGGGAGAAAAAAGAGAGAATGAGAAGAAAAACGAGGAGACAGATGAAAAGGAAGAGGAGAAGGAGGAGATAAAGAAAAAGGAGGATGGTGAACAGGGGAAGAGGGCATGGAGAAGAAGGATGAAGGCAATGAATAGAAAGGGAAATGAAGAAGAAAGAAGTGGGCGAGAAAAAAGTGAGGAGGAAGTTGAAGAAGGATAAGCAATAGGAAGAGGGAGAAGGCGAAGAAACAGAAGAATAGAAAGAAACAGAACGATAAAAATAATAATAATAATAATAAGAAGAAGAAGAAGAAGATTAGACGAATTCGGAGGAGGACGTTAGTGAAGGCATTCAAGGAAAGTCAGTATTTTGAAATATGTTGTATTATGGACGTTATGGCCGCAGTTGCCACGAGTACCATTACTGATGACCAATGATCACGCCTGCGCATTAATTACCCTAATGAAATAGCTGTTTGGCATAAAAGTCAACGTATTTGACTTTGAAGCTGAGATGAATAAAGGCAGAATATTTTTAAGTCGGTTAATGTCTTCGAAAAGCATATTACAAAAATTAAAATTTGCAAAAACAGAATTACGGCATTGGGCTTTAAAAAAACATTTTTTTTTAATAGTTGGCATAAATTCTGCATAAAATAAAACCAAATTAAAATTTTCCTTAATAAAAGGAAACTATAAAAGCCTAACACTATTAACAGGATTTAATTAACTAGAATTTGAAACTTTCCTTTAAAATATTTTTTAATTCCCGAAAATAAATCGTATCGCTGCTGTAATCTTAAGATATTAAAGTTGTCTTTATTTTAAAATATCTGTTTACACTTCAGTGAACACGGGTAAAGTTATTTTAATATATAGCATATTTTACAAGTCGGCAAATGTGTTCTGATCTAGGGGATAATAGTAACTCGCAGACTCGTATCGCCATTATGTTGCATACCTTTAAAATCTCATGGCTCTCATTACATATTTTAATTTTTCCATAAGATATTAAGACTAAAATGAATGTCAATGATGTGAACTCCATCGGACAATACACCTCATGAATCACATAACAAAACTTATCATTCGAATTCTGAATTAGACCGAAAATAGGTCAAGAATTTTACAGATTCGTTAAAGACACCGGAACAAGAAATGCAATCTTTATGCTGACAATTATATCAGTCAGTTAGTTATGTGCCATGAGTGATACACGCTTAGGCGATCATGTATCTTTCGATATATGGCTAACGAGGGAGATTTTTCCCGCAGTAAGTTGCCATTTCTTTCTGCGGTAGACCAGTTGCCATGCAAGACTATAGAACCCGGTCTGTCCTGCTAATTTATATTGCGATACGTGATACACGCTTAGGCGATCATGTATCTTTCGATAAATGACTGACGAGGCAGATTTTTCCCGCACTAAGTTGCCATTTCTTTCTGTGTTAGACCAGTTGCCATGCAAGACTATAGAACCCGGTCTGTCCTGCTAATTTATATTGCGATACGTGATACACGCTTAGGCGATCATGCATCTTTCGATATATGACTGACGAGACAGGTTTTTCATGCTGTTGATTGTACAGTGTAACCCGGATATAAGAGAGTTTGTCGGGACATGAGAATAGGTCTCTTATATCAGGGTTTCTCTTATATTCGGGTTTGGTCTATTTTGTTTAGGTAAGTATGGCTCTAATTTGGGAACAGATAAAATCTCTCTTATATCCAGGTTTCTCTTATATCCGGGGCTCTTATATCCGGGTTACACTGTATTTCTTTTTGCGGTAGTCCAGCTGCCATCCAAGACTATAGAATCCGGTCTGTCCTGCTACTTACCGATAACTGGAGAAGAAGGGTATTAGCACGTAAGTGAATGTAATGGATTCGACTGGAATTCGAACTCCGCTCTCCGATTCGTCAATCCGAGCCGCTACCCATTGCTCCACCGATCAGAAAGAGCAATCAGTCAGTTAACCCTACCCTGCTTTTAAACCCATAGCTGGGAGCTGATGAAATGGATTTATAACTTTCCCAAGTAAGTAAATGTAAAGAACTCAACTTGAACTCGAACTCTGCTCATTCCGAGCCTTTATTTACTAGACTCCACGTAAAAAAGATCTATACATATGTTTTCTAGATTATGCAAAAGCGTTTTATAAAGTACGTCACAAGGAACTTTTTGGAACTGCTAGGTAACTTTCATATATCTGGGAAAGATGGTTTGGAAAGTGTAACACTCATAAAGGGTTATTGAAGTCAAGAAGGACAGGAGAAAAGAGCTCTTAACTTACCTAACTTACTTTAGGAGAGATAGTAAAAATACAAAATTTACTAGGAGCTAGATAATCAGGGAATTGTGAAGAGCTATGATCGTTAATGTTCTGGGGAGGTACAGCATAAAGAAGAAGAAGAAGAAGAAGAAGTAGAAGCCAAATTGGTCATAGCGTTTTTGGTGATGTTACTTCTTAAGAGGGTGGCGATCATGCCTCTCCACAATTTCCTCTATTTTTGTAGCTCTTATTAATCTCCTTTTTTTCAAACTTTTGCTATTTCTCCTAAATTCTGTTCTGGCATCCATTCAAATTATGTAGGCTATGCGATTGTTTTCAGTGATAGAAAATGTCGATTTGGTCATAGCGATTCTTGTCGTAGTCCCAAGCTTTAAGGATATATCATGAATAGTTTTATGCTATGCTACCCGAGCCAGGGGTTGAAGTCGGAGAATCGCTGGGAAAAGAACTAGAGGTAACTGAACACAGCAGTATAGAAACAAGGCTAATTCGACATGAAGAGCAGAACGGGGACAGTTAAATTGGCCAAAGCAGAAAGGAAAATGCAGGCACATTCCTATCATTGAGTAATGGTACATCTAAATGATGAACACCGATATAAAGCATTGAGTAATGTACAATAAATATGGCTGAATTCTTATAGATAATTACAATTGATGCAGACAAAACAATCTATTTTTATCTTTTTATGTACCATATCCTTTCAGTACGTAGGCGACTATGGCTCTCCACCTCCCTCTATCCCTTGCAGCTCCCAACAACCACAGACCACGTTATATCATCCACTTGCTTAAACCCACCAGTTATATCACTCATTGTTTTCCCTTGTCTCTCTTACCCTCTATTCCACCCGTGAGTATCAGATTCTCCAGGCCCTCCGTCCTCATTATGTGTCCCAGAAACTTCAGCTCCCTCTTCCTGATGTTAAGTATAAGCCGCCTCCTTATTTGCAACCTCTCTAAGATCTTACCGTTGCTCGCACGTTGGGTCCATCATATCCTTAGCATCCTTCTAAAGAATTACATTTTTGTCGCTTCGAGTCTATTCTTCATCTTTGAGGAAATCGTCCAACATTCGCTGCCATAAAGAAGGACATATGTCACGTAACAGTTCAGTATTCCCAAAGAATCAAGGAATCTTTTTCCAGATTTTGGAATGTGTCCTTGGCCATCCTAATACGTCTACGGATCTCAGTGTTACATTTACCGTCCATTGTCAATCCGTTTCCCAGATATTTAAACTTCTGGGTTTGCTTTATTCTAGTGCTCCCGACCTTGAAATCGCATTTCCTGCTTATCCTCTTATTAATGACTATGCATTCTGTCTTCTTGTAGTTTATACCTAGTCCCTTCTTCTCACTCTCAATTACTACCTTCGGTAGGAGGTTTTGTAATTTCTTTTCCGTGTCTGCTATAAGTACTGCCATCTGCTTATCTTATGTTGTCAAAATTTTGGCCGCCAATGCTAAATTTCCAATTCTCTCACCATTGCCTCGCTGTATAGGTTAAACAATTCGGGTGAGAAGACCTTATCTTACGCCTCTTTCTATCTTTGTATATTTACTGAACTCGTTCTCTATGCGCATGCATGCTGTTTACTATCAGCATAGGTTATTGATTAGACTGATATCTTTCCCGAATATATGAAGTTTGTTGACTAGTTCGATCAGATCCTTTTAGTGTACTTTGTCGAAGTTCTTTTGCGTAGTCTATGAAACATGGTCCACGTCCTTCTGAGTCTGTATCACTCTTTCTGATAACATTCTGAGCGTTCCTTGTTCCACTGTCTTTAACAAACCCACACTGTTCTCGTCTTAACGCTGGCCTGATTCTGCTGCGCACTCTCTTCAGCAGAATAAGGATGATTAGTTTTGTTACGTGGCGCATTAGGCTTATTTTTCGGTGGTTCGCATTCGTTTGCGCCTCTTTTCTTAGGCATAGCTACGAAGATAGATCTGCTGAGGTATTCCGATATATCCCCGCTGTTTTAGATTTAATTTGTTATTGCAGTGACTTGTCTATGCCAAAGTCATCTACGGCTGTCAACATATTCGTTACAATTCCGTCTGGCCCGGCTGCAATGTTTCTGATCAATTTGGCCAGTGCTGCTTTTAATTCGGTTTTCAGAATTCCAGGTCCGGTAGTATTTTTTTGTATTGCTGGTTGTCCCCTTTCGTCGAGGAAGAGTTATTCAATACACTCACTCCAGCGTTGAAAAATATTTTCCTTCTCTAGTATGATCGTTCCATCTTTTGATTTTTGGCAGCCTGTTGACGAGCATGTCTTCTGTCCTGTTAGTTTTCTTATTTGTTTGTGCTTGTCTCTTTTGTTGGTAGTACTTATAAATAATATGTTTGTGTCAACGCAGAAGAGGGAATACGAGTGAGTGTATGGAGAATAAACATTGTTTAGTGCGGTGATTCCCAGTGCTATTCTCTTGAAAGAGAACGGTACATAAACGAGGAAGAAATGTTAGTCTATCTTCTCAGAGTTTCGAAGATTTCAGATGTCTATTCGCGAAAATGAAATTCAGAAGAAAATAATTCCATAACATTACAAGATCTGCATAATTTAGGTAAACTATCAACCGGCTCCGAGGATAAACTAATACAGTCGAGTGGAAAGTGGACGCCATAATATTTACTTGCCACCAGGGAAAAAGGAGCTATCTGGCGAATGGTAATTGAAGAACTGGACCAGAAGAGCGGTCATTTCGATCCAATTATGCTGACCAAACTGATATATTAATTTGATACTTTTAGAATTTAAGCGTATTCAAATTACGGAGATGGGTGTGTCGCGTGCTGGAGAGAACAGACACTGAGGGCTGTGAGAAAACCAATATTATATCCGACTTTTTCAACACCACCCCAAACTAAATGTTCTAAGCCTGCAATCTTCAGAGGAAATCACGCGTATATCAACATCGGGGCAAAATATATACAATAACCTAATTAGACTATAGACAATAAATGCATGATTTATTGTAATACCTCGACATATAAGTCCGTTAAAATTTATAACGCCAAAGAAAATATGTTAAATTCATTATTCAATGAAATTTTCAGCATACTGCCGCCATCCTTGTTAGAAATCTTCACTGCATTTGGAATATCGATTTACAGAGCTAAAATGTTTCTATTATTCCAAATTGTTTTCGGAACATTGTTTTCATCTTTGCCGTTTTGAAGCAAGAGTTTATATTTCGCCTTGCTGGACATGATTACATATTCTAAAATTAATTAAGGTTAATAACCTGCGTAGTTAGCAGACTTATTTCTTCATCTGCTGTATTTGCTTTCGTATAAGACGCGATTTTTTTTTTATTTTGAAATGTATCAAAAAACTACGCTGTGTCTAATACAGCCGTGTTAGGACAGAGGATTTGCAAATGATGATTAAATAAACATTTATAACACTTTTTTTATCTTTTTGCCGCTTACTGTTTATGGCTGACTGTACTGTTTGCTGAAATAACATTTTCCGTTAGAATGCATTTAGTTTTTCATTGTTGCTTGTTGTGTGCTACTGGCAATATTCAATGAAATATTTTGCTTTGTCTGCATCTACTGTAATGTTATATATAAAGTACAGTTTATGCATGTTTGTGCGTGTTTGAATCCAGGCAAATCTCCAGCTCCCACTGCTTCGAGTTCAATGATCCGGCTCGGGAAACAACTACCTGACCCCGTCTTATACAGGGACTACGGGGAATTTTTGGCCTTGTTTCGTCGGAACGCCAGAAGTTGGGGACGGCAAAAGAATCACTTGTGAGGACTGCACCATCAAAAACAATGTCCAAGCTTTGACGTTTCTCCACAGCAACGAGGCCACCATCCTTCAACATCGCCCTAGTTGTGCGGGCCAGGTGTCCAGAATGCATCCTAATCGACTCCCTGGTATCATCCTGTTTGGAGAGAACGGCAGCGTAGCAGGCTACGCGGAGGCCCAAAACGACGCTTCAAGTGTCCGTTGAAGACTTCCCTGACACAAATCAAAATAAATCCTGAGATCTGGGAAACCTTTGCTGCGAATCAACCTCCCTAGCATAGAACTATCCGGGTTGTGGGTGTTGTTGGCTCGATTCTGTCGCGTCCAACCATCTACATAAAGAGTATCTACGATATGCTGTATGGAAGGCCCGACTAGCTCAACCGCGACCACCACCGACAGTCCATTGTGCTTACAACTCTCCAGGAATAGCCTGGGCCTTCGCAGTCATCTCCGGTAAAGGAAGGGAGAAAGCGATAGGAAGAGAGAATGCCGATCCCAATACTAGAGTGCGGAAGACTGATTTACTAAATATGGGATACATATTATAATGTTCAAGGAAAAACGTTATTGATTAACAAGGACAAATCTCCACATTTGACTCCAAATCTGATCTCTATGGAAGTTCCCAGTTCCACCCTGACGCGGGGTGGTAGCACCTGTTAGGGTCCCAGCTATGGGCAAATAGTTAACACCTAAACTTGTGTAAAAATAGGTTTTAATACCGGAAATACTTTGTAACAAAAAAATTATTACCAGAAATAATTTTTGAAGGAAATATTATTATCAGCAATACTTAAAAAAAATACTAGCAATAGAAACAACTATACATTCTTTGAAAAAAATAGGACCAGCTATAGATTTCTTCAAGGAATAATATTCCCAGAAATAGATTTTTGAAGAAAAACATTACCAGCAATAAAAATTTTTATCGGCATTAATAACCTATTGAGGTCGATATGCCGTATACAAAAACTAAACCAAACCAAAACTTAATCATATTCTGGTGAATAACTATAAGAGATAAGCCGAATGGATGTTGAAGCCCAGTGGTATTGAACTTGCTTTTGACAATTCCCTTTTCTTCTGAAGATATGTGTGGGCGAATTGTGATTTCCCAGGTCTTTCCGGTGAATTATTTTTATTATCTAATTCTACAACATTAGTACTTCAGACAAAAATGAACAAAACACGATGCCAGATATTTTTACGCTTCTTTTTACCCTCTCTCTTCGTATATACATACATATATATGCATAGAAATATACATACATACATACACACACACACACATATATATATATATATATATATATATATATATATAAATAATAACACATACAAATATATATACATATATGTATATATATACATTCATATATATATATATATATATATATATATATATATGCATACAAATAAATGTACACATATATATATATATATATATAAATAATAACACATACAAATATATATACATATATGTATATATATACATTCATATATATATATATATATATATATATATATATATACATATATATATATATGCATACAAATAAATATACACATATATATATATATACACAGATATATATATATACATATGTATATATATATATATATATATATATATATATATATATGTACAAATATATACATACATATATACATATATATAAACATACATATATATACATATATATTTGTGTGTGTGTGTATGCATTACGCACACAGACATATATATATACATATACAAAACAACATATATATATATATATATATATATATATATATAAAGGTATGTGACTTTTCTAATAAGGACAATTTAAGGCTATGAGTGTGGCCATCTACTAGATTGCTGAAGTGGTGCTTGCTACTCTACAACACAGATTTGCTTTTTAGCGCTAAGTATTGACTCCAGTTAATATAAAACATTATGTCCTCATTGACAGAGGCTGATATGGATATCATCATTGACTCATCTTGTGTAAAAACTGAATTGATGATAGTTTTCATTATTAGGGGTGCCACATTGAGGCCAAACACCAAGCATGTCAGACAATATCTTGTTTCTTTAATTATTACTGTCTGAAATGGTCAGTGACTCATGAACTCTTATCTGCAAGTAGGCCCTCTGCAAGTCCAGCAAGGTACCACACACATCCACATGTTTGTTTAGTTCTATGAAATCCATTACTGGTCACACTTTGTCATTGGTAAATGGCTGCACAATGGTCCTCAGTAGAATTATTTTTTTTTTGATTGGGGGACACTAGCCATTCCTGGGGATATGGCATAATCCAACCATTAGTAATTTATATTTGCAACACTTCCTCGTATATGTGGCCCAGATCATTACAACAATAGCATCGCAGGTTTTCTTGTGATCATTGATATGCATGCCTCTTACCACTTAGACTCTCACAATCCCTAGAAACATTGTTGGGACCACTACATTTATAGTATATACAGCCTTCATGCCTGTTGGCAAGCAGGGGAGGATATAAGAACATAAAATATAATAACAAAATATAAGAAATCAATAAAGAAAATTAAAATAAGGATTTCGCCTTTATACAAATATTTTAACGGGTGTGTTTCTTCGTCGATACTGCGAATTAATTCATTCTTTCTTTCCACTCTGACCCTGGCGCGATATTATATTGCTGCCGGCTATGGCCAATAATAACATCAGACGCCATTACTATGGCGGTAGGTCAATTCAGATGAACGAGATACCAAATTCAGAGACCAGATAATTTACTCCATTGAACTCGTTTAATTAATAATTAATTAGAATGTAACGGGCATTAATTGAAGCTCGTAATATTGATTAGGTCAGCAAGAATTTAATCATGCCAGCATATGAAACGCTCGATATTAAGAGAGGAAAATGTGAAACATGATATATGAAGGAAAAGTTATCTCGTTCTAATCAAAATATGCACGTACAATTAACGTAGCGCACGAACTTCTCATCACATGAAATATCCCGCACCGGCTAGCAGAAATAGATCGTTATATGAGCGAGTGCTGGCCAATCTGCTCGCAGATGAAGACGAGACTTGAAGCCACAGACATATGGTTCTGCAGAGGATGCTGAGAATAGAATTGGCCGAACTTGTGGGCAACATCGAAGTTCTAGAGACAATGGCAACAAAATTGCCACTTATTCATAGCATCAAGAAGAAAGAGCTGAGATATCTTGCGCGCATAATGAGGAAAAGCGGCTCGGAAAAAAAGGGCAGAACGAAGGCAAAAGGGACAGAGGAAAATAACGCATAAACTGACTCGTCAGCTTGAGTAAATGAAAGGCGGCGCAAAGTTGATGTGAAATAATAATTTCCCAACATTTCTTCGCTCTTAAGAGATGAATATTTAAAAATATTTATGAAATAAATTATAACCGAAATGGATTTTTAAGGATTTTCTATACTTATTATTATTATAATTCCTCTGTTACTTACATTGAGGTCTCTTTGGAATTATCCCTACCAATTTGATTATAGTGGTGAAGGATTCGTGCAGGACCAGCCACACTTTTTGAAGGGCCGAATACAGACAACTGGTGCACTAAGTGCCACAAGGTCCCCAAACGACCCTCCGCAGTTTTTTATTTCAGAGTTTTCCTTCTCTTAGACCAGTTGCCATACGAGGCTATAGAACCCAGTCTGTCCTGTTTTTTACCCATAGGTGGAGGGAGAAGGAGAGGATTTCCTAAGAGTATTAGCACGTAAGTGAATGTAATGGATTTTACTGGAATTGGAACTCGGCTCTGCCATTCCTCTACCCAAGATATATATATATATGTGTGTGTGGATTATTTGTGTCCGTGTTTATGTGTGTGTTTTTGAGTGTCTGTGTGTGTACTCACAGGAGAAAAGAATCAATACCACCTGCACTATTTCATTAGCTTAAGAAGTTACAAGCGGATGTTTGTGTAATGATAAAAGAGGTTGACCTTTGCTAATAATAAATAAATGACTTACCATGTTACAGATCAGGTAGTTGTTGTACGGTTATCTAACATGGAGTTGCGTATTGAGGAAAACTGTTTTGTAGTAATTTTATATATATATATATATATATATATATATATATATATATACGAAGAAAAATATACGGAAAAAAAAAACTAAAATCCTTATATGCAATTATGCGGCTTTAATGTTAATATAATGTCAACGTCGGACGTTTCGATCTAATAGACCATCTTCAGGACACATTCATAAAACATAATTAACATTCGACCATATTCAATTCAACATGAAAAAGACGATGGACATAAGAGCAAGACCAATCAAAACAGATAACTGAAATCTTTTATAAGATCAGCGTTCCGTTTAAATATGATCACGTCGTCGTCACGTGGGCGATGTTGTGAAAACGTATTCCTAAAATTCGAGTATTTTGAATAAAAAACGAAAAGAATTTTATTTTGATCTAAAACTTATATGTACGTTTGTCGAGCATTAATCTTGCTAGAAAATTGGAAATATTAAAGAAGGCAGGTCTAGTGTTCACCGTGCGTGAGATAGATATTATATCTGCTTCATAAATCCGCCTAAGATTTTTAAAATCGAAATTATATAAACAATGCTTTAGTTGTACACACAAAAAGAAATATTAATAATAAAAAAGGGAAAGCCAACACTTAATAGCATTAACTATGTACACGGCCATAATATGCTGACCGTGTTTACAAAAATAAAACACTCCTATAACTTTGGATAGATACATTAAAATAAGACCACACAATGACCATTCAGTTAGAAATAAAAATTAAAAAAAATAAAAAAAAAACATATAATGGCTGAAAAAAAAACGAAAGTGCGTGGATGTGCAGAACATCCGGGACAATTTGTACACCCTTTGTGTCCAGAAAAGAAAACACTAATATGAAGACAAGAAAAGGTGCTGAATCGCAGTACCATGCCTGTTGTTTTTAACGAAAGATGCATAAAATAGGGTTTGATTCCCAAATACACGATATATATATATATATATATATATATATATATATATATATATATATATATATATATATATATATGAATGGGAAAATAAAGTTGATCATACAACTGGAATATTTAAGTATATTAATTTCGGGTAACTTTGCCCATTTAACTGTTGTATGATTTTCAAAAATTAAACTTAGGTAGAAGGATGTTTGGTTATGCTATAATATGCCTCATGGATGAGGTTGAAGAATTCTTTTTATTTTATGTGAAAATGGGTCTCCTATTGCTATCTGTTTAAATTGCAGTCTGTTTGGCTCATTAGGGTCACGTGATAATGCATAGTAATTTTTGCGTCAAAAATTGTCAGAATTTGGGAGTGTCATCATTCACTGGCGCCGCTAATGACAGAGAGTTAAGTTGTTCATGACATGACATATATATTCAATGTACTTCAATATATACATACGTATATATATATATATATATAATATAAAAGGCTAAAACACTAATATTCCAGGGTTATAATTTATTACATTGGAATCGGAATCACGATCCAATTCATCAGACCTAGAAATTAAAATTTTTGAATTTGTAGGTCTGATGAATTTTTGAATTTGTAGGTTTAATTTATATTATATTCTTACTCTGAGTTCTACATCATTGATTCTATCCTCTTGGAATTTATAAATATATATATATATATATATATATATATATATATATATATATAGATAGATAGATAGATAGATAGATAGATATTAGTGGTATATATATATATATATATATATATATATATATATATATATATATATATATGACCCTCATACGTCGAACACGATGGGAGAGTCCACCAGATATATATATATATATATATGTATATATATATATATATATATATATATATATATATATATATAGAGAGAGAGAGAGAGAGATAGATAGATAGATAGATAGATAGATATTAGTGGTATATATATATATATATATATATATATATGACCCTCATACGTCGAACACGATGGGAGAGTCCACCAGATATATATATATATATATATATATATATATATATATATATATATATATATATATATATATTGAATGTGCATTTAGGCAGTACTTCTTCTATAGATATTTCATTAAAGAGAGTGACAAGTTACTCCGATTAAGCTTTTTTATTTTATTTTTCTTGTGTTCGAACAAATGTTTTCTTTTTTTGGACGAGACAATGCAGAAAATGTCTAAATGTTGTGTAATTACGAGCACTTTCAGCTTTACTTTTAGTCATCATCAACGATGATTCCATTTCTGTTTTTTTTTTAATTTTTAACTGTATATATGTGTTGTGCTTATGTATTTAGGTATATTTTATTTTCAGAACACAGTGAGCACATTGCCGCCGTATTCGTAGATAATATTTTTGAGTGTTGGCTTTTTTTCCTTTTTTTTATTATTAAGGCTGTCATTATTTTCAACCTTTTTTGTTTACATGTAGAAGAGGCTATGATGCTTCTATTTTCTACTAGTATTTTTCAGATGTGTATTTTTAAATGAGTTCTAATGAATGTGTAGTGGGATAGGTAAAACGTAAGGCGTCTGGATAGGCGTATAGTAGTGTGACAATTTGGACAGCGAACCATATATAAAATAACGTAATATAATTATATATATATATATCAGGAACAATATTGAGCAAAATATATCAGAAATTGGGAGAAAAAGTTATCATCACTTTCGTTATTAGATATCACACTATTTCTGACAGATATTCTATTATCACGGGGAAGGATATCTAACAAACAAAACTGATGAAAAGAAAAAGAAAAAAAATCTCATTTTTGACCGCCAATGCCGTTGTCTTTTCTTTTCCTCGACTGATAACTCTCTTTCTCTATCGACCGGTGCCGTTATCGTTTTATCTTCAAGGAAATGACAGAATACTTTGAATAATTCCTTGACTACCTCAGATGTCGCCATCGTCATTGATCTTCAAGTGCCTTGACCGGAAGACAACCACATCGCTGCTAAAATCATTGATATCCGCTGTAGATTGATTCTAGTACAAAGAAAGGAAATCTCTCCCCGAAGAGAAAAGTTATCGGTAGTTGAAGAAAACAGGTAATCGTCTCTCATTTTTGGCTATCATGGAAATGAATGAATGGAGCAACAAAACGGAAAACTCGGGATTGGACGGGGATTTTGCGATGAAGCCTTTCGTCCAAATTTACATATCGAAAATATTTGAAAAAAGAGTCAAAGAAAAGAATTTTAGTAAGTGTACAAGTCCTTTCGACAATTTCAAATTGTCATCATCACACACTTCCAAAAATATATTTAGCTGTCAATAAATAGCATAATATAAAAGTCATCTTTCGGTCTATACATGTCTTAGTGTTTGCTTTGTACGGGAAAATTGCACTCAGAAGATGACAATTTGAAACTGTCGAAAGTACTTGGCCTGTCACTTCAATCTGACAAAAACTCAACTATGAGTATCGTATTATTCAAGAAACTGATAGTAAATTAATGTGTCATTAATTCTTGTTAGTGAAGTGATTTCGCCATTAATCCCATTAATATTTTGCTAATTGATTCTTTGAATAAATTCCTTCTTTATGTTATATATATATATATATATATATATATATATATATGTGTGTGTGTGTGTGTGTGTGTGTGTGTGCTTGTACGCGGGGTGTAACAGCAAAATTGTCAAATGATGTAACAGCATGTGATCATTGTTCACCGCACAAAATGTTTAATGTCTAAAAAATGTTTACAAAAGAGGGAACAGTAGAGAGGAAAAGGAGGTTACAGGAGGTTACAACAGCATGAGGGATCATTATTTCAACTCAGAGCTAAATACGTTCATATTGTTCAAAGTAGAACCCAGGAGTGTTATGAAAAGCTAGGAGAATTCCAGTAAGATATCTTTAATAAATTCTAAGATACAACAGTTTAACGCTTAATCTAACGAATGGACAATTTTGCTGTTACACGATTTGTACAGTTTTGCTGTTACACCCATCATATATATATATATATATATATATATATGTGTGTGTGTGTGTGTGTGTGTGTGTGTGTGTGTGTGTGTGTGTGTGTGTACACATATACGTGTGTGTGTATATATGCATGTGTGTGTGGTGTGTGTGTGTGTAATTTTGCTGTTACAAGCATTATATATATATATATATATATATATATATATATATATATATATATATGTGTGTGTGTGTGTGCGTGTATTTATAGGTAAAATTACTCAATATCCGGTAAAGATCGTGTGTAAATATACGAAGTGTGGACACTGATTTCGCCACCTCAGGCAATATGGGTAGCGTAGTTCGATATTTCCGTTTTATTGTGTTATTCTAATGCCAATTAAATAGGCGAAAACTGTTAGTTTCAGTTGGTTAAGAATCCGCATAGTACGGCCGTCTTTGAGGTAACCAATATAGCTTTTGCTTTTCTAGGCCATCTACCGATGTGTTAACAATTATTACCCAAATGATCTTTCATGTTTTAGATAACAACTGCGAACCTCTGGCTATATCTTTTGACATCGCGAACACGTTTGTCAGATTTTGGCATGCTGACCTCCATCACAAACTGAAAGATTATGTTGTTTCCGACCGAAATTTTCATTTCATTCTGTTTATATACATATATATATATATATATATATATATATATATATATATATATATATATATATGATGGGTTATATATATATAACAAATCGAACGATGAAAGTTATCTTGAATGACCACTCTTCTATATCTTTTCAGATTAATCCGAATGTCTCCGCCCCCGACTATACCCTTGGATCTGCTTTTTTTTATCTTCATCTCCAACCTTCACGGTGTTATCTATTACCAACTGGGCATTTATACTGATGATGCAAGTATTTACTACAGCCTTAGGAGTAAATCCAAAATATCCTATAAATGAAAAACTGACTAATGATCTCGAAAATGGAGTTCAATTTCTTGTCAAAAGAAATAGCTTATAAATTTAAACTCCTCCGCAACGAAACTGTTTTCTTTTTGTCATCTTAGAGAATTTTTTTTGCCATTGATTCGCATAGCTGATACAGAGGTGGAACGATTATATTTAATTGATGTCTGCTAGGAATGTCGGTTCATTGTGCCGTCCCAGATATATTTTACCTACCAGAATCCATCTTCTTCTTTTATAAATCTATCATTCGTTCGTGTATTGAATATGGCTGTCAGATCTGGTTTGACATTCCTGCTATATATCTCGAGATTCATAACAAAATACAAATTGGACTCTGTAATTTTATCGGTCCTGGCATCTGGACTCCAGACATGTTTGCACCGCCGTAACGTAGGTTCCTGCGTCATTTCTATAGATATTTTCAGGACAATTTTTCTGATGATCTTTCCCCCTTCATACCTTCAGCGTGGCACTCAATTAGAAACGGGAATATCACCATTTTACTGTTGTGATAGCAAGATGCAACCGTATTTTTCGATTCTGACAGTTTCTTCTTTTCTCGAACTTCTCGTTTGTCGTACTCTTTTCAGTTTCTGTCTTCCATGTCATCTACAACCTCAAAAATTTAAATCTAACATCAATCGTTATCCTTTATCTTCCTGAAACTTGTTTTCTTATTGCCCTTTCTCATTACTAAGATTTTCGGATTCATTTTTCGCATTCTTCAGTCTTAGTGGCATTATCGTCTTGGCTAAGACTCGAGTTCTTCTTTCTCCTCTTTTAACGGCATTCACCTGAGGTGGGTTGAGCCGGCTCCAATATTGGAGTTTCATGGGAATTTGGAATTCACAAGCACATGTACAAAATATATTTGGCAATATTTTTTCCTTTCAGCCTACCTGTTCCGTCCTGTCTGTGGGCTACAGTGTTATCATTTCACGGATATAATAATGCCCATAAAGGGAGAAACGTATTTGGGAGAATAAATCATTCTTCTAAATATTCTTGTTATACGGTGATTAGATTTCAAAACTTAAATAGGTGATAAAATCCATTTTGCAAGACTTGATTAAATTCAATTCTTCGATCAATGCTATTCACGGCGAGTAGTGCGTCTGCATTAACTATTATTATCTATTCTGTGTCGAAATATCGTATTTTCATTGTGAATTCAACTCAGTTACCCGTATGATATAATGGCTTCACCGCTTAAATTAATTTATGGAATAATGTGTTTTTCTTCTTTTTTTTTTTTGGTGGGGGGGGTCTTTTTCATCCCCTTAGTTATGAAGCTGTTTCATTGAGATATCGTTAACATTATTGGCAATAAACAATTTCTTGTTCATTTAAAATATATAACCTAATTATTTACAAAGACAAGAACCTAATAATTGGTGTGTTGTGTAAGGGTCAAACGTTTACTTTTTTATTTACGCACATCTTTCTTGATATCTATCTATCTTTCGTGTTACAAAAGTAGTAATAAGAATTGCAACGTTTAGGAGTAATGGATAGAGGCTCGGATTGAGAAATCGGAGAGCCGAGTTCGAATTCCAGACGAATCTATTACGTTCACTTACGTGCTAATAAATCCTCTTTTTCCCCCAGCTATGGGTAAATAGCAGGACAGGTCGGGTTCTGTAGCCTTGAATGGCAACCAGTCTACCACAGAAAGAAATGGCAAACTACTGCGGGAAAAATCTGCCTCGGCAGTCATGTATCGAAAGATACATTATCGCCTGTGTATCACGCATGACACATAACTGATCTGACGTTTAGTGTGGGAAGAATATTTGGAGGGTGTAAAATAATTCATCACCCACAAGATTGCTTAGACGCTTTTGAAATCTCTCAAGGATGGTAAAAAAGGGATTGGGTAGTTCCAGTAATATTCTATTTTTAACACTTGTGACGTAACGAATATCGGCTCGGAATGAGAAATCGTAGAGCCAAGTTCGAACTCCAATCGTGTTTGCTGCATTCACTTTTAAATATGGGAAGTGTATAGATCCATCTCTTCTTCTCCAGTTGTGGGACGATTAGCCGGACAGACTGAGTCTTAAAGTCTTGGTTGGTAAGAAATCTACCGCAGAAAGAAATGGCAACCTTCCACGGGAAACTCTTCTGCCTTGTCATTCATAAGTCGAAAGATAACCGATTGCTCAAGCGATGGTACTTGACACTAAAAAATTAAGCAAGTCAAGAGGCATCAGGTACTTTCTAGAGCCGTATGAGAAGGCGAAAGTTTTTCCAGTTTCACATGCTCGTCGCAAACTAGTCCGATATACGTCCCGCCTTTTTAATCGACGAGGGAAGATATTGAAGATCTTCAGGATGACCCTGATGTGATCATAGTAACGCTTGCATTGACCGACAACACCCCATTCGCCTGGCACCAAGTTACTGAAGAAAGCACGTTGCGGGACTGGGTTCTCGAGAAAACTGACTCCTCCTGCTATACTCTACCTTTTAGAGCCAAGTCAGACCTAAAAGGGAGTACTGCTGCTATCTATTGACCGGAGTAGCTCAGTCTTCACTTTCCAGTCTCAATAGATTCAAAAAGCGTCTTCGTGTTCTTATGGGTGATTAATTATTTTCCACGCTACAACGCTTTTCTTACAGATGAAACATCGTAAGCCTATTACTGCCCTATCGCGGAATAGATCTGCAATTTACCCGTAGTTGGAGGGAGAATAAGAGGATTAATGTGGGAAGATATTAAAGATCTTCAGGGTGACCCTGATGTTGACTTAGTAACGCTTGAATTGACCGACAGCATCTACCTGAATATAGGCCGGAGAACAAATTAACCAGAATGTGGAAATAATTGCAACAATGATGAGTTCATTAGTCCTAATGTAGTAATTATTTCTTCCTAAGGAAATGGTTTAATCTCTTAATAATTTGCTTAGTTTCTGAAAGACATTTTCATAGTCATGTAATACTTCTCGCCAGTCGGTGTCTGGTCAAAGGTTTAGTAAAGTTGGGGAAAAAGGGACACTGGTTCTCATCTGGTGGATCGCATGCACTAAGCTAAGATTCTGACATTCCTAACATCTACGTTCTCCAGGTGAAATCGTGTCTGAGCTGAGTTTCAACTTGTTGCAAGATGGCCGCTTTCCTCATATTGAGCCCAGTGCTCTTGTCGGCAACAGCCATAGCGTCCTAATTTCTAGCACTTGTATATCCTTGTTTGAACCGACTTCTAATGCTCTGGATGGAGAGGCTTGGTGATAGTAGTCGTGGATCGTGGGGGCGCAGTCTTATAGGTAAAAGAGAAACTCGGATTAGTTCCCCCACGCAATATGTGATCGAGCGGCGCTATATCGAGTCTGATTCGCTAAAACTTCATCACCGAGGCCCGTTGCAACAGTTGGTATGACGTCTGCCTGCTAACGTAACTGTCGGGTTTCAATTCTCGGTGGTGGATGCATTCTGTTGCGGTTTCTTATAGAGACGATGCATTACTTAATTATAATTATTTCAAATCCTCCTAATTTCTATAACACACACACATATATATTAGGTTGGTGCAAAAATAATGTCGGTTTTTGACGTTAAAATATACGTCAAAAGCCGACATTAATTTTGCACCAACCTAATATGTGTGTGTGTGTGTGTGTGTGTGTGTGTGTGTGTATATATATATATATATATATATATATATATATATATATATATATATATATATATATATATATATATATATATATATATATCAGAGAGAAAAACAAATCTATAGTAACAGATAATTTACGAGACCCATTAGGGTCGTAGGGGCATCATGGGTACTGCATCGGTAGCAACAGGATATGCTGTGCGAAATAAAACCAGACGGATCCCAAAAATCTCCAGACTTTTTGGAATTTAGATTTCTACTTCTGGTTGCCAACTGAAGCACCAGTAGATTCTACTATTTAGCCATAGCTGGTTGGGAAGAAATGGTATTTACGCGTAACAAACTCGGCTGGAACTCGGATCTCCAAATTCTAATTTCGAGCCGTTATCGATTACACCACCTGCACATCCTCTTTTTTAAAAGAAAATCATAAGCAAATTTACACTTAGTTACAACCGTTGTTTTCAGTCAATATTCAGTATGATAATATTTCTCACTGATCAATAAAAAGTTCTACTGGCAGCTTTAGAGTAATAATTAAAACCTGCAGCTGGGGACAAAAAACTTCCCATTAAGAGTCCTTGGATCCTTTCGAGATAGAAATAATTTCAAAAATGTAAACATATTCTTTTTTTTTTTTGCCAGAAAACGATTATGTTCATCGTTAATGAAATTATTTCCTCCTGATTACGAACTGGAAAATTGCTTTTGCTATTAGCTCTAAAAAAACACAACTAAAATACGAACTTACATCTAGGACGTAAAGGGAGATAATAATTATCTTTTTGTGCAGCTAACTCATTTTGACTTCGCAGTATTGATAAAATTTAGCATAGATCAGAAAACTCAATATATTACAAATATTTCTATGTATCTCAAAGTATATCTATCGATCTATTTATTTCCATTTCAGTAGTGTTCTCTGGAGGGAAAGTAACATCTCTGGGCTCTATGTATCAGCTGTGGTGTGGTAGGTTTAAATGAGCCACGCCTATCTCTTCACATTTACAATTGTAAAGGCGCAGAGCATAGATTAGGAAAAGTTTAAATAAACTTGTAGTGGGTGGGAGACTTGGCTAGGGAGAGTCATGATCAACCACGTTCAAAGGGATTAATGTACATTTTGTTTGTTTATTTGATAGTTTTTGTTTAGTGGTATTTCAATCTCTATGGGTTACTAATTGATGAAATCTCAATACGTGTAAGCAAATATATTTTGGGGAGAGATAAAATGGTTTAAGTAATATAAGTTTTACAAATTGACCCATAACAGGGGAGAGAAGAGCTGGATTCATGCCTTTCCGAGGTTATTTCCACGCGTGAATATAAGGAAGAAGAAGAAGTAGGTGGAAGAGCGCAAAAAGAAGGAAAAAAGAAGAAAGGGTTAGAAGAAGACGAGGAAGAATAATAAAGGAACAAAAGAAGGGAGATTTGGAGAGAAAGAAAATATAAGAAAAGAAGAAAAAACAGAAGAAGGAAATGGTGTACAAGAAGAAGAAGGAAGAAGAAGAAGAAGAAGAAGAAGAAGAAGTAGAAGAAGAAAGGTGGATAATGAGAAGGTTGGCAAGACGAAAGAGAAAATAAGGAAAGTAGACAATTAAAAGAAGAAGAAGAAGAAGAAGAAGAAGAAGAAAGGTGGATAATAAGCAGGTTGGAAAGCCGAAAAAGAAAATGAGGAAAGTAGACAAGAAGAAGAAGAAGAAGAAGAAGAAGAAGAACAAGAAGAAGAAGAGGAAGAAACAGAAGAAGAAGAAGAAAGTGGGCAAGAAACAAAAGAAGAATAAAACGATGTGTGAGAAGAAAAAGAACCTTAGCTGAATATGAGAAGTGCTTCTGCATAATACTGTTTTATACAATATACAACCAAAAGGAAATAATTGCGTTACTATATCATCTACAACTCATATCCCATATACGAGGATGAGTCAAAAACAATTCCAGTTTCTTTTATTACGTAAGCAATAAGGGACACAGTCAAATATATTGTACATCAAAATATAGTTTGACATCATATATATTTATACATATATAGAAGGCAATCGAAATCGCAAAGAAAACCACAATAAAAAAAAAAGTATTAATACTACACAGAAAAAAAACAATGATTGAATATCAGAAAACATGAGTAAAATTAATTAAATTATGTGCAAATAACCAATCTTTACCTGATGAAGGTCGCGTGACCGGAAACGTGTATAGAAAAATAATCTATAATATATATTTGAAAAATCGACATTATAGACAAAAACTTCTACAGCTTCATTCTTCGATTTAAAATATACACTTTTCTCTCGTTGGAGCAACTATAATCTCTCCTTCATACATACATACATAAATTACATACATATAAAGTTATTTACAGGACTACTTTTTGTGATTTAAAATCTATTATTATTGATTTTTTTTTTATTATTATATTATATTTAGAAAATACATGTCATGTGATTATATTATAAAATACATGTCATGTGATTCATATATATATATATATATATATATATATATATATATATGTGCGTGTGTGTGTGCTAAAAGCATATTTGTTCTGTATATGTAGCTCACGGAACGAAATAATTTTACAGATTTACAGGGTGCCAGATCTCAAGAATATATTTCTCATTTTACAACTTGACAACTTTGCAATTTCCATTTTCAATATCTCTGCAGGAGACATATTCAACATAAAATCTACCGGTGCTGTCAAATAAGATAAGTTTAAATTGATTTCAACAAATCTTTCTGTAAATGTTTTGACAGTGATAAACTTAATACAGGAAACTTAGGTTTTGCAAATTACTAGAATGATTATAATTGAAATTAATATGAAGTTTTACTTCAATTAGTAGACTCACGTCTTGTAAAATTTCGTTCTTCTTAAAGATTTCCACTGGTACAGGTGGTATATATATATATATATATATATATATATATATATATATATATTAGGTTGGTGCAAAAATAATGTTTTTTTCTCACATATGTCAATATATATATATATATATATATATATATATATATATATATATATATATATATATATATATAAAATATTTTCAGCGAATTATTAAAGATATGGAGGTTAAATTGTTTAGCTTCTTTTTATAAAAACTCTCCAAAATAATGCGTCTATGGCTTTTGAATTTAATTTTATAATTAAATTTAAATTATTAAATTTAATTTTATATTTAAATTTAAATTATTAAATTTTAATTTTGTAATTAGATTTAAAATTTTAGTTTCTGTTTTGATACATGGTAGGTCCTGTGTACGGAAGAAACCATATTTTTAAAATAGAAAATAATTATTATATATATATATATATATATGTATATATATATATATATATATATATATATATATATATATATATATATATATATATATATATAGTCTTAAGGTGTGCTATATTTATGGAATAAAGTGCTCAATATCAGAGATAGAGCGTCTGTAAATATAAAAGTGAACATAGAAGTCAACACTTAGAGGCGACAGTCTGTTTCATGTGGCCTGACGATTGCATATAGCATGAAACAGACTGTCGCCTATAAGTGTTGACTTCTATGTTCACTTTTATATTTATATATATATATATATATATATATATATATATATATATATATATATATATATATATATATGAAATTATACAAAGAAGTAAATACTTAAGAATTATGAAATAATACAAAGAAGTAAATACTTAAGAATATTTATATTTGTCTTATATATATATATCTATATATATATATATATATGTTTTAAGAAACAGCAGGTATTTTTATATATAGTGCTCCATATTAAAAATATTCAAATAATATTCACATATATACAGATATATGTAAAATATTCTCAGAATTAACCTATAGAAAAAGACTATATGTATAAAGAGAATAAAAGACTAGAGGAAATCTGTGTAGTTTTAGCGGATGGGTTTCGTCTAATGTGGACTTTTTCAAGGTGAAAACCAAATGAATTTATTGAAACAAAGTATCTATATATAAAATATCGTTAGTAACGAGAAGAATGTAGAAACGTTATTTTATATTCATTTGATCAAATAAAAATTATGTCATTTACTTTTTTATGTTTATAGAGAATATTTTCACATGTGGAAATATTGTTTGTATCTTTCTGTTGACGGATTCAACCGTGTTTTTTTTTTGTTGTCTTGATACATTTGTTGTATACTTAGGCTTGGAAGAGTATTTGTTCTGTTAGGAAAGGTGATATTGTGAGGAAAAAAAAACAATTCAACAAATGCACTAATTATACATAGAAATAAATTCAAACACAATTTTGATTTTACAAATGGTACTCATAAAAAAGAAAATAATTCACCCAGAAGGGAAATCCTCGAGAGTGTGTCCATTGAATATCCAAGTATTAATCTACGCACCGTTATTTTTTTCTTTTTAGTGAAGCAAGTATAACAACCAATAAACTTAATATCAACGATAGCGTGTATAGACTGCACACACAATAAGCCTTCATAAAGGACCATAAAGAAAATTGTCCTAGTAATCCACAGTTCCGATTGCTTAATACTTCAAAAAGGAGCATTGGTAAAATCAGATTGGGTATACTCGAATGAGTCTGATAATATACTAGGAACGCTATACGTATTAACTGATCCATTAACTGGTTCTTCAAAATAAAAAAAAATAAAAATGAATGCACCTCTATGCAATTTGATATCTACACGTCGATCACGGAAGATCGGCTAATGGAGGCTATAAACCTAGTGAAAAATTATTGCACCATCAGTGACCAAGAAGTTATCATCATTGACCAAACCCAGAAACGCATCTTATTTTGTAATGTTTCCATGTGGACCATAAAAAAAACAACTGCAACTTTTCTGTTTGACTCTGCAGAAGCTTGTGAATTGGTTGGTATATTGCAACTCAGATACACATTTAGCACTAGGATGGCCAGCTCTTTTGACATCTTTATTTACATTACGCCCTGAAGCAGCCATCTCTAATATATTCAATATTCAAGTCAGGAATAATACATCTGAAAAGAAATTCACAAATATTAGTATACCTCATACTGAAAGAAAGTGATTATATATATATATATATATATATATATATATATATATATATATATATATATATATATATATATATATATTATGTGTGTGTGTGTGTATAGATAGATAGATATATAGGGGACATAAACACAAGTATTATTGCTTGTGAGAAATTTTTCAATGCATTTACCCTATAAATAGCCTAGTTGTCAAAAACGACACTTCGGCCATTCAAGGTAAAACCTCAAATATCAGCTATTCCACTGAATATTTTTTAAAGAATTATGTCTGTTAAGCATCTTTGCTAAAATTCAATAATTGTCCATAAGCCTCAGCATCGAACCAAAACTAGTTATTCCATAGTAATTTGTTGAAAATTTGAAGGTGTCGGCCATCCTAGTGTTAATATCAACAACACTGGTCTGTATGGAGATGAGGGGATTATATTCCTACGTAATAGAAACCCACATCAAACAGATGGACTTAGAAAAAAAAGTAAGGATCGGAGATTAAGTATTACTACTAACACCAACGCCAAAGGAATCAACTATCTGGATATCACTTTTTGACTGATCCAGGGTAATACAGAAACTATTTACTAAAGAACTCTATATTCATAGATACTGTTGTAACCTAGAAAAGGTTACTGAAGGACGAATAACCAAAATGGAGGTTCGAAATGAAATGGTTATCTTTATAACATTAACAAAGTACAATACTCGCCAGCGACGTGAAATAGGTAAACCACTGCTAGTTGTGGACTACTTAGACAGCATCTTACACCCACTTGCAATAGTATCCAACGTATTTATGAGGAATGAGACATACCCAGTAATGTCTATAGGTAATCTATCTATCTATCTATCTATCTATCTATCTATCTGTCTGTCTGTTGTAAGCTAGAAAGGGTTATTGAATGAGGAATAACCAAAAGGCAGGTTCGAAATGAAAATTGTAATATTTAAGAAATCAACAAAAATTACTCGCCAGCGGCGTGAAGTAGGTAAACATTGCTAGTGGTTGACTACTTATACAGCATATTACCCTAACTTACAATAGCGTCCAACGTATTTATGAGGATTGGGAAATACCCATTAGTGTTCATAGGTAGGATATATAACAGATATATTAGTAAAGAATCTAAGTATCATTCAGACAATAAAATTTGTTGGTGGACTCTTAATGGAGTGTAGTAGCGATGGTAAAAGAAAATTTGTAAAAGGTAATGGAAACCTAAACAGTGAAAACTATATTAATTTACAAGTCTCTCATCTTCTGGTAGGCGGCGGAATTGACGGTGTTCCTTAACACACATCACGTGCAAGAGAAAAGATTATTTTGGATAAAAGATGTTCACCTTTTGTAAGGGTGGCCAGTAAATATTACTGATCTGAAACTAATTGAAGCATTGTGTCGCGAACTAGGGAAACAAGTACCCCACGATTGCCACACAATCTTAAAGATCTTTCAGATTACTGCCAAGAAGAATGGATGAAAAATTCTCTCGCAGTATATTTATACCTTTTTCCATTCAATGACACATAGGAAAGAGGTAATTATTCGTGTTAAAACCACCAAGGCGAATTCCGAACCCCATAATTTGAGACATTGTAATTTCTGTAATAATAAAGATTAATTTTGACAAATAGAAAGCTTTTAAATTTAAGTGGTGAAAAGTGAAATCTGTGTTTCCCGTCTGTCTCTTACTCTGCACACACACACACACACACACACACACACACACATATATATATATATATATATATATATATATATATATATATAATGATAAAGTTATATATATATATATATGTATATATATAAAATATGATGTATGTATGAGTGTATATATATATATACACATACATATATGTGTGTGTGTACATATGAATGCATATATATATATATATATATATATATATATATGTATATATGTATATATGTATACATGTATGTGCATATATATACGTGTTGTCTTCAATGTTTGACTTTTTCACTTTACTTCAATGTTCACTTTTATATATATATATATATATATATATATATATATATATATATATATATATATATATATATATGAAGTTGAACATTGAAGTCAACTCTCAGAGGCGACCGGCTGTTTCATGCTGGACGCAATCGTCAGGCTGCCTGACAATTGCATCTGAGATAAAACAGCCTGTCGCCTCTGAGTGTTGACTTCAATGTTCACTTTTATATTTATATTTACATACGCTCTATCTCTGATACTGAGCATTTTATCCCATAAATATTCCGCAA
>OZ010592.1:43023997-43071497 GCA_963932145.1 Acanthosepion lycidas | reverse complement strand
CAATATAATCATTTGAATTAAATTGAATTAAAGTAAGCTCTGTTCCATCTTCAAGCGCAATCTTTTTGGGAAAAACTTATTTCTGAAATTTACGTGTTTTAATAGCATATTCATAGCTGAAATCAAAATTTCCATGGTAACAGCCAGGGCGAATTGCTTAAATAGGGGTGTTGGGGGTTAATAATTTGTATCAGTGTAGAGTTACTTTCATAGATGTCAAGTCAGGGTAAGGTGGGGGTGTCTAAATTTAAAACGGAAGATGTTTTCGCCTAGTCTGGTTTACATGTCTATGGAGATTTATTTATTTTTTTATTTTATTTCTTTCTGAAAGGGTTTTTTTTTGTATATAAACAATTGTTTTTTGACGACTTCATAAAGGGTTATCTTTTTTGTAGGGTATTTAAACTATTTATTGGGGCTATGGATTATAAATGTTATTTTATTGTATGTTTGTTTTTGAGCTAATTATTCGATGCATAAATTTGATGATGTCGCCAAAAGACCGTTAGCTCATGTCTATTGTTTAATAGATTTTTATTATTTAGAAACTTAATAATGTACAGTTTCTCATAGAGGCACAAAGGGCATGGGTCATCCCAAGTTTTACAAGTTCTAGTCCTATTTATAATTTTCCATTTTACTTTAGGTGTCCTACTTATTTCCTTCAGATGCCAAAAATATTTAGATAGAGGAGTCGGATTTCTTTTATTTATATTGTTGAAAGAGCACTTATGCTGCCTCTATCTGGCTTTAAATTCATTCTTCGTAGACCCAATGTATATCATATATATATATATATATATATATATATATATATATATATATATATATATAATGCGAACTCTTATCAACACTCCAAGAAAGATATTTGAATTACTACCAAGCAAAAACTTCTTTTTATATGTGGAAATATCTACTCTTTGCTTGAAGAAGGTCGCGAAAGCAGAAACTGGTGTAGCAGAATTATGAAAAATAGAGTATTATATATTTTTAAAATAAAAAATTCACATTTCAACCAAGAATGGGTGCGATTTATCTTCTTTTAAATATATATATATATATATATATATATATATATATATATATATATATATATATGTGGCACCCTGCATTTTTAGAAAGACTAAAAAGAGATATTCATAGAAATATGATTTAATTTTTATTCGGTTTATTAACCAGTTGTTAGTTATTTAGAAACGAAGAATAATTGAGTTTTGAGAATAATTCTCTAACTGTATTTAGGCGATCCAAAGAGAAGAAGAAAAAAAATAATAGAAAGAAAGAGAAAGAGGAATAGATAAAACAAAACCCGGTCATAAGTAAAACTAAGACAAGACAGGTGTCAAAATATATCAGGTCAAATTACCTGACCGAAATCCAGGGAAATAGAAATTGTTATATTTGGTTGAAGAAATTGAGTTTTGGAGATAATAAAATAAAACAAAAAGAAGAGGAAAGACAGAAAGATAAAACAAAGCCCGGTCATAAGCGAAAACACACACATGCGACCAGCACCTAACAAGTGTCAAAATTATCAGGTCAAGCACTTGAACTAATTCCGTGTCCGCGTAGGATGGAAGTTTTGTTAAGGTTGGCTGAAACAATAAAGATTTTTTTGAACAATGAAAACGAAATTTTAATCGGAGGAAAGGTGTTTTTTTTGTGTTGAGGTGGTGACCGGTGGAACTGTATACAGATTCTGACCTGTTAAAAATTGGAACCCCACGATGATGAAGTGGAGACATTTTCAATTCAGATAATTAAGATTTTTGACTATCAGGTCTGACCAAAAACAAAGAAGGAAAGAAAACGATTGTCTCGGCTCACAGATAGCGCCAATATTCTTTCCTGAAGTCACATCTAATTAGCGGCAGGCTGTTTTGACAGAACCCAGGTGAGAAAAAGCCAAAATTATCATTTTTCGTACGTGTGAAAAAGGCCAAATTAGATTTTGTTTTTTTTAGAACAAGAACGATGTAAGCCACGCCCGATTGGAGACGGGAGGCGTCCCACCACAGTCTCATTAGCCGAAAGCGGTCACGTTATATGCGGAAAGAGGAGGGAGAATGCTCGATCAAGAACCATTGGTCGAAAACGGTCACCTGACATACGAGAGACCGGGAGAGATGGGTATGCGTCTTCCCCCCAGAGGCACTGTGAGGAAGTAGGGGTGAAAATAATAGCGATAATGGGAAATCAGAACTAATGCGACTTTTGGGATTATCGAGAGAGCCCTGACGCCGACAGACCCACCCCGGTTTGCTGCGGCGTCAATAAAAGCAGGACCCCAATCGACAAAAAATGAGTTCAGCCCCGGACGGCAGCGAGAAGAGATCACCTCGGACGACGGAGGGTTGCGGCAAGAAATCCTTCCAGCCCAAGTCGAAAACAAGAAATCCTTCCAGCCCAAGTCGAAAACAAGAAATCCTTCCAGCCCAAGTCGAAAACAAGAAATCCTTCCGGCCCAAGTCAAAAACAAGAGAAGTTCTATCTAAGTCGACGAAGGAGAAGATTACTCGAAAGCCGCGGAGAAGTTGCAGCTAAGTCGAAGACAAGGCCAAAGAGTTACTGGACGGAAGAAGAAGAAGTTAAAATCAAGCCCAGCCGAGAACAGAATTCGACCCAACCAGATCGAAGTGAAGAAATACAACTCAAGTCGAAGAGAAGAATCAACTGCGAATGATTGATAGAAATTAGTCCCAGTGTCGAACTAAACCACACTCCGACATACACAATTCTAGAGAGTAGACAATTCGAAATCGTTAAGTTGTATGATAGAAGCTTGGTGCCATAGTCCACAGAGCGGGTCGGGAATGAGAACAATTTTTCTTTATGTAACGGACATTAGATATAAAAGGTTGTCACCCTTTTTTTTTTCTTTTACTTGTGTTTTGCCACCCCCGTCGGACTCAACTTGCATACGGCCCAATCCCTGCTGGTCCCGTCTGTCTAAGATCTAAACACAGCGTGGGTAGACAGACCGGAGATCAGTACAGTTGCTTTAGCAACCAGGTATTGGAAGCGGGTTGGGAAAGGCGAGGCTGGTGATCATCTAACCAAGAGGTTGGAGCGGCACGCTTGGAACCAGGAGGAGCGACCAGGAGGAGCGACGTCACAGTTGGCGCCGTAACCAAAGGATTCGACCCTGGGCCAGGTGTGTACCCGTCACAATTGGTGCCGTGACCAGGATCGACCCTGAGACAGCCGCGTCACGTCACATCGATCGACCGCCGTTGCTGAAAATTCAAATAGAACTCAAAACGACCGGGACCGAAAGGAACAAGAACAGAATCGTCTGCAAGGAATGATCAAGATGAAAGGGTTGGTTATGACGATAATGGTGGTAGCCACGCTGATGGTGACGATGGCGGAAGCTGGGAAGCGCAGCCGAAACACCATTTTTAAAAAAACGAGCGAAGTAATAATAACCAGGTCTAAGTGGTTGGTCACATTCGTGATAGATTTGAACCCGTATGAGTCGCTACTAAATAAGTTAGGAAACGAGCTAACGCAACTGGATGCAGCCCGGTTGAAAGTAGGACAAGATAATCCCAAGCAAAAAGGGTATCTCAGTTTATTGCACTCCCTAGAATCAGAAGCCACTATGATAGAGGCTCAATGGAAAGACATGCAAAACTACCTGCAGGGAATAGAGTTACTGCAGACGCGGGAAAGGAGATCCGTAGTCCCGATTGTGGGAAAGGCATTGAGTGTCCTGTTTGGAACAGTGACTGAAGATGACGTTAAATTCATAAGAAGGAAACTGGGAGAAGTGGAGGTAAACCAGAGGACGCTTGCCCAGGTGGCAAGGGAGAGTGTGACAATATTAAATGTGACAAGGTTAGAGGTGTCCAAAAATAGAGCCAGAATCAATTGGTTAATAGACAACCTGGCGAGGTTGAGACAAGAGGTAATTAATAATACAGAAACTGTAATGATTGAATTACAGGAAATGAGCGGATTCATGCAAAAATATTTCCAGCTGATGACAATTACGAATAAGGTACGACAAACGAGTCAGTCGTTGACGACCTTGCTGGAACACGTGAGGGCGCAATTAGACATGCTGTCATTAGGACACCTCTCCCCAAGCATAGTAAACCCGGGTCACCTAAGGGAAGCGCTACTCGGAATACAGGCCGAGTTACCCCACCATTTAAGGCTGCCGGTGGACCCCACCAAAGAATTGTGGAAATATTATAATGCACTAGGATGTGTGACCTTGTTAGAAAATAGGCGACTATTGGTTGTGATATCTGTTCCGTTGTTAGATAGCGAGCGTGTATTCAAGATATACCAGGTTATAAACTTACCCATCCCCTACCCCAGAAGAGATCAAGGTTTAGGAATGATAGCAAGGTACAAGGTGGAAGCAGACTACATAGCTTTAAATTCGGGGAGAACGAAATTCATGTTGCTATCAGCTGAAGAAGCTGGAAGGTGTAGAGATGATGCTCTAGGGACTTGTACCTCGTTAAGCCCTATCTATAAAACTGGTAATCGCAGAATATGCATACTAGAATTGTTTGATGGGAAAAGGGAAGGAATCAAAAGAATCTGCCAAGTGGAGGTATTAACAAACACGGCATTACCACAAGCTATCAGTGTTTCAGACGGGGTGTGGGCAGTAGCCACACAGAGACATATCAGCTTGTCTAGGGTATGTGGGGGAGAGTCCACAAGGACATTAAGAATAAGACCACCGTTATCCCTGGTGACGCTACCCATGTGATGTTCGGCGGTTGGAATATCCATTTCCTTACCCCCCTATTACCAGGAAGAAGAAAGATATGAAGAGAAAGATTCAATCATAGAGATGATTGGTAGAGGCTTAGTCAATTGTACAGAATTATGGGAGCCGATAGTGAAGAGATTCTCTAATGTTACCTTAAATAAGATGCCAGTATTAATGAAGCCAATAGAAAAGATCGATATGGATCAATTGAGAGACAAGTTAAGTGCGTTGGGAAACGAAGGTGTGGCTTGGGAAGACGATGAGCAGATCGCGATAAGTTGGTCAATAGTAATGGGTACATTCCTAGTTATAACCATCGGGGTGTATTAATATGGAAGGTTAAGAGTAAGAGGAGATTAGCGAACGACAATCTAGTGAGCGTGCAGCAACTCGAGAGGGAGATGCCGAGCAGTGTTCCTCGCTCAGACAGGACGGGCGAAGAAATTGCTGAAAGACCAACGGAGGAGGCTGGCGTGAGACCACCACGTGCGGCGGAAAAACCTCCCACAGCGGAGAGGAAAACATTGACCAAGAAGAACAAACCATAGTAAACACATCTGCACCCACAGACACACGCACATATTACTTTTGCATGTAGAACAAAAGAAGATGAAAAAGAACAGTACATTGCATGTAGAACAAAAGAAGATGAAAAGAACATTACATTGCATGTAGAACAAAAGAAGATGAAAAAGAACATTACCCTTGCATGTAGAACAAAAGAAGATGAAAAGAACATTACATTGCATGTAGAACAAAAGAAGATGAAAAAGAACAGTACATTGCATGTAGAACAAAAGAAGATGAAAAGAACATTACATTGCATGTAGAACAAGAGAAGATGAAAAAGAACATTACATTGCATGTAGAAAAAAAAAGATGAAAGGAACATTACATTGCATGTAGAACAAAAGAAGGTGAAAAGAACATTACCCTTGCATGTAAGAAAGTAGAATAGAATTGCATGAGACAAATGCATGGTGCATGTTAAATGATGTAATTGGGTTTAGGTGTCATTTACGGGTAAATGACAAATCGGTTAGGGGAGGATTGTGGCACCCTGCATTTTTAGAAAGACTAAAAAGAGATATTCATAGAAATATGATTTAATTTTTATTCGGTTTATTAACCAGTTGTTAGTTATTTAGAAACGAAGAATAATTGAGTTTTGAGAATAATTCTCTAACTGTATTTAGGCGATCCAAAGAGAAGAAGAAAAAAAAATAATAGAAAGAAAGAGAAAGAGGAATAGATAAAACAAAACCCGGTCATAAGTAAAACTAAGACAAGACAGGTGTCAAAATATATCAGGTCAAATTACCTGACCGAAATCCAGGGAAATAGAAATTGTTATATTTGGTTGAAGAAATTGAGTTTTGGAGATAATAAAATAAAACAAAAAGAAGAGGAAAGACAGAAAGATAAAACAAAACCCGGTCATAAGCGAAAACACACACATGCGACCAGCACCTAACAAGTGTCAAAATTATCAGGTCAAGCACTTGAACTAATTCCGTGTCCGCGTAGGATGGAAGTTTTGTTAAGGTTGGCTGAAACAATAAAGATTTTTTTGAACAATGAAAACGAAATTTTAATCGGAGGAAAGGTGTTTTTTTTGTGTTGAGGTGGTGACCGGTGGAACTGTATACAGATTCTGACCTGTTAAAAATTGGAACCCCACGATGATGAAGTGGAGACATTTTCAATTCAGATAATTAAGATTTTTGACTATCAGGTCTGACCAAAAACAAAGAAGGAAAGAAAACGATTGTCTCGGCTCACAGATAGCGCCAATATTCTTTCCTGAAGTCACATCTAATTAGCGGCAGGCTGTTTTGACAGAACCCAGGTGAGAAAAAGCCAAGATTATCATTTTTCGTACGTGTGAAAAAGGCCAAATTAGATTTTGTTTTTTTTAGAACAAGAACGATGTAAGCCACGCCCGATTGGAGACGGGAGGCGTCCCACCACAGTCTCATTAGCCGAAAGCGGTCACGTTATATGCGGAAAGAGAAGGGAGAATGCTCGATCAAGAACCATTGGTCGAAAACGGTCACCTGACATACGAGAGACCGGGAGAGATGGGTATGCGTCTTCCCCCCAGAGGCACTGTGAGGAAGTAGGGGTGAAAATAATAGCGATAATGGGAAATCAGAACTAATGCGACTTTTGGGATTATCGAGAGAGCCCTGACGCCGACAGACCCACCCCGGTTTGCTGCGGCGTCAATAAAAGCAGGACCCCAATCGACAAAAAATGAGTTCAGCCCCGGACGGCAGCGAGAAGAGATCACCTCGGACGACGGAGGGTTGCGGCTGGGTTGCGGCAAGAAATCCTTCCAGCCCAAGTCGAAAACAAGAAATCCTTCCAGCCCAAGTCGAAAATAAGAAATCCTTCCAGCCCAAGTCGAAAACAAGAAATCCTTCCAGCCCAAGTCGAAAACAAGAAATCCTTCCGGCCCAAGTCAAAAACAAGAGAAGTTCTATCTAAGTCGACGAAGGAGAAGATTACTCGAAAGCCGCGGAGAAGTTGCAGCTAAGTCGAAGACAAGGCCAAAGAGTTACTGGACGGAAGAAGAAGAAGAAGTTAAAATCAAGCCCAGCCGAGAACAGAATTCGACCCAACCAGATCGAAGTGAAGAAATACAACTCAAGTCGAAGAGAAGAATCAACTGCGAATGATTGATAGAAATTAGTCCCAGTGTCGAACAAAACCACACTCCGACATACACAATTCTAGAGAGTAGACAATTCGAAATCGTTAAGTTGTATGATAGAAGCTTGGTGCCATAGTCCACAGAGCGGGTCGGGAATGAGAACAATTTTTCTTTATGTAACGGACATTAGATATAAAAGGTTGTCACCCTTTTTTTTTTCTTTTACTTGTGTTTTGCCACCCCCGTCGGACTTAACTTGCATACGGCCCAATCCCTACTGGTCCCGTCTGTCTAAGATCTAAACACAGCGTGGGTAGACAGACCGGAGATCAGTACAGTTGCTTTAGCAACCAGGTATTGGAAGCGGGTTGGGAAAGGCGAGGCTGGTGATCATCTAACCAAGAGGTTGGAGCGGCACGCTTGGAACCAGGAGGAGCGACCAGGAGGAGCGACCAGGAGGAGCGACGTCACAGTTGGCGCCGTAACCAAAGGATTCGACCCTGGGCCAGGTGTGTACCCGTCACATATATATATATATATACATATATATATATATATATATATATATATATATATATATATATATATATATATATATATATATGTTTGTGCGTATAAAATACAGTTTTAATGGGTAAAGGTGCTCAGTATAAGAGACAGAGCGTACATAATTATAATACGAATAAATTCAAAATCTAAATAAACATATAAACAAATTCAGTAAAGAATAAAGAAATTAAGGAACTACGAATGTACGAGCAAAAACCAGGAAATGAAACAATAATAATCAACAGCAATTTATTCAAAGGTTTTATATATGTTTTCGTTTTCAGATTTATCTAAACATTTTCCTAACGTCGTGGAAAACATGGCGTATAAGCTTTTTAATTTACCGCCACTTCTGCACAGAATCGTTAAATATTCCGTTAACCAAACTTCAGTTTCCTTTTCTTTCTTACGAAACGTTCGAAAATCGCTTGCCAGCCGCAGATGAGTTATTTTATATAATATTCACCAAAATAAAACATGAATTTGTTGAAATATTAATACATTGGATGACAGTTGATTGATATATTCCTGAAAATGTTTTAAAAGTGAATAAAATTTTAATTTTTTTTTATTTCCTACACTTGAATACCTTCCATTCACTTCTATATAAAATCCTATTGTTTTTAAATCAAAAAATAGGATAGGTTTTGCTCATGCCTTAGAATATAGATCAGATACAGAGATCTGTTGTTGAAAGTGTAATACCTAAAATATATATATTTAAATGGCGTAATTGACATGCCTATTTGAACGAGATAATTATCAAAAACTTTTTTACTAGTCCAGGGTATGAGAATAAACTACATCCAGCAGCAAGGACGCTAATTAGGAGATTGGAGATTTTGAGGAACTACGCTTTAATTGCAGTTGTTCTCAGATCCAACCTGACCCGGGGAGATATCTCATGTTAGGGTTCTATATAAGGGTAAATAAAGAACCCGGAAACAAAAAGGTAAAAAAATCTAAGGAAGTATAAAAATACAATTTTATAGTAAAAATACCAACAAAATATTTTTATTAAAAAAAATTAAGAGGATAAAATTTTGTAGTGAAATGACCAACAATATAGTTTAATAGGAAAATTACCATCAATACATTTTAATAGTAAAATTTCATATATTTTCCAGTTCTACATCCTCATTTTATTTTGGAAGATTGTTTGGTAAAAAATAATGCATGTGATTATAATTTAACCATGAAATCATGTCATTCTCTTGAATGTCTATCTATAAAAGGCAGGATGTGTGTGTGTGTGTCTCTGTGTCTGTGTGCGTGTGTGCGTGTGTGCGCGCGTGTGTGTGTGTGTGTGTAACGAATGCACGGCAGCAATTTTAGACGGATTTGCACCAACATTTACATGCACAAGACCGAGTTTGTATTTCTCAACTCCCATCGACAGTGGAAATAATCGATTTCTCATACTTCTACGGCAGTGTTCATGTAGTTTGCGGTCATTTTGTACTGGCCAGAGTGAGAGCCAATAGCTGGCTGCCACGAATAGGCAGGATGATTCTATTAACCAATGTGAGAGCCAACAGCTGACTGACACGAATGATAACTAGCATGCTAGCATGCAAAAAAAATCGAAAGCTGCATTCGTCACAAGTGGGAAAAATTTAAATCTTCATGGCAATTTACTCCAATTGGCTGATTCACTTGATTAAACTCAACGTTGATTCTGATTGCGCAGAACTGGGTTGGGTGTGAAAAAGTATTTGTTATTAACATTCTTTTTTCATTCGGTTTTTCCAGTTACGAGTCCTTTTTTAAAGCTGATCGTTTTGTGTTCATTTTGTTTAGTTCTTTTTTCGTAACAGATTTAATGTTTAGTATAGAGCTTAGAAAAAATTCGCAGTGTGAGATAGGCAAGAAGTAAGGCATGTAGCAACATCAGCACGGCAAAGGGCGCTCGTTTAAAGGCAAGGAAGGGAAAATATTTTAAGTCAAGTGATAGCGATTGCTGTATGAGTCGTACGATTTTTAAATCAAGCACGGCCAACGCCGGGCCACACTGCTAGTTGATTATAAAGTTTGAACTGTCATAGAGATTTCGGTATTAAATAACACATACGAGTCAATATGCTAAAAGAAACAACGAAATTTTTTCATATAAGCATTTTATTGAGTTTATAGAATTTAAGAATAAACTTTGTATTAAAATGTTTGCGCTGAACACAGTTGGCCCAGGCTGTATATCCATAGAATGTTGATAAAATACAAGGAAGAATCAGCAATATTGTTGGCCCTGACCTGTCATCTTGCCTTCAGTCATTTTCTCAGCGCCGTAATGTAGCTTCCCTAAGTTTTTTCAGTAAATAATTTTTTGGCTAATTTGTCGGATGACCTCTCCACTATAGAACTTAATCTTTTTGATTTTATCTTAGCACAAGATTTGTTGCAAGGTCCCATCAATTCATTTTAATTGGCTAGATGGAACTGTAAGTTGTGTGCTAACAGTAACTTTTTACACACTTCTCGATTGAGGAACTCTTTTTCGATTGGGGAACTGTTTTTCGATTGAGGAACTCTTTTTCAATTGGGGAACTGTTTTTCGATTGAGGAACTCTTTTTTGATTGAGGAACTCTTTTTCGATTGGGGAACACTTTTTCGATTGGGGAACTCTTTTTCGATTCGGGAACTCCTTTTCGATTAGGGAACACATTTTCGATTGAGGAACTCTTTTTCGATTGGGAAACATTTTTTCGATTTAGGAACTCTTTTTCGATTGGGGAACTGTTTTTCGTTTGAGGAACTCTTTTTCGATTGAGGAACTCTTTTTCGATTGGGGAACATTTTTTCGATTGAGGAACTCTTTTTCGATTGGGGAACTCTTTTTCGATTGGGGAACTCTTTTTCGATTGGGGAACTCTCTTTCAATTGAGGAACTCTTTTTCGATTGAGGAACTCTTTTTCGATTGGGGAACACTTTTTCGATTGAGGAACTCTTTTTCGATTGGGGAACTCTTTTTCGATTGGGGAACACATTTTCGATTGGGGAACTCTTTTTCTATTGGGGAACATTTTTTCGATTGAGGAACACTTTTTCGATTGGGGAACTGTTTTTCGATTGAGGAACTCTTTTTCAATTGGGGAACTGTTTTTCGATTGAGGAACTCTTTTTTGATTGAGGAACTCTTTTTCGATTCGGGAACTCCTTTTCGATTAGGGAACACATTTTCGATTGAGGAACTCTTTTTCGATTGGGAAACATTTTTTCGATTTAGGAACTCTTTTTCGATTGGGGAACTGTTTTTCGTTTGAGGAACTCTTTTTCGATTGAGGAACTCTTTTTCGATTGGGGAACATTTTTTCGATTGAGGAACTCTTTTTCAATTGGGGAACTCTTTTTCGATTGTGGAACTCTTTTTCGATTGGGGAACTCTTTTAGATTGAGGAACTCGTTTTCGATTGAGGAACTCTTTTCCGGCTCCATGCTTTCCAGTTAGCTTTGATCTTCAAAAATCCAAATGCATTGTACTTATTAATCTCGCCCCTTAATGTTTATCCTTTTTTTCTTATTCTTTCACTGGCAGTAACCACTTGTAAACCAGTGACATTTTTGTTTGCCTGGGGCGATACGTTTAAATTAACTACTAAACTATTCAGAAACAAGATAAAATAATAATTTCCTTAAGTCTTTTTGTGTTCCCAAACTGGTCATCTTTATTGACAAATGTCACATGTTCAACTTTACTACAAATAGCGAGGCACGTTTGAAGAAATATTTTGCCTCCACAACATTTAACAGCTTTATTTCAAGTATATTGGAAATAGAAATGGAAATAAGCTTAAACTTATAGAACATCTGAAAGGAGAATTTTAAGCATGGTAGCGGAAATATTGTCAATTTCCTTACAAGGAAAAATCGACATTCATTGACCAAATAGCTGAATGTATGCTTTCCTTCAAATTGTAGAATGTTCCATTCATCCCTAATGCTAATGGTAATATTACCCATTTAATTATATCCTGATATATATTAAGAGATCCTTGATAAAATAAAAAGGAATAATATGCAATGAAATTGGACATGACCTGGCATCTCGGATTCAGTTTTCGTCCATTTTCGTAATGTAGCTTCCTTTTCTATAATACATTCAGGATAAATAATCTGGTGTACTTTTGTTAATGGTATTGCATTGTAATAATTGTAATTATTCATTGGGGCTTCATTTTTTTTCAATTGTTATTTTTATTCCCCACGCCCCCATACACATTTACATATGGGAACTACTTAAGACATCATAGAGACTTGAGGTATTATGGTGTCTGTAGTAAATAAGAATGTGTTGTATTGGTGTGAGCAATACTCTGTAATTGTGGCTATGTTTATGATTTTATGAATTTAAGCGCAGTACTGAATTGGCATGGTTTCATCATTTTACAACGGAAATGGCTAAAGCTAACCGGAAGTTCCATGCTAATGCTTACTTTTCTATTGATTCTAGTTTGTAGAACTCTCTTCCGTTTTCTTGCTTCCCAGTGAATTTTGATCTTCAAAAATATAAATCCAATATCAGTCGTTATCGTCTGTCTTCTTAATTCCTTTTTTTTTATTGTTCTCGCTCCATGATAATGTTTTACTTTTTTCTTTAACACTCAGTGACCCATGGATCATACTATCTATTTTGCCTTGGATGGATTGAAATCATTTTAAAAATAGAAAAAAAAGAAAGATTTTGCATTCACTGACCGAACAGCTATCGCTAATTTTATGTAATGCCAACGCCCTTATATGACAATGAATGTTGAAAAGTTTCATCACAGTTGAAGAGTAGAACAGAAGAAACAAATATTTTAATGTTCAGAAAGATGCTGACAATTACGTCAGCGGAGCATTTTAGCAACCTGTATGTTTCTGGGATGATGCGAACAAACGAACACTTATATGTATATTCTGAAACTTAACGACAAAAAGAGAAATGATATTCTGGCTACGTTAAAACACACGAAGTCGAAGGAAACTGCTCGTAATCTAACTAACGTGTTTCTCTGAATGAGTAGAAGATCCAGGAGAAATAGTATTAATGGGTTGCTTAGAGCTCACAATGGAAAGGAATTTGTGGAAAGCCTTGATCGTCCAAATATTGCAGGGACACAGTTTATAAAAAAAGAAAAAATAGTAACATAATCTAAATTTACCTGCGGTTCTGCCGTCGAGTTACTTACGTAACAGAGAAGTAATTCCAAATTTTCGACAAAATTCAACCATTTTTATCACCTCAGATCTATAGCAAAACATAAGAGTCTTAGTGTCTCCTCTCATTGGAGAAATAATATCTTAGATTAAAAAAAAATATTTTATTCCCTTAAAATCTAAACGATTTCCTTCAAATTAACAATATATATATATATATATATATATATATATATATATATATATATATATATATATATATATATATATATATATATATTCTTTTGAGCAATATTTATTTCTGAAATAAAGTTGCAAAATAAATGCTTCCTATAAAATACTGAAATAAATTAGTAAAAACGTAAATGGTTGAACAAGGATGGGCATATTATTTTCATTGAACAAATAAGACACGGCATATTGGATTCTTAAGAAAAATATTCTGAATTTAAATAGTATGAACAAGGGACAGAGAAAAGAGAGAGAGAGAGAGAAAGAGAGAGAATAAACGGTTTCGTCATTTTCAGCAAACAAATAAAATCGCTTGTCTGTTTTTCTTTCGTGAGATAAGACTTGAATATCGTCTTATCTCTGATTAATTCCGTCTATCATCTTCTGATTCCTCATACAATTCATCCTTAAAGCCATAATCAAGGAAGATTCACTCGTTTCCATTCCCTCTTATCAAAACTGTTAAAAAGAGATAGCTTTATCAGAACTGATATACATACATACATATATATATATATATATATATATATATATATATATATATATATATATATATATATATATATGTATGTATGTATGTATGTATTAAGGAAAAAGATAATAGGAAAACTCTAGTTTTAGTCGACGCGTTTCATTCAATGTGGATTTTTGCAAGGTTCAAAGCACGAAATTAATTTATTGAACAACGTTTCTATAAACAACAAACAAAATGTCGGTAGAAATTAGAAGAAATTAGAAACGCTATTGCATATTCAAATGGAAATTATGTCAGTTACTTTGTTTGAAGAGAATATTTTAACGTAAAAATATTGTTTGTATTTTCGTGTTTACGGATTCAACTGTTTTCTTTTGATTTCTTGATATATTTGTTGTGTATGTTGGGTTGGAAGGGTAGCGATTCTGGTAGGAAAGGCGATATTGGAAAAAAAACGTGGGCGTATATTTCCTATTGCCTTTTTCCGTTATACATATTGTCTTTTTCTGCAGGTTAATTCTGAAAGATTTGTTGATATATATATACATATATATATATATACATTTTCAACTGTTAAATAGCCATTTTTTAAAGAAATAGTTTGAGATATGTATGTTTTATAGCTGAAAGCGCTTGGATAAAAAGAACATTCGGACAGTTTTTACATAATTTATCACCTGAAAAGAAAGAAATTATTAGATCCCATGAGAAATTGCATAAAATAACTAAATAAAAGCACCTTTTCTGTTGTATTCAATGAAATGCGGATGAAGGGAGGATTGCTGCCTAAATACACAAATACTCTCACACACACACAAATATATATATATATATATATATATATATATATATATATATATATATATTAACGAGCAAATCTCATAGCAAGCGAATATTAAAATTTTCTAAACTAAAACCAGTCACTTTTTACATTCATGGACTGAAATTAAAATTCTTCAGTTTGATAATAATAATAATACTTTAGACGCTACATGGGAAAAAACATTAACAATTTTTTTACATTGGTGTTCATCCAGTACAATTCCCGGGTCCACTCAAGGAAGTGAATAAGAGGCACAGCTTATGCGGGTGTGTGTGAGAGATAACGATTAACCCTAGAAAGGTTAAGATTTCAATGATCGGGGTAGCAACCTTTTAGGGGTCGGTTCCTCACTGCAGTAGCTCGTGAGAAGAAGCCGTTCGAGTGTAACTTAAATCTCACCAGGGGTATATGAAGAAAATGAGGGTGGTTTGCTACAGTATGCGTGGCATGACGGGTTTTAGCCATTAAGATTAGGGTTATTTGATCTAAGGAGTGTAGTTCATCTGAGCACTCACCATGGAAATAACAATAGAGTATCGAAATGCTTCCGACGTCTCGTCTGTGAGAAACGGTTTGGAGAGTGAGAAATAATTCAGTGACGTTTTTGGACTCTGTCGATATTTGGACAGATCCCGCTTATAAGATCTGTAGCAATACTTCATTTTCATCTGGACAGATGCCGCTTATAAGATGGTAGCAATACTCCATTTTCATCTGGATTTCGTAAAGTTCGATGACAGCGGGAGGAGTGAGGTACTTACTGAAGCGGTACAGGGTACTGACCAGTTTCCCAATATCTTTAGCAATGGAACATATGAACGTCTTCCAGCTGATGTATAAATTGAGTCCAATATTTAGTCCCAATAGACATTTGGATATCACAATTAGTTAAGGTTCTGCGTCTAATCGGCGATTGTCAAATATCACTAGTCTGGCGTTTAGGCATTTAATGTGACCAGCCAGAATGGAAAAGAAAAAGACACATACAGTGATGTTCGATAAAAGTGACTCACCTGATATTTTTACTAAATGCTCTCTTCTCCGATGAAACGAAAGTTGAGCTAAATTCAAAGGATAAGCGATCTAAAATCCGAAGAAGAAGCTTTGAAAGCTTTTTGAATTTAGCAGTAATTACTGTCAAGCATCCATTCAGTATAATGTTCTGGAGATGCTTTTCTTTTCATGAAACTGGTTTCTTAAAACCTATTTAAAAGACCCTCAGGAGCTAGCAGTACAAGAGAATTTTAGAGTCTTGTCTACTGCCTTCTGCAGAAAGGGTGCAAATCGACCGCACCAAGTTCGTTTTTATACAGGAAAATGCTCCCTGTCACATTGCAAAATGATGAAGGAATACTTTGATGAGAAGCAGGTGTGTGTTATGATATGGCCGCCCCAATCTCCTGACTTCAACCCCATAAAAAACTTATGGAGCATGTCGCACAACTGCTTTCTTGAGAGCCTGTACATTATAATGCTCCATAGATGAAGAATTATTTTCTATCCTACCACCACTAACAGTCGAAATGTTTCTAGCTTCTCTAATCTTTCCCTGCTTGCAAGGCAGATGTTTAGACGTGCTATATTTCTTAGTTTCACGAAACATTTACAGCTATGATTCTCCATTCTACCCACACAGAGTGGACTCATTTTCTTCGTATACCATTTGTAAGGATGAAGTACGTACAGGGGGAACTTCTTCCCAAGAACTGTTACGTTGTGGAATAGACAGCTGACAATCGACTGCTATCTATCTTACATATCCTTATATTATGCATCTCTTACACTTTCCTTGAACGCACTTACAATTCCGTAGTCCTCATTCTTGAGAGTCTTTTAAGTCCTTGTAACAATGTTATAAGGAATACAGTGCAGATCGAACTCGGAATGATCAGGTTTACTAACAGTGCTTGTTGATCATAGCGTTATAATGGCAATGCAAAATTTAAATCGTTTGGGCATCATCTTGAGTTTGTTTTTAATGACATCATTATATTCCACTTGAGGCAAATCTCCTGGAAATATTAAAAATTCTTAAATCCAAAAAAACAGCAAAATAAGCAAAAGCTTTAAAATATTGCTTTGTATTCTTATCGTCATGGCTTTTGCAACGTTACCGCAATGTGACTGGCAAATAGCCACGGGAGAAAAGACTCGAAAAATATCTAAATATTTCCCGTTAACCCGATATCATTGAAACGATACAAGTCGACAGTGTATTTTGTTTCGCTTTCTTATTTTTATTTTCCATAGATTCCCACTGGAAACGAAAGATTGCTATTGGGAAATAAACTCACATTCATTTCGGTCGCCATTTTGGTTTCAGAACAATGTGTCTTTGCACTGCGCATGCGTGTTTTATTCCTTACCAGAAGGCAAAACTGGTCGTGTTATGAATATTATTTCGTTTTGCAAACATTGAACACCTGATTAAATATAATTACAGAAAAGATCAGATCAAAAGTAAATTCACAAAATCTTTCATATTTAAGAACCAAATTATTAAATGTAAAAAATAGAAATAATAACATTATTTTATATTTTATTTTTTACTTTTTTCTCAATAGGAGGAGATAGGTTCGCCTATCGTTTGTTTCACGCTTCTCCCCGGTCTTTTGAGCAGGAGTAGAGGTTTAGCCCTTATTTCTGTTTAGGATTGGGATTCCGGTTCCTTCTAAAATCTACTTCAACTGTATACTTCTAACGTCTCCGTCTAAAATCTGAAAATGTATTTTCTATTTATTTATTTTTCCAAAATAGGAGTAAATAAGTTCGCCTACCATACGGTTCACAATGATTCCTGGATCAAATCTATATTTCTAAATTCTCCGCCTGACATGAGACATTTTATTCACTAATTATTATTTTTTACCTTCATTTTCTAAAAGTAGATAGGTTCACATATCGCCCGCTTACTCTCCTTCCGGGTTTTTGAATAATGCTAGAGGATTATCCATTGTTGCATGTTAATATTGCGTTTCCGGTTCCGACAACTTGAAGGATATGCTCATAAAGTTCTCGCTTGATTTCTGAAATTTTATTCGCTAATTATTTCTTTTCTTCAAAGTAGAAAGTAGAGAGTTTCGCCTATCGTCCGGTTCTCACAACAAAGGGTTTGATTTAGCACGAGCCAAAAGTACTCGGAATAAAACAAATATGCACCCACATGCTAATTTTCTTTCTTCCTATTATAAGGACAATAAGAAACGTGGTTGTAATTATGAAAGGATCCTATAAAAAATAAGTGGTTGGTTTGAACAACAAGGTCTCATCAGAAACAAATTTAGATAGATAGGAATATAATTAGATAGATAGGAATATAATTAGATAGATAGATAGATAGATAGATAGATAGATAGATAGGTAGATAGCTAGCTAGCTACCTAGGTAGGTAGATAGATAGCGAGCTACCTAGATAGATAGATAGATAGATAGATAGATAGATAGATAGACAGGAACAAAATCAGATAGATAGCTGGGAACAAAATTAGATTGATAGGAACAAAATTAGATAGATAAGAAAATAATCAAATATATATATATATATATATATATATATATATATATATATATATATATAGATAGATAGATAGATAGATAGATAGATAGTTCTTGGACGTAGAAATCAGCACTGTTTAATGACTGAATATTAGCGAAATGAAAAACGAAAAAACTAAAGGGCTCAAATTTTATTATCATTGAACTTAATGTGGTTGCAGATGAAAGAAATCTATAATCAATATCAGTTATTTTTAGTTTTAACGTCCTAAACAATCTACACAGAGAATAGACTGAACTACCTTCCTTATGTTTCACCTACTCCACTGATTTTTACTCATCTTTTTAGGTTAAGATCGGCGAAGCATCCACTTGGGAGTCGGTTTCACAAAGCAGCAGTTTGGGTGAAAAATCTACTCGAGGGGAACTTGCATCTCACTAATGGAATACGAAGGGAATGAAGGTGGTTCGTTACAATGTGCGTGGTATAGGATCGTTCGGTTGGCAAGGTCGAATTTACTGCTTATAAACTTCGACCTTGCCAACCGAACGATCCTTTGTGGCCGAATCGGTTAGGCACGCCGGGATAAATGGCGGTTCCGTATAGGATGCAGGTTCGAATCCTGTCAAAGGACGAATATTTTCTATGAAAATTTCTCGGACATTCAGGCGGGTAAATGGTATTTAATACTGTTTATTATAAACAGAGCATTTACTTAAATACTTGTATCTATAAAAAGAACGTTAAACATAAAAAATGTATTTAATAAATAAATTGTCGGACTTTGTCCATTTCTTAATATATATATATATATATATATATATATATATATATATATATATATATATATATATATATATAATTATTTATTCGAAAATTATAACATACATATCTTATAAAATCACTACAAAAATAGACATTTAGTTTCAACACCTCTGGTGTCTTATCAAATGATTGTGTTGAATGTAGAATAAGGGCTTTTAAAAGGTTCAAATCAATCACACATACCTCGCTAGGAAAAACGTTATTACATAAGCTGGAATGACCAATAAGAATACAAATATATTAGGATTCAAAAAACTTGACAAGGAACTTAGGTTATAATAATAATTTAGTGCTTTAATGTTAGGGTTAGATTAAGATAGAATTCATTCTAACTAGTAAATACTATTAGTTTGGTGCAAAAATAATGACGTAATAATGTCGTTTTCTGACGTATTTTTATCGTCAAAAAACGACATTATTACGCCATTATTTTTGCACCAACCTAATAAATTAAACAATAAAATTAAAAATTACCAATTTTAAATTTTAAATTTAATTTATATTAAGTTTAAAATTATAAAATTATTTAGAGAAGAAACTGAGCAAACAAAATACCAATGTTTTTCTATTTATTTTGTTTTTATTGAAATTATGTTGCAATAAACGTTAAGATATAATGCTGCTCTGATCTCCGTGACAACATTGATATATTTCGAGTAAAGATTTTGGCAGGGTAGGGTGAAACCTTGCAAAAGACAATACATACACAATCTGATTATAATACACAAAAACGAATTTAGATATATACACACGCAAAATAGAGACGAGACAGGAAATATCTCCATGAACCTTAAAAAAAAACAACATACATGCACAATGAAAGGTACACACAAGTAACCATACCCACAGACACCGAAAAAGACACGTACATACACACACATACATTGACAAAGACACGATATATATTTGTGTGTTTGTGGGTGTGTAAGTGCGTGCGAGTGTGGCTTTGAAAATGACTGAACAATTATTTTTCAAAGGAGTTTTTTCGTCCGACACTTCAGAATTTTTCGTTGGAACAAGAATAATCAAATGGACGAAACTAAAAAAAATGTAGACACGTCGAGTAATTAAAACGAGAAATGAATAAAATAAATTTATTGGTCATGGCTCCTTAATTTTTTTTTTTTTTCAATTTCGACAGAACTGAGGCCATATTGAGTGGGTTAAACATAACCCCATCTTTGGTACTGGGCGTTATCTCCAATTTAGACCCCAACAAGGCTAGTGGTGGAGACAGGATACCAGCCATTGTCTTGAAGAAATGCGCGCCTGAACTGGCGCCCGCCCTTTCTAAACTATACAACTACTGCCTCAAGGAATCTTTTTTTCCTGACTGCTGGAAGTCCTCTTCAATCGTTCCTGTCACTGGCGACCCCTTTGACCCTTCCAACTACCATCCTATCAGTCTCCTTCCCCTCTTCGGCAAAGTCTTCGAAGCCCTAATCAATACCGGGGTGGTTAACCACCTCACATCCCATAATCTGCTCTCAGACAAGCAATATGGTTTCCGCTTTCCCCGATTTACAGCCGATGTACTTACGGCCATCACTGAAACAGTCTACCGAGCTCTTCAAAATAACGGGGAAGCCCAAGCCGTGGCACTAGACATCTCCAAAGCATTTGATAGGGTTCGGCATGCCGACCTTCTTCGCAAGCTCCAGGGTTATGACATTACGGGTCGATTATATAACCTAATACGATCATTTATGTCAAACCGTAAATTGAAGGTCGTTCTCAATGGATTCCCTTCCAGTTCCTCTCCCAGGAACGCAGGTATTCCTCAAGGCTCCATCCTAGGCCCCACTCTATTCCTTATCTACATAAATGACGTTCCTGACGCAATAACTTCCCAAGTTGGCATCTACGCAGATGACACCATAATTCATTCCTGCCTCAAAAGCAAATCTAGTCTCGCTGACAAAACTCGCCTGACCGTGCGTCTCGAAAAGGACCTCCAATCGATTGTGAACTGGGGCATGAATTGGCTGGTCAACTTGTAGGCTTCCAAGACAAAACTGCTCTCTATTAATCCCCACAGAGATACTTTCCTTCCCTCCATTAGAATGTCTGAGGCTCAACTTCTCGAGAGCAACTCTCTGCGGCTTCTCGGTCTCACGTTGACTGAAGACTTGAGATGGAATAAATACATTGAATCAATTGCCTCGTCCACTGCAAGGAAAGTTGGCTCCCTGAGCCGCGCCAGGAAGTTTTTCTCCCAGGAGTCGATCCTCTAGATCTACAAATCAACAATTCGCCCTTGCATGGAGTATTGCTGCCATATATGGTCTGGTGCCCCTTCTGTTTGCCTCGAGGTTCTTGATAGGCTCCTAGCGTCTCGTCTGCAGTCACTTTCTCACAGTCGCGCCGTCGCTTCCCTCTGTCTGTTCTACAAATACTTTCATGGAAATTTCTCCGAGGAGCTGCATTCGCTGGTTCCCAGACATCATGATTTCCAGCGCCTTACGAGGCTGGCATCCCGCTGTCACCCCTTCACTGTCGAAACTCCTAAATGTAGCCGTCTCTTCTACTCTAATAGTTTCATGTCTCGCACCTCTCACCTGTGGAACTCCCTTCCCTTTTCCGGTTTCCCTGTGAGCTATAATCTCCAGCTATTCAAGTGTAATGTCAATCGACATCTCTAGTTGCCTTGATCTATCCACTACCCTCATCCTTTCTTCTATCACTCCTATATGATCTTGCTCTAAATTTTCTGTAACCCCTTGCGACCTAGTGGCTTCCCGCCTTGCTTGGGGTTAAATGCTTAAAAAAAAATTGTTGTTCAAACGAATCTTTAGGGAGAAGTGTTAGATGAACAAGGTCCCTTTAAAAGAATACGTTCCGTCATTTTCAACGCCATATTTAAATTCTTTGGTACCAAACTATTCGTTTTATATATATATATATATATATATATATATATATATATATATATATATATATATAATTATTTATTTAAAAATATGATTTCATCGCTACATAAGAGTTCTCATGATTCAAAACAAGAGCCGAAAACTTCGAAAATACAAAAGAACTTTGGATTATTTACCAAACGAGTACTTTCCTATTTTCTATATATTTTTACACACACACACACACACACATATATATATATATATATATATATATATATATATACGCATTTGAACGATATATATATTTTTTAACAATACACTTTTAAGGTGTGCTATGTTTATGGGATAAAGTGCTCAATATCAGAGATAGAGCGTATGGAAATATAAAAGTGGACATTGAAGACAACACTGAGACGACAGCGTGGTTCATGCTAGATGCAATGGTCAAGCCACATGGGCCATGACGATCGCGTCTGGCATGAAATAGGGGTGGGAGAGAGAGATGGGGCGGGGGGAACTAAAACTGAAGGACATCTATAAAAGGACCTCTGTGTAATTAAGAAAAGTTGACAAAATTGATATCAACTACAGGTTACAAATAAAATATAAACATAAAAAATAAATATAACGATTATCTAATCTAGCAAGGACATATTTTTATGTTCAAAAACACATGCGTATACACACATACACAATAACATATACACGTATATACATACACATAGGCGTGTACCCACATACACACATACATATGCCCATGTACACACATACAAACCCATTCTTCTTTCCTTTCCTCTCCCTCTCTCTTATTCTGATGTCTAACATTAGATCGTCTATGGTGTGTGTATGTCACACACGAAATGTATCTTTAATGTATTAGACATCCGACAACATTCATATTTCTCTCACCTAAACCTCTTCCACTCACCTCTCCTAAACTTCTCTCTTAAGGTTTAATCTCCCTCCTTCTCTCGTCTGTTACCCCTCTCTTTAGTTCTAACATTCGCCCCAAACTCTCATCCTTACACTCTCTCTAAATTTTATTTTTTATTTCCAGAGTTGTTTTCGTTTTGAATTTGTATGTCTGATGAATTGGATCGTATTTACGATTCTAATGGAATAAATTATGACCCTGGAATATTAGTGTTTAAGCCTTTTTATCATATCCTTACTCTGTCCTGGACATTGAGTTCTACCTGGATTCTATCCTCTTGGAATTTTGTATTAAAAAATATACATGTATGTACCTATGTATATATATTTATATATTTTGCATATGTATGTGTATATATATATATACACTCTGGGGATTTCATTTCATTCTTGTCATGTTCATGATTAGCTCTCCTATTGGGATCTCCTCTAGACAGGTAAGATTTTTCCATTATCAGGTCTAGACATTAAATTGAATCAAATTTTGAGAGGTAGATTTTTCTCGATGCCAAGAGGAAGTTTCTATTGACGTGGGCACATGCAGCCGTGAGTTCGAAACAGAAAGTATACAATTTCTTATGTGAGGTGTGCAAATTCCGACAAATATATATCATCATTAGACCACTTGCCAGAATTAAACCCAAATTGGGTTATCAGAAGTTGAATTTCATAAAACAATGCGACCCTCATTAATATAGTATTCATTAATCCTTTCAACATAATGGATGAACTTTAGATGTTTTTGAATGCGTCAGGATTTTTGAGTACAGCCATTTCATTTCCATGATGCATGGTTGCGCAATAAATGCCAATTACTGGGAAATGTAATTGAGAAGTTTAATATTGAATGCTGGGAGAATTAAATCCTTTTTCAAACGTCTATCGTCAGTGCTAAATTATGCTTTATTATTCATTAATTTTTATATAACCTTCCTAAACTTCTTATTATACAACTATAATAACGCCGTTGAACAATGCTGGTGTCAGCCGCCTTCGAATAATACTCGCTCGAATATTAACCGCCGTATAGTGATCTGAATAGTGAAATAGTATAGTGAATAGAGTAAAGAAGAGATTTACTTGCTCCCCCACCACACTGAGTCATGTTGTGACAGATTATTTTTAACGTGAGCACCCGAGTGTTTTCACTCGGGCCTATGGTCCAAGCTACTGATAGCCGTGATATTACCAGCACAGGGACGGACCCGTACCCCAGGTAAGTACAGTAGGGGAAAAAATATTCGTACACTTGAAAAATGGTATTTTTTATAAATGTAAAAGCCTTAAATAAAACAAATATCGGCACATTTTATGTATAAAGACACATACTATTAAAAAATAATAATAAACTTAATTTTTATTCTAAGAGAAATTAATGCTTTTTTTTATTCTACCTGGTGAAAAAAGTATTCGTACAAATCAATTATTATTATAGAATAAAATAATCAATTATGCAAAAAGTATATTCTAGAATGTTCCAGTAATGTTGTTAGTAATTATAGTTAACGCTATTAGCCATTATCAAAGCATTCTGCAATTTCTAGTCTTAGGAGAACGTTCTAATAATGAGTAAAGGTACAGAATTGACTATTTCATAAAAAAACAACACATTTTCTCTCTTTGGAAAGATGGGAACAGTTAAAGAACGATTTCTAACAACCTGTATATTCCTTTTACTACAATTGCTTCGTTCATTGCAAGGTTTAAAAGTCGTAACAGTGTCGGAAACCAAAGACGAACAGGTGCTCCGAGGAAGATTTCTCTAAGATCAGCAAGGATATTCGGACGCCAGATCCAACAAAATCCACAGGTTACCCGGGAAGAGCTGCAGGAACATCTGCATGCATTAGGGATTAAAGTAACGAAGCGTACAATAAGCAATGAACTATAAAAAACAGTCTAAAATCACACATCCCAAGGAAGACTCCACTCCTCTTGAAACGAAACAGAGATGCTAGGCTAAAATTTGTTAGAGAGCATAAGGATAAAGAATATTCGTTTTGGAAAAAAGTACTCTGGACATATGAAACTAAAATAGAGTTGTTTGGTCATAATTATCGAAATCATGTGTGGAGGAAGGACGGTAATGCCTTCTTACCAAAGAACACGTTGCCAACTGTAAAGTTTGGTGGTGGCAGTATCATGATCTGGGGCTGTTTTTTTGCAAAAGGTGTTGGCAGAATATCAATAATAGATGTCAAGATGAATGCCGAGAGCTACCAGAAAATCTTGCAAAACAATTTAATGCGTTCTGCTGAGAGACTTCGGCTACCTCCTGATTGGGTTTTGCAACTGGATAATGATCCTAAGAATACCGCTAGATATACAAGGAAATGTTTAGCTGAAAGTAACGTTGATGTCTTGCAATGGCCAAGTCAGTCTCCAGACTTTAACCCAATCGAGAATTTATGGCGATATTTGAAAATTCAAATTGGGAAAAGAGCACCAATAATATCAAGAATTTGAAGACTATGCCAAGAAGAATGGGACAAAATACCACTCAATGTGTGCAAATCATTAGCTGAGACGTACAGGAATAGACTGGTAGCTGTCGAATTCAAAGAATATTCCACAAAGTATTAAGTCAAGTTAATATGCTTTTTTTTGTTTTGCATGAATACTTCTTTCATCAGTTAAAATGAAAAAAAATGCATTAATTTCTGTTAGAATAAGAATTAAGTTCATTACTATTCTTTTAATAAATTTTTACACATAAAATGTATCAAAATTTGTTTTAGTTAAGGCTTTTACATTTATAAAAATAGAATTTTTCATGTGTACGAATATTTATTTCCCTCTACTGTATGTGTACAGAGTAAAGAATAGCGGTCCCCATAGTATACACGATAGACAAGAAATAGAGATCCATATATTATAGAGGATAGACTAGAAATTGCGATCTTTACTCGTCAGCTATATCCTACATATATGCGTTTCCTCTATGGTTACGTGATTCACTTAATCTATTAATGGTATCACCTGTGTTTGCGCACTGGCGATCTATATGCAAACTCAAATGTCGGCAGCGACACTTTATTCGTAGATAACACACGGTTATCTGAAAAGGAAGAGCGTTTGAAGTAATTTGTTTAATTCTCAGAAAAATCTTAGCGGTTAACTTTTATAGGTTTACATCCAGGAAGCGCCAAAAGAGCAGTCGAGTTCGCTAACAATATTCTTATGAGATTGCAACGTATTTCCAGCTTTGAGTTTAATAAATTCGTTTTGAACAAAGTTAAGCAAACGTCTATGCTTACGACACTGACGCTCAGCTGTAGTCGTCAATACCACGAAAAAAAGCGAAAAGGAAAACTTTCTGTAAGCAAAGTATTTCGCGACAATTATGGACGAGATACAACGGAATGCAGAGATTTTGAGGGGGGGTTAATTCGAGCAAGAAATCTCAAGTGAAACAAGTTAAAAAAAAAAAGACGAGAAGAATGTATGCACGCGGGCAAAGAAATTTACTGAGTAAATGATTACCGAAAAGTTCTTCAACCACTTCCGGCGGAACACCCAACAAATTACTAGAATATACGTGTCAAAGGATTAAAAATCGATAGACCTTGGGAACGATCTGCCTCTGTCAGCTGAAGGTTTGTGCTGATATTGAAACAAGGTAAGATACAGCCCATGCTCTCTTTCTCTCTCTCTCTCTCAGTGCTAAGGGCGCAGGTGATTAGAGTTTTGTATCTTAATCTAAGAAGAGTGAACCAGTTTTCTATAATGCGCATACCCGAAAGGAAGTCAATTACGTAACCATTTTTCTACTGAAAAGCGAGCAAAGCTGGACAGAATCTAATATATGTCGGAACAAATAAAAAGAATTTGCCAAACGAACAGATAAAATAAATTGCATAGAAAAAATGTTTGAAATAAGAAGTAAATCAGTTTTTATAGAATATGTTAAGAGCAAACATGAAAAAATTGAAATTACAGCGGGAATTTTGTAAGCTACTAACGTAAAAGAATAGTTTACTGTTGCCAAATCTGGCCCTGTGTTCCTGCTGTATATCTCGAGATTCTTGACAAAATTCAAAGAATTACCTTTAATGTAATCGAACCTAACTTAACATCTCGATTTCAGTAACATTTTCACCGACATAGCACGTCTTCCTTTAGTTTCTTCTATAAATATTTTCATGGCAACAGTTCAGATGAGAATTTCTTCCTAAGTTCCTGGACTGCATGAAATTAATAGTCATCTCTTAGATTTGTAACTAGGTCTAATTGTTTTACTGTTGAACAGCTAGATGAAACCGTCTGTTCTATTCTAATAGTTTATATTCTCTCACTTTTTGCCTCTGAAACTCTCTTCCTGTTTCTTTTTTCGCTGACACCTACAATCTTCAAAAAATGATATATAACGTCAATCGCCATTTTTTTCTTGTCTTTTTGAATCCGGTTACTTTATTGTCTTTTGTCTCACTTCTCCTCATTAAATTTTCTCATTCTCTTTCACTCTCTGTAATCCCCCGGGTCTAAATGGCATTGCCACCTTGCTTGGTGCGAAATGATTGACAAAAAACCAAAATACAACGTAATACTGTCTTTCATTCATTCTATTATTGCTACGACTAGTACAACTACAACTGCTGTCAGTATTACAATGAATTATAACAGGAATGCTGCTGTTACTACTACTACTACTGCTGCTGCTACTGCGGCATCTGTTCTTGCTGCAACTACTAGATATTATAACTAGATATTACTAGATATTATTACTAGATATTATTACAAGATTTACTAGATATTATTACTAGAAAGAGTAAAGAGTCTACGAGTGTACCTGTACTGTTTTCAGTCTTTGGTCCTTAATACCTGTTTCATTCGGTTAATATTTTAATTTTCAATTATTTTGGCGAGTCGTACATATATTTCTACTACTCAAACACGATGGGTACATTATGGACATGTTCGTTGTTTAGGCAGTTCAGGTTTTGGGGATTTTTTTTATGATGAGCGGTTGCATTATTTTTAATTTTTTTTTTTTTAATTAGAGTTAAAGGTGCGTAATGACAATATGTATAGGATTTAAGAAAGCTTATTCGCCTGAGAATACAACGTTAGCGTATAGTGTCTTTTTATAGTCCCAGTAAACAGAAATAGATCTCTCAATGAGGAGAGTAAGAAAACAAGGGCAAATCACACTTGATTATTCATAAAAAGGTGTTCATTTGTATTTTCGATAAGGACGTTGCCTATCAAAGTTGGTATATGTTCATAGTGTTTTAAATTTGTTTTTATGGTGTTATTCTCCGAATGATATAAATTCTGTTGTCTTGATAAAGTTTAATAAATTTGTTAAGTTCTATAGAGTACGCAGGATTGTAGACGAAATAATGTTTCAAATAAACGGAACGTCTACTCAAGCACGAGCATCGTTTACAAATAATGTTTGATGTACTTCTCCCTCCTTCTCTTCCTGGGTGGCGAAAACGTGTCGGTGGGCAGCTGAGGACGTGGGCTAGCACAATCAATGATGACCTAGCAGTACTATCAAGTACACAAGTAGTTGGTCTTCGACAATGGAATCGCGATTGGTTCACCATTTCGTGTGACCTGGCTCAGGATCGGCGAGCGTGGGCAGCGATGGTCCGTGATGCTGTACTTGCTAGGGAGGAAGCCGGTTCAACCCGACCAGGGTGAAAACCGATACAAGTCAAGTCAATTCAAGTCAAGTATGTACATTGAATATAACGGCTGCGAACGTTTTAATGAAATCATCAACTTTAGTCAGAAGTATTATTTTAAGACGGGATGATTCATGTATCGCGTAACAAATATTGCAAATAGAATTTAAAAAAAAAAACACTCTTGGAGAATTAACTAAATTGATTCAAAGAAATTAAAAACAAGAGTAATATATTGAAAGACAAGATATCAAGTTCTTCTTTAGTAGTCAAAAAGTCTATCGACCCATGCCGTTGTAATAAAATGTAATATGATGAAAAAAACAAAAAAACAAAACAAAACAAAACAAAAAAAGCAAAAAGTAAATAACGGTAATAAGGAAGAATTTTTGGAAAATAAAAAATGTCTAAATTCCTCTGGAAGAGTTTGTAACACATCTACTTATCATCTCTTCGTTGCACTCGTAGGCGACTCCGTCAAAGGAGAGTCGCAACTGAGAAAAAAATTACTGAGAGATGCCCAACCCTGGGGAACAGCAGCCTCTCATTGCACCAGAGAGAGTGATTGGTGCTCACACCGAGGCCAGCTGCGGGCAATTTTTGTTCCTTGGACAGTTGTACGCGATCGGGTGCTCACTTAAAAAAAAAGACCTTGTGTCACAACTCGTCTTAATAGGGTGACAGAGTAAATACCTATAAGGAAGAATGATTTTTTTTTATTTATGTGCTTTATCACTAAAATTACGGTCCGATCATATCTCTCCACGACTTCCTCTCATTTGGGGTTCTTAGTAAGGTTTGCCTTAGTACTATCTGTCCTAATTTTTGTTTTGTCAGTCAATTACACAAGTTCGTGAAGTAGATTATTCTCAGCTTTCCCCTTTCCCTTTTGCCTTCCGTATCTGATGTAAGTGTCAAGTTCCCTTTGAGATGGGATATGGATATAAATTCAGAAATAAAATCACTCAGGCTACTCATATCTTGTCTCTGTCAAATTACTATTCTTCACTTATTTTGTATAATTTCTACCCAGAAAAAGTTGAATCATGCCTCTACAAACTTTAATCCTTTATATTAGGTTGGTGCAAAAATAATGACGTAATAATGTCGTTTTTTGACGCATTTTTAACGTTAAAAAACGACATTATGTCATTGTTTTTGCACCAACCTAATAACATAGCCTCAATTGTTCTCGCTCCTTAAAGTGAATAAATGGTTTAAGCGTCCTAGAAATTTCAAATGTTTCTTGCTTATTCTATGTCTCCCTTTTGTTTTTTTTTTATTGTTGCTAAAACTTCATCTTTACTCACATGTTCAGTCTATGGTATTCGAAGCATCTTTCTATCGTACCACATTTCTAATGCTTCTAATCAATTATTCGTCTGTGAAGCGATACGATAAAATAAAAATACCATGAATAAATTAGAAAAAAACTTCGAATAAAACGATAGAAACAATGAAGAATGTACACACGCTATAGTTTTACAAGAGTATTTAATTGAAAGGCAGCTGGAAAGAAATAGGACGAATTAGTGTCGTATTAACAATATTCGTTTTTTTTAAAAAAGAAAACTCCCATTGGCTTAAATAAGAATATTATAAAGAAATACGATAAACTTTCTATTTTGCTACCCCTTAAAGGCATCTAGTGTCAACTTATGACCTTGTTGCATCAATTACCTCTCTTTTAGTCATAACAGTTGCTCTTTATTGCAAGACATCAAATATTAAATTAACACCAGAAGAAAAAATAAAAACAAAGCCATTAGTTTGAACAACAGAGATATTTCTGGTGTTCCATTAAACCTGATTAAGTTAATGGCATGACTTTATAAGTGATTAACGTTGAACAGTTTCTTATATACTCGGGTTGACAGACACACAATTTTTAGTCTGGATATATGTCTAAATCATAAACTTTTAGAGAAACAGTATGTAATATAATGGAGAAATTCTGTCTGAATTTCTGGGATGAAGTCTTATATTAGTTCATATTAATCACTCTGTGACAGATTAAACATTACTTTCAAAAGTGAATCGTATCCTCATCGTGTGCCACATACAAAATTATACATGAAATTAACCAACAAAGGTTGGCAAATATATATTCGATTTTCATAAGAAGCGATACGTCTATTATCATTCATGCTAGATTACCCCTGTGGGCAAAATTGATGACAAGATGGAATGTATTATAAGTTATATGTATTATAATATAAGTAGTTTTCGTTTAATCCAAGTACAATTTTGTAATTTGAAATATTTCGTTGTAAAAATTAATAATTGAACAGTATAGAATTTATAAACACTTAATGCAAGTTATCCGTATATTATTCTCATAAATGTTATATAATTAAAACCAAATTTTTGTTTGCTACAAAAGTTCCTAGAGTACAATATTTTGGGGTAAAATTTAGAATCTCTTGACAATCAGGAGATTCAATCAGTAATTTTAGAGTCTGCTTATTTCTCGTCCTACTAAGAGCTGCGTATCATCAGATTTATTTTTATTTTTTGTTTTTCTCAAGCTATTACCAAATTCCACAAGATATGCTCTGAATCGTAACATAAAAACAGCATTAAAACTATCGAATTATTTAATTGTATAAGATTTTAATTGCTATAATAAATAATATAATTGAAGAATGTCGTATGAATAACAAGAAAACTTTCGATGACTAAAAATTATTACAAGAATTGTTCTTGCACATCATTTTAATTATAATTTTTAAAGTTTAAAATGAATTTCGAAAAATGAACAAAGCATTCTTGAAGATATACACCCCTGGTCAAAATCTTAAGACCAGAGAAAAAAGGGTTAAAAAACATATAAAATACTGTTACTTTAATCGAAATATATTTGCGAAACATTTACATTTAATTAGAAAATGTAGTTTATCAAGAAACAAGTGAATATTTTAAGCTTAAATGTAAATGTTTTGCAAATATATTTTCATTAAAGCAACAGTATTTTATATTTTTTTAACTTTTTTGTATCTGGTCTTAAGATTTTGACGAAGGGTGTCTGTGGCGTACTATATATATACGAACCCTCTTCGATAAAGATATCACTAGGCGTCAACGGGACGAAGTTACCACGGCACCAGGTGGGTCCACGTTATTTTGCACAAAATGTAAGTATATTATTATTATTATTATTATTATTATTAATGATAATAATAATTAATTAATTACAGAATATCAAACATTTAAAATCCCATAGGTATTAATCTTTATTTCATGAGAGCTCTAATAAGCAGCTCTCAATCTTCAAGGCCTTCAAACAAATCGTGATGATTAATACCCAATTAAAGATTAATACACAATAAAATCCCAAATCAACTCATATGGGGAATGTTTTAATATAACTTTTAAATTATTTGAATTTAATTATATTTTTAAATATAATTTAAATTATATTTTAAATATAAATATAACTTAAATTATATTTTAAATAAAACTTAAATTATTTAAATTAGATTATACTTTTAAACATAACTTTAACTATATATATATATATATATATATATATATTTCTGTTTTAGTTTCAAATTAACACTGCATTCTTCATATAACCCTAATTTAATATCATATGGTTAATATCCGGATTTAATTTAATAAAACCTCTTCCATTTAAGTCAAATACCTTCCACCCTCACCTGATCACAACGTCATGCCTTTCGTCTGACTGAAACATTGAAATGAATAAATTCTATATATATATATATTTTTTTTTTTTTTTTTTCGACGGTTTTTTTTTATTGTAGTTTTTAGAGTTAATTTTCAAATTCCGGCACGAACTCAGTCTATACTGAAGTTGAATAAGAGTGACGAATTTTATTTTTTCGTCGGCTGAAATTCCCATATGAGGTGATTTGGGATTTTATTGTGCATTAATTATTGCTCTGTAAAATAAATACATTGAGGTATTTTTGTGGATCAGTTTTGATAAATTATCTTACTAGGATCCACTGGGATTATATACCAACAGATTATTTACCGTTACTATATATATACACACATATATATATATATATATATATATATAAGTACAGTGTATATGTGCGTGTATTTGTGTGGAGTGTCCAAGCTCCCACTGGTCCCATTTCAATGATTCATAATATCCTTAGAAAAGTTATGCGCTGGGAACTATTTTCGTTGAGCTTAGATTCAGGGTTGCCAGATTATGCGAAGTTAAAAATGTATATTAATATATTATATTCCATAATATAGATTTTAGTTAATTAGATGGTATGTTCCTTTAACTCTTCAAGTGTTGAATGTATAACTAATTATATTTTCTATTTCCCCATTTTTACACTATATTATTTTTATATTATAAATTGTCCCCCTCTTCTATTACCCATGAAACAAAAATAATTGTTTGTACGGAAGATAAAGATCTACTTGCATCAAATCGTCTTTAAATTAAGTGGCAGTAGAAGAATTATCATTGGACTTCTAAAAGGTAAACCTAAAGATTAATTCAATACTTAAATACAGCGATCAATTTTGAGTTCTTCTGTATTTTATTGATGCTTATTGCATCTATTCCTCCCAAGTTATTGTGATGTTGGCCAAGCCAAGAGTCCTCCACAGGAGGAATCCTAGTCTGGCTATCATCAAAATAAGGAAGCTTTTATGTTAGTTTATAATAAAACGTGCACTGCACTTTTGGATACAAAAGGAAAATAAATATTACTCCTCTTGAACCATGAAATCAACGATAATGGCTAGTATAATATATTAATATATATATTTAACCTTGCATAATTTGGCAAGCCTGTATGTAAGTTCATTTAATGTTCTGTATGTAAAAATCATTTCCTGCGCTTAACTTTTTAGGGCTTTCAAATGAGCTATGCATCATTGAAATCGGGTCAGTGAGAGCGGGGAATTTGCTTGGGCGCACACACGCACAAACACATACACACAGACACTGTACTTTATATATAAGATTAAGTAGACTTGTACGCGAGTATATACGGTAAATTATTTATTGGGGTGATACAAAATTTTCCTATATTTTCTGAGAAACAGGACATTAATTTAAATAGTTGTATAGCATAACTATATAGACAATGAGTTTTTATTTTTGTATTTTTACGGTCTTAAGCAATTTTAATCTGAAATACCTACTGTAAAGATCGAAATATTTTCAGTGGGATTTTTTAAATTATATAATTTTATTTATATAAATTCATCGCAGTTTTACAGATGCGAGATTGTTTACTTTATGACTTGTGCTCACTTTCATTTAAAATATGCACTCCATCAAGAAGAAATAACATGTTATCATTGATAATTGAAAACTTTCTATAACAGGAATATGTTCAACCCCAAAGTATCAGTCAATCAGTTATGTGCCATGCGTGATTCACGCTCTGGCGATCATGTATCTTTCGATACAGGACTGACGTGGCAGATTTTTGCAGTAGACTAGTGGTCATCCATGGTTATAGAACCCGATCTGTCTTGTTATTTCCCTTCAGCTGGTGGTGGAAAGGGGATTTATACCTTTCCAAAGGGTATTAGCACGTAAGTGAATGTAATAGATTCGACTGGAATTCGTACTCGGCTCTCCGATTTCTCAAATCCGATCCATTACTCTACCATACCCACCCTCAAAGGATATGATGCAAGAAACGATTGAATATATGGTGAGGCAATCACAGGTTTGATGACTATGCGCAGACCCTTTGCCACCCGAACACCTACCACCAAAAAAAATCTCGGCGTCCTTGGCATCTCGACTTCAGTCACTTTCTCACCCGACGGGGCTTTACTCTATCTTTTCTTTTCTACAAATATTTTCATGGCAATGGCTCTGACGAGCTTTTTTTCCTGGGTGGATTTAAATGTGCTACTAGACTGGCATCTAAGTCACACTCGTTGAAATAGTTAAATACAACCGCTACTTCTACATTAACAGTCTCTTTTTCTCGCACTTCCCACCTGTGTAACCCATCCCTGTTTACTTGATTTCCTGATCACAACAATCTTCTAAATGCTACGTCAACTGCGATCTTCTATCTTCTTGAATCCCATTCATCTCTTGTAATTTTCTCAATCCTCCATATACCTTGTATTTTCTCTCACTTTCACTCCCTGTAATGTCATGCATGCTATGGCATTCCCGCCTTGTCTGGGGTGAAGTGATTAAATAGAAATGTTTATTATTATTATTATTATTATTATTATTATTATGTTACTTCCTTTGGTTTCTAGTGTATATTCATTTCTTTGGGGTCCCGACCAGAGACCTAAAGTCAGGAATGGCATCATCATATTTTCCACTGAGCAGTTTTGAAAAAAAAATCCCACATATTTTACATAAAGCCCTTTGGAAGGTGTGGTCTGTACTTGTGAGTAAAACTTTTTTTTATTTCTTTAAGGCATGAGGTACCAGAGATTCCTTCAATGAGTCTATAGGAATCTTTTCCAGTCAATCCGAGGGTTCCAACTACAACTGGAATTGTTAATATCTTTATGCGCCACATTTTTTCAGTTTCGCTTTCAGGTCCTTGTATTTTGATAGTTATTTGATGATCTCCAACGATACATTGCAGTCTGCAGGGACTGTCATGTCAATAAGGAAACACATTTTGTCTTTGCTGTCTGTAATCACAATGTCAGGGCGATTAGCTTTGATTAGTCTGTCTGTGTGTATTGTAAAGTCCCATAAAATTGTTACAGGTCCTATCTCCTTAACCAGCTCTGGGTGATGTTCATACCAATTATTATTATTATTATTATTTGGAGTAGCAGCAGCAGTGACATTGTCACCAAAGGGACAAGATAATTGGTACACAAGACTGGTCTTTGCAAAGTAGATTTTGTGGAGAATTGTCGTTAGCAACATTGTGTTTAGAGCTTTTAAGTCACTGGGAGTGCATTCTGAATGTAGGGAGAAAAATTAAGTTATTTCCTGCTAAGGATTATAAAGAAAGGAAAAGCTGGACAGAAAAAGCCAATAATCAAAGAAGCGGAATTAGATGAATGCCACGGAGGTGTTGAGCCAAAAGACATCCGATTTCAGTGTCCTTGCTTTTGACATTAAAGGACTCCTGCGAGCCATTAATTCATTCGTTCGATTCGAGTTTCCAAATTGTCAATTTGGAGTTAAGAATTGGCAGCAGCAAGAAAAATTGACGTTCATTATCGAGAAACTTCGGGCAGTAGAAGTCTTGAAGGCGAACAAAATGCGAAAATGTGTGATATCGCATTCTTTGAAGAATTAAAGGTTTTGCTGCCTTTAATTGGAAGCTTTCTGCTCATCGGTGAAGACAAGGTTTTGACTAACATTTTGACGTCTAAGAATTTGTTACGATTTTCAAAATACCTTTATTGCACTGCGACAACTCGGATTGATTAACGTATTTTAATTAAAAGACTAAAAAGTAATTCAATAGAGACGTTTCATTTTATTTTATAATCTTTAATAAACTTCACCAGGTATATAATCATCCCGGGTATGATGACAACTATATTCGGCAGCAAAGCTTCTGATCTGGAGGTTTCCATCTAAATTGCTTTTTTTTCCCAGGTCCACCATGATCCGGGGTGGTAGCACCTATTAGTGGCCCAGCTATAAGTAAATAGTTAACTTTGGTCAAAATATTATGAAAGTATAAAACTAGATATTATAGCAAAAATACCACCAATACATTTCGTGGAAAAATTAGCAGTAATACAGTTTTGGAATAAATTTTTTTTCCAGGGTTCCCAACAATAAATTTTAAGAAAATTATTTCCAAAATAAATTTTAAGAAAAAATTATTACCAGCAATAATTAAAAAAATATTACCAGCAATAATTAAAAAAAAAAAAATAACAGCAATGCATTCTATTCTCGACATAAAAACCTCTTTACAAAAATACGCCATGAAAAGTGATCTACAAACTGATGTTTTGCAAAACGAACCTATCTTAAAAAAACGCATCGGCATTAAATAACCCATTGAGGTTGATATACCGTAAAACAAATTAAATCAAACCAAACCAAACCAAACTAGATATATAAATAAGCCAATTCCATCCATAACTCATATTTCTTCCTGCCCACCTACAAATGCTTTCTTCCTGACTTTTAGTACATTAATATTATTATTATTATTATTCGATCGAGCTAACTCAGACATTCATGTGTATATCACACCAACCATAATGATCCTGCATCAAGATCGGAAGGTCATTAGAGTAGCATTATGTGTCATAGCTGGCCAATATAGGTGGTTGCTGCGCAACTAACCTGTCTTACGCCATGGTTATGTGCCCAGAGCATTAAATCAATAGCGAGTTCTTCTTTTGCAAAGCGCATTCTGCGTTCATCTAAGATGTTCGAAATATCATGGACAGGTCTATAGAGCTATGATTTAGTTGGATGTTTTCTCTAAGAGATGTTAAATATAACTCTCAGCATCCGAGTGTAAGTTCCATCAAGCTTAGACTCAAGGGTTTTAGTTAATCTCTAAACATTAAAATAATTACAGTGGCGCGAAAGAATCTCCGCTTGAGCTTTTCTGATAGATCAGATTTCCAGCTTACATCCATCACCCTGAACCTTCATGACATATATTTTTTTCTCTCATTTGTACTTACTTTCCAGATTATCATTGTATTTCCATAGTAAATGTTTATTTGCTGTAAATATAAATTCAGATACATAGTTTATTTCGTTTGGTTACCTCGAGGTACCTTAATGGTTAGCAATCTTGTCTCGTATAGAACACTTAACACTGTGCAGTGTGTTCGATCCTCATCGGGTGTCCCGCACTTTCAGCCTTGTGCCACATTTAAGCTACGCCTAGAAAATAATTTAGGGCACGCGGTGTAATAGCTAGCATGCTTAACTTGCTCGATCAATTATGACTGAATAGTGAGTCCGATCCTCACTGGGTGACCAATTCTTTCAGCCTTGCGCTACATTTAATTTACTCTTAGAAGACATCATATACATACACTGCTGACTAAAATCTTGAGACCATTTCAAAATGTTTGGGTGTGCATGGCTAGGGAAGTCGAAAGAAATGGACATCAATTTCAAATAATGAAGCCATCTTTGTGAAGCCATCTTCATCATTTGGAATAACACTCCATTCAGCGTTCTGCATACGCTTATCTCGACCATGCCTAGGTGATTTTTTAAGTTATTAGGTTGGTGCAAAAATAATGTTGTTTTCTCACATAGTAACATGTGAGAAAACGACATTATTTTTGCACCACCCTATTTACCCTGACGAGCGTGGAAGTCACTAAAGAGTAGTCTTCTTAGTCATTAACTACCCTATTTAGGACTACTTTTAGTTATAGACTAAAAATTTGGACCAACTAGTATTTAACAGTATTCAAATTTTATATGCTCAAAGCGTTCTTAATTTTTATTTCTCCTTTTCTTATATTCATTCTTTGAAACTCTACTCAAATTAGTTGAGTCTAACTAATCGAAAATTATATATATATATATATATATATATATATATATATATATATATATATATATATAAAAGTGAACATAGAAGTCAACACTTGGAGGCGACAGTCTGTTTCATGCTATATGCAATCGTCAGGCCACATGTGCTGTTATTTTTCTCGGCTATTTATATATATACGGGTTAGTGGTGCATTGTGGGTATTCTATTATGGCGGTTATTTCACCGGAAGTCGTTTGTTTATCTATTTAGGTCAAATTATATTGCTTGTTTTTATTTTTGTTTCTTATTTTATTTATTTATTTATTTATTTATTAACGTAGTAAAAATTTGTTTATATCACTTATTTAACAGTTTTGTTTTGGTTTGGGAATTTAATTAAAGCTATTTGTTCAGTTTTGGGGTTGATTGTTGTAGTTCATGCTAAGTATTATTTTGGCGGGAACAGTTTTTAATTGATTATCTTTATTTGGGATTGGTTTGTTTATTTATTTACTTGGATGAATTTAGGTTAATTTATTTTACTTGTATATTTTCTCTTTTAGGTTTTCGATTTTTAAGTAACATAGTATTTTTTTATGTTTTATTTCTATTTTTTTTTTTTTTTGTTATTTTCTTATTTTTGCTTATTAGTATATATATTTGTTTTTATTTTATTTTTTCCGTTTTTAATTTTTTAGGTTACGTAGTAAAAATTTATTTTCATGTCTGCATTTTGAGATGAGTTCGGATCTTTTGTTTAATAATTTATTTTGGTCGGGAAAAGTAATGATAGCTATTTTTTCCTCCAAGCAAAGTTTGCAAGTTTTTGATTGGTTATTGTAGGCTGATGATTTTTTCCTTATCTTCCAAGATATTTTTGGTGTGATGTTCGTTTTGTTTTTAATTTCCCAGATATACTTAGAAAGCATTGTACTGTTTGCATATTTACTATTTGTGAAAGATGTTTTGTGTGTATAATTTCTTTGTTTCCAGGGTCCTTCAGTTACTTCTATGTATACTTTTTCTTCATTATGTGGTTATTTTATCGTGGCTTGGTATATTACGTTGTTTTGTAAACAATTTCCGTTTAAGGGACATTCGTTCTTTATTCTGCAGTTGCACGTGGGTTTAATTTTTGTTGTTTCTTCCTGACTTTCAGAAGAATTCTATAGTAATTTATCTATGTACGTATATGTACGTTTATCTTTTATCCATATCGTATCCTCATTTTGTTAATAAGACCTATTCATTCCTGATTATTCACAATACCTTTCTGATTTGCATTATAATTCTAGAGTAAATGATTATCCATTACACGCATATTCCTTTTGTTTAGTTTGGTTAATTTGTTTTATGGCATATCAACGTCAATGGGTTATTTAATGCTGACAAAATTTTTTATTGCTGGTAATATTTTGTTTTGTCAAAAATCTGTTTCTGGTAATATATATCCTTTAAAATTGTATTGCTGGTAATAATTTTTTCAAAAATCTATTGCTGATAATAGTTAACTATTTGGCCATAGCTGGGACACTAACAAGTGTTACCACCCCGGGTCTGGTTGGACCTGGGAACACCAGCAATTACGAGGTGGTTCCACGCTTAAAACTTTCTGATCAGAGGCCTTGCTGCTGGACGTAGTTTAATGTCTTACCCAGGATGCGGATGTAGTTTAAAGTCTTACCCAGAACGACACACATATTCCTGATCGTTAACTATTTATTTCATTGTTATTGGTAATGTATTCCTATAGCAACTAATCATCTTTTATAAAAGGTGTTCCAATAACTTGAACCGATTTTAATGCGAATAAACTTTAAGCGCCTTATGATTTTTTTCCTTTTCTTCCAGATTTGGCGGGAGTTTGGGCGATATTATTTTTCACCCATAATTCCATGACTTAAATAACATGAGTCTATAGAGAAATAAATAAATTTTCTCCAATAACACTTTTTTATTTACTGCAGACTTTGATCCGTCTTAATGAAACACTCTTCTATATAATCCGTTTTTATGAAACACCCTTTATATATATTACCCTTGAGAAAGGAAGATTTCGTAAAAATAAAAAAAGAGTACTGAACCGTTATGTAATATCTGTCATCCTATATGGCAACAAATGATGAACAGTCTCATCACAGATGATGAAGAGAGATGAAGCAACAGAAATGTAGTTCTACAGAAAGATGCTGAGAATACTATTGACTGGACATATGAGCAACATCTAAGTTTTAAGTTAAATGGAAACAAAAGGACACTTGCATATAAAATCAGAAATAGACTGAAATCTCTTGGGTACATAATGTGGAATTCAACAATTTATTCCCTCTGGGTGGCGGTAGTGAGAATATTAATTGGTATAAAGAATTAAGACATTGGTTATTTCGTTACATAATTATTGTGAGTCAAAATCCCTTAGCCGGACTGGTTAGGATTAACATTAATAACAATCCTTTGTACAAAGATGAAGAAATTAGTCAAACTATATTAAAATATAAGTTATGGAACGCTACGATTGCTCAGGTTCTGGAGAGAAATGGTATAGTGAAGAGGTGAAGTAAAGAATAGTAAAAGAAATGAAGAATAGTAACATGATAGCGACATCAGATGACTAGCGATAAGATTTTATTCCTGGCCTCACATGTTCAATTTCATTTGGGCAATAGAATTTGAAAATATTTTGTTTCAGTTTTAGAAGTAAGGTACCCGATCCCTTGCTAGGAACCACGTGGTCACTTCCCCGACAAAAAAACCTGCTAAAGACAAAAAGTACAAGTGGGCATTTTTCAGGTTGGCATTTACGCGCAAATATTCTTGAGCAAGGTATGAACTTACCCGCACTACGTTTTTTGAAGTCGAAAGCGTTATTACCAGCAATATAGTTGTGAAGGAATCATTTTTATTGGAAATAATAATATAATTTCTCCTTCAATTTTGAATGAAATATCGTCTTATCAGTTTCGTAAAAGAATATTACCAGCAATATGTTTTTGGTAAAATGTCACCAGCAAAACATACTTGGAAAAATATTACCAACAATACATTTCTGGAAAATATTACTTCCAATCGTTTTTAAAAGGAAGGATATTGCTAGACATAGTTTTTGAAGAAAAATATTACTATCCATAAAAAAAAAATTGTCGATATTAGATAAACAATTTAGGTTGATATACCGTAAATCTCAATCAAACAATCAATCCAAGTTAGGGAAATTTCTCCTGGCAGTTCTGAATTAAATATTAGAATTTGTATCCAGAAAAATCGTTCTTATTCTCAGAAATTATATATTCAGTATTTCCTCGCATATATATATATATATATATATATATATATATATATATATTAGGTTGGTACAAAAATAATGACGTAATAATGTCGTTTTTTGACGTTAAAAAATACGTCAAAAAACGACATTATTACGTCATTATTTTTGCACCAACCTTATATATATAGATAGATAGATAGATTCATGTTAAATTCAACATTAAAGATTCATGTTAAAAAGATAAAAAAAATTAAAAAAAAACAAATGAAAACTACAGACAAAAGTTCATTTTCTCCATCAAGACATTCATTTCTGTGGTACACTGCTAGCAGCAAGCAGAAATATTTCTCCTCCCGATGATGGCCATTTTGGTCGAAACTAGTCGAGGAATCTAAATGGAATAATAATTAAAAAAAAACGAAAGAATATTAATCTACAACCCAGTGTGTCTAAAGATTTTTATTTTTTTTATTGTTCAATATATATATATATATATATATATATATATATATATATATATATATATATTCTCATATTCCAAATATGTAACGGCGTTAAATAACTCAGAAAGAATTGGTAAGTCATAAAAAAAACATAACCAATCTTGTTTTGAAGTAGGCTGATTTTTTGTTTGTTTCTGGGAGACGACCATTTCAAATTGGATATTTGGGTTCTGGACAATTGCAAACCAGACAATTGTGTCCCTTGAATTTTGCATCCGTAGACAAATGCATTCCTGGATAATTCTGTGCCTCTGATAATTTTTTGAAGTTACCATTTTTGTTTTAAAGAGTTGTTTAATACAGAAATTATTGCACCAAGACCTTTAATTATTCGCAACAAGCAAAAAGGTAGTTACCATAAATAAAAGAGGAAACATTTTCTTTTTTAAAGCAAGAGACAATAAAGCTAGCAGTATCAGTTCAGTCCGTCAGTGCCTACCACAGGAATCTAATAGATTCTGGATTTTATAGATTTTAATTTTATTTGGAACCCGTGGCTAAGCTCCGAAATGCAAACACTGGTAGAAAAATATTTGTGGACGAGGAAAATTGCAGCTACCACTATCATAAGAAAAATGTCAATGAAACAAAAACATACTGGCATTGTGTCGAGCGATATTGCAACACTGTTAATCTGTCATTGCATTTTAAACAAAAATAAACTTTTAATTTTATTCCTTTTTTTTACTTTTTGCTGGTACACCCTTGTCCGAGATGCAAATGTCCAGTACACAACTGCCTCTTTCCTTATCAGACTCTAAGGGTTATTTAATGCCGAAAACTAAATATTTTATACGAAATTTTATATTACTTTTTTTAGATAAGTAATGATATTTTATTGATACACATCGTACTATTTAACCCATAGCTGGGGAGAAGGTGTGGATTCATACCTTTAAGAAGGTTACCTGCACATAAAGGAAGATAACGAACACAACTGGAATTAGAACTCGGTACTCCGATTAACAATTCCGAGCCATTATCCATTACACCAACCGCATATCGAAGGTTACACCACTGTGCATTCCGAAACGGTCAGCCATCTAGGTGATGACCAGGATCGACGGTGATCGTACAGGAACCGGTGTTTCAACGTGATGTGGTTGTAAGCCTTTGAAGTAAGGCTGATAGTATTTTTAACTGACTTCAGCAGGTAGCCCCATTTTCCCCGCGAACTTGCGATCGTAGAAGAGATATATGTCTTTAGTTATTTTATTTATCATTAACCTACTGCAGTTATGCGAAAATAGTCAAATCAAATGGAAAGTAAAAGATATAACAAAGACAAAACGGAACATATATTAAACAAGAATAATCAATGTATTGAAATAGAAATGTGTTTACGACAGCGCAATAGCCACATTGTACGCATGCGCAGTTACCATCTGCCAAGATAACCAAAATGAATTTGATTTCCTTTTAGAAGACGACTAATGTCTTGACATTGATCACCGACAGAGAAAGGGCGCTCTCCTCATTCATTTCCCAATGTGAAAAAAATAATATTTCCCAATGTTCAGATGATAGAGTACCGTTTAAATTTTTAATGAATTCACTTAGAAGGATTGATACAGGTTTTTAGTAAAATGCAGTGTGTGATGGTTAAATTAGCGCCATTTTATATTTTTAATTTCGCACATGCGCGTTGTTTGTTTTTGATTTTTTAACTGAAGGGTAGAGTAGGGTCGGTTGGGCATCGTCTGGGAGAAAAAGAGCACAATGTCCAATTCCCTCCGCTACAAATGTGGAAATGGCATGCTGTACTGCTTGGCATTCGCGCCGGAAACTCCAATATGAATATTTCCAAGTGTTTGAGTGTCAATCTGATGACTGTGAAGAGTATTCGAAAAGAGTTGGATGAATCTAATGGTGATTACGAAAGTGTTTGGAGTCATCACAATTGCGACGTTATGCCTTCATTCATCTTTCTACAGGGTGACATGCTCAATGAAAAGGCATACATCAATTGCTTTGAGGAGGTAGTGCTTCCCTGGCTCAAGATGGTGGCCGCTGGCAACCCCTACGTCTGGCAACAGGATTCTGCACCATACCACAAAAGCAGGAGGACCCAGTCATGGTTGTCTGACAATTTTTACAACCACATCACCCCTTACATCTGGCCATCTAGCTCCCAAGACTGCAATCCTCTTGATGATTGTGTCTGGGGCGCAGTTGAACAAAAAAACTCCTGTTAAAAGCAAAGATGAACTGAAGGCAAAGAGATTGTCCTGAAAAGATGCAAGAAATTCTGAATCGTCTGAGAACAGTGGTTGATGCCAACGGCGATTTTATTGAATAAATTTACTCTTTAGTATTTGAAGATATTTTTGCATAAATTTGGTAAATATATCCTTTAAAATGAGATGTAAGTGTTATTTTCGTTTTTGCGTAATTTAGACGACAATTTATCGATGGCACCCTGTATTTCTCGAAACCTATATACACAAGTGAAGTTATCATTCTAAAAGCCTGTATGCCAAAGACGTTTAGTCTCAAGTGAGAGAATACTACTTCTATCAAAGTATGGCATATTTTACATAACAGAAATCCATTTGTTAAACAGTATTTTACATATGTTCTAGCAATTGTCTAGCACGCTGAGTGTAAGGCGACCACAGACATGAAATACGCGCAAACTAGAAGGAATTAGAGATAAATAATGAGTAAAGATCCTTTACATTTTGTGAGAAAGATTCATTGATCTATAATTAGTACGTTGATTGCTATACGAGGGTTGGCTGAAATGTTTATAAGTTGACTATTACGGATTGATGCTAGAGATGTGAAATCTTGCAAGTATTAATTTCAACTCATCTTATTAATGCAAGGTTGGGTTGAAAACTCCATATGCTGACAACAAAGGAGTGATTCTATAGCTGTGAAATATTGCAAGTATTAATTTCAACTCTTCGTATTAAATAATGCATTGTTTCTTTCTAGGTCCGAGGGAGGGCTGAAAACTTCATATACTATGAAGGAGTGTTGTTATAGCTGTGAAATCTTTCAACACTTCTTATTAATAACTGCATTGTTTTCTTTGTGGTAAACTGACGTCTGACTGCCCGGAAAAAAAAACTTCAAATGTAACTAGTAACCTTTTTTTGAAAATGGACAGATTTAGAATCGTGGTGTTATCAACTTCCTGAAGAAAACGCGTTTATCTCCCAAGGTCATGACTGCTCATATGGTTTCTACATTATGCGACGACGCTCCAGATTTATCAATAGTTCAAAAGTGGGCAGCTGAATATTATTAGGCGAATGGTGAGTCTTAAAGATGGCCTAAGATCTGGACGTCATGCAACAACTATCATTGAGGATAACATTGATCATATTAAGCAGATGATTATGTATACCTAACTCTAAATGAAACAGCCAATGCGATTAGCATAGACCGTGAGAGAGTTGAGGATATTCGACACAATGAACTTAGCATGACGAAAGTTCCTGCTAGGTTCCTGTGGGCCACATCATCTGTCATCTGATCATAAGCGCTCCACTCCGATAGCTTCACGGGAAAATCTGTCTTACTTTGAGACAAATCCAGCTGGTTTCGTGAAACGTTTTCTAACCCAGTATAGGTGTTGGGTTTATCATTTTAAGCTAGAGACAATCCATGCAGTGGAAATACTTCTCCTCAGCTGCTCCAGAGAAGGTGAAATTCGTTTTCTCCACAAGAAAGGTTAGGGCCTCAATTATATGTAATGTAAAAGGCATCGTATTTATAGATTATCTTCAAGAGGGATACAACGTCAATGGAAAGTAATATGACAACTTGCTGAGGCAGTTACTAAAAGCTCTCAAGATCAAACGCTAAGGAAAAATGAAAAAAAGAGGACTCGTTACATTGGGACAATATTCCAGCACACAAGTCCTTGGTTTCAATGGCTTCTGTGCGGGGCTTTGACTATGAAGCTGTTCCTCACCCTTACTATTCTTCTGAGTTGGCCCCATTTGACTATCGTCTGTTACCCAACAGGAAAAACACTTGACTGGGAACCGGTATCGCAGTGTTGTTAACTTCAAATATACCATTGATGAAAGCTTCTTCACCATTGGTATTCATGTATTGCAACACTGATAGAATAAGTGGGCAGAAAAGAAGATTATTTTGAAAAAATAAACCGCATTTGGTCACATTCCATGAGAGCATCTTGGTCAGCTTCTGAACTTGTCACCCGCCGCTCGTATATAAACAAGTTTTCTTACCAATGTTTTTTTTAACAAGGTTTTTTCTTTGTTTATCTTTCAAATATAATGAAATAGATGAGAACACTAGTACGCTTAACTGTCACATCCTCATCACAAACATAAAGAAAAATTAATTTTCTATTTGATGTCACCTTTAGTTTTAGAATTACGCGTCGTTTCTTGTTCGCAAATGGTCGAATCTCTGTTTTCTCTGTTGGAACACAAAACTCACGAAGCCTCCTCGCTTCTGGCGATCATGACATTTTTCGTCCACAAAATCCAGACTCGTGATCGTCTCGCAGGGAGGTCATATTTATTCGTTGAAATGATCTGGAAATACTTGCATCTGAACAGTACTAACCGATTTCTTCTTCTTAAGACTAAATCTAAATCTTTACGTTGGGTTCGTCTGAATCTTCTTAATTCACCAAATAAGAAATAAAGAACAATAAAGATTCCTTTCTCTGTTTAATATCTCATTTATCAGGCTTTTGCAATCTATTATATAACTACATTATTTACATTGTTCAGACTATTGTCCTCATTTTTGTCGACATCTTTATTACAACGTTATGGCGACAAAGACGAGGACAATAGTCCGAATAATGTAAATAATGTACATAATACCTCATCTCAGAAATATAGACAGGTACTACTATATAAATAGTTTTAAAGTTTGACCTGAATTAAATAAAAAAATATTTAAAATTACCTTTCTTTTTTTTTTAATCAAAATAATTACACTTATCCCCGCTGATCATATGCTGAACCATTAAAATTAGTTTACAATTAACATATTACTTTAAATTTCGATGCTGACAGTCGATATTGTCTACCTAACACCACTAAGGATAAAGAATTATTATTTGTATATCAACAGCCTATTAAAAAATATATAGGCCAACTAAGGGTAATATTTAATCCTAAGTTAGACATTTTTATAGTACACATAATTCCTAGTTGACAGCATGTTTCTTTTGGCTCCTCAAACTTTTCTCCTGGCTCATTGGGGGTATGTAGTCAGCGGGATGGCGTAGTTGTAGTTCAGTTGTTCTGGAAGGCTGACGTCGCTTTGTCTTTTTGGGAGTGTCCAGTCGCCCCATCTAACTAACGAAGGTAAGTTTGCTTGATTTAGATTATTTTTATATATTATAATACAAAACAGGTGTAGCTAATGCTGCAGACCGTTGTAGTTTATAGGAGTGTATGGACGCCCTGATTCAGGTGGTGCTTAATTTCGATTTCAATCAGATTCTCCCGAATATTATTCATTTTCTGAGGAGATTTTCAACCCCTAACATGAGTGAAAAATTCTTTCGTCCTTATTTTCGTCCAGGCTTCCGCGCGATGATCTTGACATTTTGAGTAGCATCACTTCCATATATGATCAGCCATGTCTGTTTTCATAGTTTCTCATCTGACTTTCGACGATTTATGTTTATTTAACGTTAACGGCTGGTCACAATTTTACATTCCTTGAACCAGTTGCATGGAATGGAACACACAATTCTTATATATATATATATATATATATATATATATATATATATATATATATTATGAAATAGACAATGTCCGACAATTATTTTTTAAGACATTTTTAAAAATTAATTGTCCATTTCATAATGTGTGAAGTCATTTGTTTACATTTGCATATGCATCGAGCAGATATGAAAGTATGAGAGAAAATCATGGAGAATTGTAGCTTAGAACAGTAAAATCGACCTTGCTAACCGAAACGCTCCTCTGTGGCTCAATCGGTAAAGCACATCAGACTATATGA
>OZ010592.1:42976497-43018997 GCA_963932145.1 Acanthosepion lycidas | reverse complement strand
CTGTTGTTGATGATGATGATGCGGTTCTTATTTCCTATTCGACTTTTTGTTGTTGTTGTTGATAATGATGATGATGCGGTTATTATTTTCTCTTCGACTTTTTGTTGTTGTTGATGATGATGATGATGCGGTTATTATTTTTTCTTCGACATTTTGTTGTTTTTGTTGCTGTTGATGATGCGGTTATTATTTCCTATTCGACTTGTTGCTGTTGTTGTTGATGATGATGATGCGGTTATTATTTTCTCTTCGATTTTTTGTTGTTTTTGTTGTTGTTGATGATGCGGTTATTATTTCCTATTCGACATTTTGTTGTTGTTGTTGAGGATGATGATGATGATGATGCGGTTATTATTTCCTATTCGGCTTGTTGTTGTTGTTGATGATGATGATGCTGTTATTATTTTCTCTTCGACTTTTTGTCGTTGTTGTTGTTGATGATGCGGTTCTTATTTCCTAATCGACTTTTTGTTGTTGTTGATGATGATGATGATGCAGTTAATTTTTTCTCTTCGACTTTTTGTTGTTGTTGTTGATGATGGTGCGGTTATTATTTCTTCTTCGACATTTTGTTGTTGTTGATGATGAGGATGATGATGCGTTTATTATTTCCTATTCGGCTTTTTGTTGTTGTTGTTGATGATGATGATAATGCGTTTATTATTTCTTATTCGACATTTTGTTGTTGTTATTGATGATGATGCGGTTATTATTTCTTCTTTAACTTTTTGTTGTTGTTGTTGATGATGATGCGTTTTCTCTTATCGGATGCAGTTCTTTGGGCTTATATAGTTTCGAAAAAAGAATGGTCCTTACTCAGAGCTCAGACCCATTCTTTAACCACTGACCTGATAAAGCGTTTGTAGATGACTGACAGTTTAGATATTTCCGAACGAACACAGTATCAATATCCAATCTTCGTTAAGATCTTCCAGTCTGTTCGATTTGTTCATTTACGGATTTGATTTTTTCAAATGAACGTTTATTAAAGAATATATTTCAGTGTCACCTTGAGAAAAATAACAAACAATTAAAAAATATGGTATTTTCAATGATTTCTTTTTTTTTTAATATGCAGTTTCAGAGAATTTTCATCTCCGGTTGAAGTTTCAAATGAAATTTCAGTTGACTTAATTTCCTCGGAGGACTTATAAAAAGGTAAACAATTTTAGTCTCCAAAAGGCATTTACGTTTCCAGAAATTAAATAACCCAGTTCAATAGAGTTAAAAACTTATTTCTATGAACCCTTATTACTGAATACGCTTTCACAAATAAATACTATATCTAATAGGACATAGGCTCTCCACACTTTCCTAGCGATTGTAGCTCTTAATAAGTTAGTTTTTTTTTTTTTTGTTATTTTTCCTGATCTCTTTTCTGCCACCCTTTTGCCCAACGTCGTCAGCCAATTTATACAGTATTTTCCCTTGTCCCTCTTGCTTTTAATAGATCCCGAGAATGTCAAATTATTCAAACCGTCTTTTCTCATTATGTGTCACAGAAATTTCAAATGTCTCTTATTTTGAGTACAAGCAGTCGTTTTTCAAAATTACTTAGACCTTCCTCCTTACTCACATGTTTAGTTAACGGTATTCACAGCATCCTTCAGCGGAACCACATTTTTGCTTCATCAAGTCTCTTCTCTTTCTGTGAGGAAATTGTCCAGCATTCAGTGTCATATAGAACGACTGATATTGCATAAGAATTCAGTAATCTGTTTTGTTTCTGCTACCCTAAGTATCTTCTTCATCTTTAAGGATAAAGAAACTCTTTAGGTAGGTTACTCGCTGTTTGTCTTCAGTATGCCGTGTAGGTATTAGATTCTCCAGGCCCAGTTTTCTCATTATCTTTCCTCGAAATTTCAACTGCGTCTTCTTGATTCTATCTGTAAGTGTCTAAAACTTGCTCGTTGGTAAAGTGCTCAATCCAAGGTATTCCCAGCATCCTTCTTTAGAACGACATCTTTTGCTTGGTCTCTTTTTCCTCTGCCATATTGGTTGACCGATATCACATAAGAGTTCAGTAGTCTTTTCTTTCTTTCTAACGAAATTTTCCTGTTTCGTACTTCACAGATGAATAATTATCGATTATATTGAAATCCGATGATAGGCAGATGTTGGACAGAATTTTGTATTCTGATTGTTTATTGCATAAAATTATACTCTTGGAGAATATGTGCCAATAGTCTTTTCTATGGAATTTAAACAAAATTCAAACATGGTTTCAGTGTAGTGTACTTTCGTAATTTTTATATAACTGTTTTAATTATTTTCTGGTTTTATACACAAATTATGATAACAATGAACGATAAAATTAACTTTCATAAAAATTTGGGGCATGGGATCTTCGACTTAAGCAAGCTTGTCTCGCTCGCCCAATTATGACTGGCCAGGCAGGTCGATAGTCACTGGGTTCCGCATACTTTCGGCTTTGTGCTGTACCTAAGCCACGCTTAGAAAATTACCATAGGTATTTTAGGGGTTTTTTTTTTTTGGTGGGGGAAGGTACTGATTTTTGATCAAAATTGCGTGAGGGTACTTGCATTTATATGAAAGAAGACATTACAATGACCTAAGAAAAGATTTTAGTCAGGAGAAATAAACTACATCCAATTTCAAAATTTAATTACGTAATCCCTATTCAATATAAACTGTATTTGGAACTAGTAGTGGGTCCTCCATTTGCTAGTTTCAGTTCTTGTATTCGATTTTTCATGGATTTGATCAAGTTACCAACAATCATCTGATCCATATTTTGCCAACCCTTTAGCAATGTTTCTTTAATGGTTCCCACTGACGTGATTTTGGTTGCACGCTCTCGAAGTCTTCGGTCAAGCTGCTCCCAAACGTGCTCTATTGGAATCATGTCAGGTTTTTGAGCTACCCATGACAGTGACTTGATTCTTTGCGATTCCTTCCAGGCCTTTGTTCGTATGACACGGCGCTCCATCTCAAAAGGTGGACATTCTAAGATTTCCCTCTAAACTAGACAGCGACCCACACCACTACTCCAATCTCTCCATGTTTCACGGTCGCCTGCAGACATTCAGTGTTCCAAGTCTCACTCTGATTTCAGAAACATAACCTACCTCGAATTCGAATATTGGCAGAATTGTTTCACACGAAAATGGCCTTCTTCATTATATTTCTTGACAATATTATTAACCATTTGATGATTAACTTGGAAAAACCTAGCAATTTCTCTATTTGTCTTACCACACTGAAGCCATCCTATTACTTGGTCTCGTTGAAATTCACCAATTTTCTTACTTCCAGGAACTTTCATTACAAGATATAAGTCGACTATTGTTCATAGATGAGAGTAGCTTGATACTAACACTATTGTTTGAAAAAAAAAGAAGAGACATTATTAAACAAGGAAAAATTGCTGTGATCGAGGGTGGCTAAAAACTTATCATAGCCGAGTGCTTATTATTGATGGCAGTTAGTGCGGAACACATAATTTTCAGCGGTTTCAAGTGACCGCAACTCAGCTAATTGAGCTATGAGAAAAAAAAAATGAATATTTGAACACATTCTAACATTCCAGGAATAGGCAGATCGATTTAAGGATATACTCGGTGTAACAGCATATTTGTCTATCACGCAAAGTGTTTAATATCTAAAAAAAAGACTAAAATAATTGAGTTTCTTTTTCCTAGGTTTTCAGGTAATATGTTTAGCCATCTTGACATCATTTGTCGTAAAATCACAGAAAAACCCTTTGAGTTATTCAGACAGATAGAGAACAGGTTAAAATCGTTTTGTGTCAGACCGACTGTCTTCTTAACTGAGCAATGGTGAGAGGAAAAATTCATTAAGGCCTTCAGTAATGATACCTACATTCATACACTGGTTTCCATCTTCAAAGTCCATTCAAAAACTACCATCAAGAGAAGGTTGAATATGTTTAAAAATTAGGGAACTGTTGTGAGGAAAACTGAATCAGAAGATAACAACAGGAAGAGGAATAATCATTTCAACTTAGAGATAAGATATCAAGTAGAAAACAAAAACTCAATCTATAAGACTTTTGGCACGTCAGAGAGGAGTTTCAGCTATGGAAGTCCAAAGAACAGTGAAAAAACACTTGAAAATAAAATCGTACGTGAAACGTGTAAAGCAGCTTGTTATTCTAGGGCAGAAAGTTAGAAGGTTAGAGAGGGTGACTATCATCTTGATTACGTTGGAAAATTATTCTGGATTAATATATATATATATATATATATATGTATATATATATATATATCAGCATGTACCTTCCAAAATACGACTTGGTAAGATAGAGAAAATATGCTATCTTCCCCCCATGAATATGGAATCGACTATTGCTCAACACTTAGTTGAGAATATAGCCTGCGCCAAGTCGTACAAAAAAAGAGTGGTTTAAAATTATTCATACAGCCGATTCCAACAATCATTTGAAGATTTTGGAATCGGTCTGTAAAGGATTAAGGAAACCTTCTCTCTGCCGGCAGAAGGAATTTGTAAAGTCTCTTAATCTGTTGGGGGATACTTTATTTTAACTGTCCCTCGCTTATTTATTTACACGTTATTTCCCCTCCCCTCGTTACAAGTATATACACTTGTTTGTTATTTTAGCGTGTTCACCCTTTTTGCTCTTTATTGTCGTTACTATTCTTTTCGTTAATTAATTATCCAACGATTACCTCCTGATGAGATGTTGGTTGAAAGGGCCTTAGAGACTTTTAAAATTAAAATCAATGCGTTCCTTGTTTTTAAAATTATATATATATATATATATATATATATATATATATATATATATATCAATCCTTCATGAGCTTCCGAACCTTAGCTATGATTAATTAATGATGAACATTTTCGTTTATGATCGATTTCATCACGATTCTTCTTTTAAGCTTGTAGAGAAATTATACATTCTTATATTCCTCATAGTAAATCCCAATGGTGTTATAAAATTATGGGGAAATTCTAGTAAATAAGATACAACGGTTCAGAGCGTAATCTAATAATTGAAAAATGTTACCGTTACACCTGGTGTGTGTATATATATATATATATATATATATATATATATATATATATATATTAATTATTAGATTAAGCTCTGAACGGTTGTATCATAGAAATGATTTAAGTTATCTTACTAGAATTTCCTGAGAATTTTATAACACTATTGGGCTCTACTATAAGGAATAAGATGTGCATATTAGACTTCAACCATGACAAAATGAAGGATCGATGATTACACTTCTGCAAGGATTCCGTTATTACAAAAGAAAATGACGATTAAGATTTTGTCAATTGATGATCCATATATTTGACCATCTAACGCAGTAATTCCTGCTGTAGGATTGCGGTTCCAGCCATTAAACTGTTCCTTCGCTAAGTTAATCTGAAGAGGAGAGTGGTTAGACAACCAATAATATTCAAAAAACAAAAAAAAATCAAGACGTTTCATAGGGCAGAGCCTTCTTATATTGTTAATGCTCATCTAACACAATGAGTTACACTGAGCTCTAGTACTATGTATGCAGCCATTGTATGTTAAATATACAGCCAGATCAGTAGAATCGTTTCATTGTAATCAACGGCCAAGTGTTACGATTTGATCTGGTGAGAGATGAGCACCGCCAGTTATACTTAGCGGTTCCCGAATGACCAATGTTGTTAATCAACATCGAGCCCGGTCAGTATCGAGTGAGACGGCCGCTTGGATAGGCCATGCGGTGTAAGCTTGGATAAGCGAGGTGGGTAATGTAATTTTTAATCCCAGAGCAGATTTAACGTTCGCGTGGTGTTTGTTATATTCTCTTACGCGCAAATATCCTTGAAAAAGCATATATATATATATATATATATAATCTCTGCGAAAAAGAAAAGCATCATTTTCATCCCATGTATATGAATTTACACACTCACAGATATATATATATATATATATATATATATATATATATGTAATTATTTATTAAAAAAAAAATTATAACATACATATGTTATAAAATCACTACAAAAATAGCCATTTTGTTTCAACACCCTCGGTGTCTTATCAAGTGACGACGTTGAATGTAAAATAAATGGTTTTAAAAGTTTCAAATTAATTAACAATCCTTCGCAAGGGGAAAACGTTGTTGCAAAGGCTAGATGGACCAATCAAAACATAAGTATAGGAAAATTCAAAAAGCTTGACAACGAAGTCATCTTATACTATCTAATCAGATCTTTAAAATATGGGTATTATTTAAAAAAGAATTTATTCCAACCAATAATTACTAAATTATATGATAAAATTTAATATTAAAATTTAAAACTTCTTATTACAAAATCAAAATTTAAAATGTAATCGCTATTAAGTTTACAACTATAAAATTACTGAGGAGAAAAGAAGAAATATATATGTTATTCAATTTATTTCTTCACTGAAGTTACTTTAGCTAATTTAATATCCGGTCCTTAGACAATGTATACATTTTAATCCTAAGAGTGTGTGAATGGCGTCCTAAAGTCACGCGTATAGCAAACGCAATCAGATTCTAATATATAAGCACCAATACATATTTATATATATATATATATATATATATATATATATATATATATATATATACACACAAAAAGAGACGAGACAGAGAACATCTTCACGGTCTGTCATGAAAAAAAAATGTGGGAAGTGTGAGTAGGGAAACCAACGCACACGTACATACATACACAATTAAAAGTGAATGCTCTTTCCATACACATAGATACCTATAAATACATGCACACACATCCGCAGACATTGACCCAGACAATCGGATACCACAACCAATAAATATTTAAGACGAAATGTATCATTACATGAATGCTACCAACCTATTGAAATATAACTTAAGTGAGTGAATATACAAAGATAAAAATGATTAAAAAATATTATTTAATATATTAAAATAGTGTATGTAAATATAAAATCGAACATCAAAGTCAACACGTTCACTTCATATACATATATATATATACATATATATATATATATATATATATATATACACACACACACACAAACACACACACATATATATATATATATATACATATACACACACACACATAACTATACATACATACATACACACCGAAATACCTACACATACATACATAAACATATACATACGTATATATCTCCATGATATTAAGTACACATACATACATATATACACATATATACCCACAAATATACACACATATATGTGTACACATACTCACATATAAATACATATATACACACAGCAATACACAAATATAAACATATATACACACATATACTAACCCATGTGACATACCCAAGTTATCCTACCTACACGTACACATAAACAATTTCATATACAATAGGTGTCAACATACATATATACAACTGCAAACCTACATAAGTAAACACACTCATATATATATATATATATATACATATATACATATAAATATATATATACATACATATATATATCTATATATCTATACATATGCATACATACATACACACATACTTAAATATATATACACATAAATATATACATAAAAATACCTATCTATAATAACAAATACACATATATACGTACATACACATAAATACAACGACATTTAACCAAAAACATAAATAAACATACATACATACACATACATAGGCATAGACATACATCCATATACATGCAAACACAAAAATACACGTATCCTAACATACCTATATAAAAACACATTCATACCAACATAAATATACGTAAATAAATTTAGGTACACAATATAACAATACACATACAAACATATATACACATATATATATACATATACATACACATACATATACTCATATATATATATATATATATATATATATATATACTTACACATACATGCACACATACACATACATACACATGCACACACACACATATATATATATACACACACACACACACACATATATATATATATATATATATATACATATACACACATGCATATATATATATACAGCTACATAAACATACAGACACTTACATATATACATATATATACGGATACATACTCATATATATATACACATACACGTACCCACATCTACAAATACACATACATACACATATACACCAATATTTTTAACCTCTTTTCTTCTTCTCCTCCTTTTTACCTTCTTACTTTAAATATATATATATATACATATATATATATATATATATATATATATATATATATATATACACACACACATATACATACATACACGCACATACACACATATATCTATATACACACATACAAATAAACACACACATATACATATATATATACAAAACTTAGCAACATATTAATAGACTAATATACAAACATACACATTCCGCAGTACAAACACACATAACTACACACAAAAATATATATATATATATATATACATACACATATAGAAAAATTATACAATACACATTCATATCGCCAGATTGACCATCAGGCAATAAAAGTTATAATCTATTAAACTTACAGCTACATATCATTATCATTTAAAGTATACGGCCCCTATAATAAGTTAAATTTTTAACGGTGTTTACAATTAACCGTTAGTTCATATCTTTGATTTAAGAGATCAGCCTTGTTTTAAATCTAATAATTTCAAATTTTTTGTTAAGACACATTAACATGGGGAATATAGGGATTTACATGTCCGGGCTTTCTTAATCAATGTCCATTTAACCGTAGGTGTTTTGTTCTTTTCTTTTAGATTCCAAAAGTACTTGGACAATGAAGTCATGTACCTATAGTCGCTGTTATTAAAAGATTGCATATGCCCCCGCCAGCGTTCTTTGAATGTATTCATTGTGCTACCAATGTAAAACTTCTTTATATTTGGATTCTCAGTAGTTGAGATTGTACTAAGATAGACTACAGAACTAATTCCACAGTTATTTTGTAGTGGACAATTATTAGGATACCTACAATTACATAAATTATTATTTATGTCATTATATTTAGTATTTCTGTTAGTAACCTTTTGAGTAATCAAGCTTTTTGAGTCTCTATACTTGTTAAAGACTATGTTGTTATGTTTTTTTTAATTATTTTCTCTAGGTTATCCGCACAACTATAGCTTAATTTAAGGGTAATAGGATTAAATATTTTACTAAGTAGGTTAGTTTCAGGGTTAGGGAAATGTTTCTTGATGAGGTTTAGAAACATACGTCCTAATTTAGATTTAATCATTATATTGAAAGCGGGAGTGAACCAGATGATCTTTCTAGATCTCCTTCTCTTATTATGGTTGTAGTTAACAGGGTTTTTATATTGAATAGTGATATCTTTGTATCCACTTTTTTTGAATGCAGAATTGTAAAAGTCACGATGTTTATTAAAAACATCTTTGTTAGAAGAGTTAGTGCTAATTCTAAATCCAATGTTTGATAACTGAAGGGGGATGGTTGGAATTTGGATGAACGTATATCGGGTTGGAATTAACCTTCACATATGGTTGGAAAGAGTTTCTAGCAAGGTTTAGGGTGACGTCTAGAAAATCTACTTGTTTAACATTAGTAGTGACTATTGTCCTAAGACCTAAATCCTTAAATACCCTATGAATCATTTTCCTAATACGGTCTACCTTAATTTTAGTGGAGTTTATATATACCTTATATATGTGTGTGTGTGTGTGTACGTGTTTATGGGATAAAGTTCAAAATATCAGAGATAGAGCGTATGTAAATATAAACCTCAAAAGTGAACATTGAAGTCAACACTCAGAAACGCCAAGCTGTTTCATGTTGGACGCATTCGTCAGACATTGCGTCCAGCATGATACAGCCTGTCGCCTCTGAGTGCTGACTACAATCTTCACTTATATATATATATATATATATATATATATATATACACGCAGACTGTCAAAAGTAAGGTGAGTCTATGGAAAAAAATCACAATATTTTGAAAACCCAAAGAAATGACACCAAAAGGAATGTCTATGGAGCAATCGTACTGCCCTCTCTCCAAGATGGTGCCAAATCTTGTTTCATATTCTGAAACTGGTTATGCATCTTAGATCCCTTGAACGTAACATCACAAATACAAACACTGAAAAGTGTCTACTGTATAATTGGAAAAGGTGACCATCCGCCATTGCAACAAAGGGCCTACCTGAATATGATGTATGTATGCTCTCAAAAGTAACCTTAATTTCTAAGAAAAATGCTTATAGGAGACTGTTGAAAATGCATTTCTTTTTGGTGAGGTAAATGAAAATACATTTCCTGAAACTGATTTCACCAAATAAGGTCATAGATTCTGGTTTAAGGTATTAAGATAGCGCCGTGAAATTGGTTTCCCTCCTAGCCTCCAATTGGTCATTTGCATGCCACCCGAGAATGCTTCTCTGTCTCGAACGGTTGCATACAGTTAAGGAGCAGGCTGCGACTGACGGAGAGTCCGCATTTGAATTCACGTTGTCGAAGGAAGCTATGATGATGAGTGTTAAGTTAATGAAACGGAACAGTTAACAGATAACGGCGAAGGATTTCACTTTATGCATGCAATTTAATGTATTTCTCACAACCTCGAAAACATGTCATTTCGAAAGGAATGCATTCAGCGTGTACAGAGCTTGTAATTCGATAAACTAAATGGGAGCGTCGTCAAATGAATACAGGAAAGACGACTCATGAATAAAAATGCAAATATTTACTCATAAATTGTGGACAGCGTCCAACTGATCTAAAAGAATTCTCAAATAAAATGATCGCATTTCGAGGCACAAAAGAATTTACGATCATACGGAAAAGCGTTACAGAATATAGTTTATCACTTCATGGAACCCGCTTCTTACCAAAAAAAAATTTCTTACAATATGCTAAATAAATAGTGTATAGCCGCCTACTCGTTTTCTAGTATAAACCTCTATAATGGTGGTCATTTTTCCCCCACTTCTCATCAGGCACATTTATGGTATTTCAATAACCACAAAAACAAACTGGTTTATAATTTGACAGTGCTTAGCGTACTTTAGTTACAATTTCTCGGAAATAGCGGATAAATTGGCGTGGTCAGCACTACATTCGAACGCTTGATGCTGATAACTTTAATTCAGACCTCGCCTGCAACGGGTCCACGTCCGGTGATATTATCAATAAGTCGTCTACTTGACAATCAACCAGGATGGTATGGTCAGTTCACACGACCAAATATAATAACGTGATGTTATTAAAATAATTTCCAAGAGTTACCCTGGCCAATGAATTTTTTAAACATTGCCTATATTTGTCCGCTAATATTTCGATCAATCCATTTTCCTGTTTTCTTCAGGTGTCCGAAAAGAGATATATGGCAATCTCCAGGTTTCATCAGTGTAAAATACAGGAAATGGAGAGAGAAAAAAAAGAGACATTCGTGAAACGCTTCACTAGCAAACAACGGTTAAATTCACCTTCACCCCTGCCGTGCGCCGACGGTTCAGTGGTAGAATCTCCGACTGACACCAATTCTGCAGAGTTTCGATCCTACCTAAAGTCAAACGGACGTCTAGACATACTGGTGAGCTGTGATACAGCAAAACAAGAGCCGAAAACTTCAATATAATTATCTGAATTGAATTAAAATACTAAGCTCTGTTCCATCTTCGAGTGAAAATTTTTGAAATGTTAAACTTTTGAAGATTGTAGTTATCAGAGAAACAAGAAAACGGAAGGGAGTTCCACTGGTTGGTATCGTGAGAAAAAAGTTTGGAAAAAGTAATCGTTGGCTATTTCAACGGTAAATGGGTGGAACTTAGATGTTAATCATTTAGAAGACTTTTTTTTTTAATTTTGGGCACCAAGGAGAAAAGCACGTCAGAGCAGTTGCCATAAAAAAATATTCTAGAAAAGACAGACGAGAAGCCATGCAACATCGGTGAGAAAATGACTGACGTCGAGATGCCTGGTCGGGATCGATTACATTACCGATCCTTCTCTGATTTTCTCAAGAATCTCGAGATGTACAGCAAGAGTGTTCATTTGATTCAAGCCGGGATCGAAACCCGGCTGATTTGACATCAGTCAGATATCTTACCTATAGGACATATTTTAACGTTTTTCTCTATATGTAATACACCAGCGGTTTGGTATATATATTAATATACAACCCAGTGTGTCTGAAGATTTTAATAGTTTTTATTGTTCAATATATATATATATATATATATATATATATATATATATATATATATATATATATATATATATATATATATATATATATATATATATATATTCTTTCGCTTTTTTTATTATTTCAGTTACACACACACACACACACATATATATATATATATATATATATATATATATATATATATATATATATATATATATATACACACCATGGCAAAGATACAGATATTAAAACAGTTCTTCCTTCTTTCTCTCTCTCTCTCTCTCTCTATATATATATATATATATATATATGTGTGTGTGTGTGCGCGCGCGCGTGTGTGGAGCGGGTGAGAAAGAAAGTAAAGCTGTTTTAATATCCATATGTGTGTCATAGTAAATATATATGCTTTATATTTATCCGCCCATGAGAATGACGTTACTCCGAAATATAAACACTTTTATAAAATCTGTTTTTATTATATTTTCAACTATTATTAGGAAATCGATTTATTCCGTTTTATTTCATAATGAAATTTTATGACGGCGCGAATATGAACTCATACTGGAAGGAAGAATATTCTAAATTTAAAAAAAAAAAATGTGATGTAAAATTTTGAAGTCTTGCTCACAGCAACGAAGAAATTGAAATTAAAAATGGCAGCGAAATGTTCGGCTATTTTTTTTTTATTATTTTTTTATAGCAACGCGAGGTTTATAGAGAATACACGTGAGATAATCTTTAGATTTGTGTCAAAATGTATCACTGCGAAAATTCCCGGATGTAACCAACTTTTGATGAAGAATATTTTTAGCTTCCACTGACGACCTTCTAATCGACTTGAAGCAAGTGTAATATTCTCACATCTTAAAGTCCCTTCACTGGTCGAAAACGAAATTACTGGCGATTTATCTATGTATTTATTTACTTTTTAATTTACTTTATCCAGCCTGCCTGTTTTATAAAGCAATATATTTCAAACATCGCTGCTTTAGGATGATCAAATAATTTTTTTTTAATTTCTAAGTCACTAACATTAGTACATCTTCCATATTTATCTGTCTTTTCTTTTTTAATCTTTGCTTATTTTCGAAAACTTTCTGTAAGTTAACATCGAACACTCAACCTGAGTGCCCAACCGTCTAAATTCTATTTATGGTGCCAAAGGGAAACTTTTCTCTGAAAGAAAATAATTACAAACACAGTTTGAATCATAACTTTCAATGCAGCGAGTGCCGCGTTCTTATTTCAATTTACTTATTTATTTTTTTAATTTATATTTTTCTATATTTCGTTCAGTGGTGAAAGACAAAATTCACAACTCCATTTTTTTCCAGTGTGCATCAAATCAGAATACTTTTGATATATTCTTTTCATGTATAAAAGCCGCAAGACTTTGTGAGCGAAACATGTCGGAAGTCAACGTTCAAAATACAGATAACCGAGAACTAATTTTAAAGTGAAGTCCCGTAAATTGTGGGCAGCGCTATAGTTTCAACCCCTGTCATTTCTGTTGCTTTTCATCAAGTGTATACACGACAGCTGCTCTACCGATTGAACTAAAGGGACCAACGGTTGCAGAAGATAAAACATGACCGTATATACATTTTTTTCATACTTACTCCTAACTAACAGAACTACGATATTTTATCAGACAAAAAGATTGACGGCAGTTTCAATAATTACAACTGAATTGTTTATATATATATATATATATATATATATATATATATATATAAAGACAACGATATACTTTTTATATATCAAGAACAATATCGGAAAAAATGGATGACAAAGTGGAAAAAGTTTACTTGTGTTTCGTTTCGTCCTTCAGAACTTCATCGGACGGGTGCTGGTGATTTTAGAATTTATTTTATATATATATATATATATATATATATATATATATATATATATATATATATATGTGTGTGTGTGTGTGGTAATATATAAATGAATCCTAATGAGCCAGGCACTACCTACCTAAGTTTCACCGCTCATTAGGATTTATTTATATTACTTTTGCTTTACTAAGTGTATTGACCACTCATCTTTTTAACTTATTACTCGGTGGATATTTTTTCTTTGTACCAGAGATTTAAGCTACTGGACAATTTCTTTTGACCTGTTCGGAGGTTTCTAATACTTTGATTTTTTTCATTTTCCTCGGATGCCAATTTATTCGAAAATTGTGCTATCCGCGTTTATTCTCACACCGAGCTTAAATATATTTACATTAAATTCATGTATATATATATATATATATATATATATATAGATATAACCAAATTTATTTAAAGTCTTTTTCCTTTTCTTTGCATCACTTTTGCTAATAGGTCTCACACAGTGTGATAATATATTTTCCCCAATATATATATATATATATATATATATATATATATATATATATATATCTCAAAGGGAACATCGAAGTCAACACTCAGAGGCGACAGGGAATTTCATGCTGGACGTAATCGTCAGGTCAGGAGATTGGGGCGCCCGATTGTTGAGTGTTGACTTCAATGTTCTCTTTTATATTTATATTTACATAGGCTCTGTCTCTGATATTGAGCATTTTATCCCGTAAATATAGAACACATTAAAACTATATTTCTACACACACACACACACACACATATATATATATATATTATATATATGAGTCAAAAATTAAATTACAACGCTACATATTAAGATATAAGATAATTATCGACATATCATTAAACTAAAAGGAAAATAAATACAAAGAAATACTTTAGGAAGATATATTGCTTCTTGGTAAAGACTCGGTGGAAAATTTCAAGAATCAAAAAGGTTATGCATTAGAATATACAGACAGATATTGTGCTATATATAAGAAAGATGTAATAGTGGGCAGTGTATGGAGATGAACCTACGAAAGATCTGAAAATTATCCATGAAAATGATTTTTAGTGTTAACAATTTAATTCTAATTTTAATCGATATATTTGCCACTTTCGACATCCTTTCCAGACCCCAATAACCAGAGTATCTTAGCTGTTCTTTTGAGATAACACATTCTACAGATTTCTATCTTGAGGTTCCTGCATTAATTTATCTCTTTCTTCTTTCTAATTTCTTTATCGTCCGTGGGTGATTTTTCATCTATCTGAAGACATTTTTTTTTCCATATTTTTTTTTCACAATTCTCTCTTGGCCTGCTTTCCCCTATCAGTCTGAACACTGAAATTTCTAAAGATGGTGACCTTTGTACAGCTTGAGACGGCCCACCAATTCTCTTTACGAGGGAGGTTGAATGCACGATATGTTGTCCAATGTAATTTGATTTATTGCTTAAATGCTATTTTTAATGAGTAACCATATTTTAGAAGATGTTCTATTTATTTATTTACTAAAAAAGTATATTTGGTTATTTCCATTTACCGACCTGAATATTCAAGAAATCATATTAGAAAAATATTCGTTCCCCGTAGGAGAAACCGTTATCAGATCTGACTGCTTTTGAACACAGACCTTTCTTGATTCGCGGAATATACAGTGCTGTTCGATAAAAGTGACTCACCTGATTTTTTCTTTCTATTTTTTTTTTTTTTACTAAATGTTCTCTTCTCCGATGAAACGAAAGTTGAGCGAAATTCAAAGGATAAGCTATCTAAAATCCGAAGAAGAAGCTTTGAAAGATCTTTGAATTTAGCAGTAAGTACTGTCAAGCATCCGCTCAGTATAATGTTCTGTGATGCTTTTCTTTTCATGGAACTGGTTTCTTAAAACCTATTGAAAAGACCTTCAGAAACCGAGCAGTACAAGAAAATTTTAGTCTTGTCTGCTCCCTTCTGCTGAAAGGGTGCAAATCGACCCCACCAAGCTCATTTTAATGCAGGATAATATTCTCTGTTACAAATCAAAATTGATGAAGGAATACTTTGATGAGAAGCAGGTGAGTATTATGACATGGGCGCCCCAATCTCCTGACCTCAACCCTATAGAAAACTTATGGAGCATTATAATGTACAGGCTCTCGAGAAAGCAGTCGAGTTTCAATAGGTTTTAAGAAACCAGTTCCATGAAAAGAAAAGCATCCCCAGAACATTATACTGAATAGATGCTTAACAGTTCTTACTGCTAAATTCAAAGAGCTTTCAAAGCTTCTTCTTCAGATTTTAGATCGCTTATCATTTGAATTTAGCTCAACTTTCGTTTCATCGGAGAAGAGAACATTTAGTAAAAAAAATCAGGTGAGTCACTTTTATCGAACAGCACTGTACATCTCTGCTTCCGAGGAGCCATGGTGAAGGAATGGATAATGGGTCGGATTGAGGAATCTGAGAGCCTAGTCGAAAAGATTACATTCACTTACGTCCTAATACCCATGGGAAATGTACGAATCGTCTTCTTCCCGCTTCAGCTATGGGTAAATAGAAAGACATGCACATAAAATAGCAGGACAGACCGGGTTCTATAGCTTTAGATGGCAACTGTTCTACGGCACTAAGAAATGGCAACCTGCAGGAAAAATCTGCCTCATCAGTCATGTATTGAAAGATACATGTTCGTGTAAGCGTGTATCACGTATGGCACATAACTGATTGTTCCGTTTCGTATCTTAACTGAACAGGATAATTTTTAGGAAATTATTTTTCATTTATTAATCCGACATTTTTTTTTTTTTTGTTTAAACGTTAAATTTTAATGGATTATCCCTATTTGAGCAGATGCTTTATCACCCTAGACGAAAATAAATAAATAGCTGTTTAATAAATAAACAGAGAATCGATTCAGATATGGTTATCCATTGAAAATAATGTCTAAGCAATAAATTAAAATATGTCGGGTTGATAAATGGATAATCAATGACCATACATGTATAGAGCTACTCTATCATTTCGTTGCAAGTCATTCTGCTTCTCGAAAATATTTTGCCGTTAATTTTCTCAGGATATCTTCCCCATGGACAGCCTACATCCTGGTTTGGTTTCGTTTGTTTTACGGCATATCAAACTCAATGTGTTATTTTAATGCCGACAAAAGTTACATTGTTGGTAATATTTTTCTTCCAAAAACCTATTTCTAGTAATATTTTTTCTTTCAAAAATTTACTTTTGGTAATAATTTTCATTCGCCGGTAATATTTTTCCAAAAATGTTATAGATGGTGATGATTTTTTTTTCAAAGGGTATTGCTCGTAATATTCGTTTTTCAAAAATGTATAGCTAGTAATATTTTTTTAATGTATTGCTGGTAATATATTTTTCAAAAAGTTATTACTGGTAATATCTTTTTTTTTCAAAAATGTTTTGCTGGTAATAATTTTTTTACGAAGTATTTCTGGTATTAAAACCTATATTTGCACTTTCATAGTGTTTTGACCCCAGTTTGGGTGTTAACTATTTGCCCATAGCTGGGACTCATCAGGTGCTACCATCCTGGGTCAGGGTGGGCAAGGGAACACCAGCAATTAACAGATGGTTTGCCGCTCCTCAAATCTCCTGACTTGCTGTTGGACGTAGTTTATCGTCTTACTCAGGATTCGGGTGTAGCTTATCGTCATACCCAGGACTGCACACATCCTGGAGGGACACCGCACTGAATTGATGCTGACGGTGGTGATAATGAGGGAAATAAAAGTTTATGAGAAACGTTATTTCAAAAAGTTTTGCCAGGTAAGTGCCTTATTTAAAATAGAGTCGGATCAATCAATTTAGCCGCCGCTCGATGCTTGTCAATTACTTCTGAATGATGCTTATGAGATCGGATACGGACTGCGTACGGGATGTTGTATAAATCGAGACAATGCAATTTGTACGAGGAGTCGTAAATAGAGGCGAAATCCCAGCGCGGCAAAGATATAACGAGAACAAAGCATTGTTTACGACATGACCGCCAACAGAGCGAAGTCTGTAAAGTGAGTTATACTTAGACGCGATTCAAGAGAGTTTGGGAAGAGATCGAAACGTTCGATAATCGATAAGAGCAAAGTTATCGCGATTGATAAGAGGACTTTGAAGTACTAGAGTTCTTTGTCCTTCACAAACACTCGTGCGTTTGATAATGCCAAGTTCGTTTCAGTTCGTAGAAAGGTTTAACGATTTCTGATCTCTTAGTCACCTAAATAAGTTACTATATTTCATTGTTAGTAATTAATGCCATATAAGTAAAACTTAGAAAAATAATGAAACCCCTAAAATATTAGTCTTTCTAGAAGACAGTTTTAATAATAATAATAATAATAATAATAATAATAATAATAGTTATGATAATAGCTAGCACTTCATTTCCGACTCCGCGTTTCTGGTAGGGGTGGCTACGTAGTCCGTGTTGCAGACGCCCGTTAAGGCATATTTTGTGTTTCTTCAACGTCCATAGAAACAAATTGTTGTGTACACTATTACTATGCTGATCGGAGTTTGGTAACGATTCTGGAAGAAAGCGAACTAAGAAATATGAACAGCAGACTCTCGGTCATGATGACTTGTGACTTAGTGCTAACACAATCATTGATGTTTTCCGGACATCTGCTCATTTTTACTGATATTGCTTGGGACAACGCGTAGTATGTTCCAGCAGTAGCGTTTCCCCAAGTTTGTATTTGCAAAAGGCAGTTCCTTGAAAAAAAATCAACCCGACTTAAAACGAACCCTGAATGCAGGTTTCGTACGAACAACGATGTTAAGCAACGTCAAGCCTGATGAGTATCTTGATTGGTGACCGATTCGGAATATCAAGTGTTATAAAATGTAAACTTGGATGTGCGGATTGTGTAATGGATAACGTCTCAGAATTGGCAATCGGAGGTCCGTGTTCCAATTTCAACCGAGTTTGTTATATTCGCATACGTGTAAATACCCCTGTTAAACTCTTCCTTTATACTATTGTGTTAATTAGTGGTACTTATATCTTTATCTTAAAAAAATTCTTACAATCTAAAATTATTTTCTGGATTCAAATAATCAAGAAAATATTGATAAGCCGTAAAAAAGCATTCAATCTAAAATCTATATATACTAAATACAATATGTACTATAGTCAGTATGCTAAATACTTTATACCATATATCCTAATTGTTATATATACTATATTAAATACTATACAGGCTAAAAGCTATATATACTAAATAATATATACAATATTGATTGGTTCGTTTTCCCCGACTTACAGTCCTCTTAAATTCTAAGAATTTTGCAATAATAATGATTTCGTGATAAAAGTCTTATTAATTAACCCATAGCTCGAGGGAGAAGACGTAGATTCCTATTCCACCTAAGGATGTTTCCGTGTAAGTTAATATAACGAACCCAACGGAGATTGCAACTCGGCTCTCAGATTAACAATTTCGAGTTCTTATCCATTACACCACCTGCACATCCAAGTACATAGCACTTGGTATTCTCAAGAGGATTCTCATCTAGGTAATGAACATGTTCGGCGTTGCTTAACTTCGGAGATCCTACAGGAACCGTTGTTTCTACGTGATGCTTATATATACTATACTAAATACTATATATATTAAATAATATAAAGGATATATCAAAAATACTTTTACAGATTTTGGGGGCGCGTTTCTCACACCAAAGCAAAGACAAAGTCCATATAATCATATGTCAGCAACTCCTCTGTTTTTGAGTTATTAAGTTTAAAGAAAGTTTACAGTTCTTAGCACTATGTTGTCATAGAGACTAGGTTACATTTATCATTCGTGTACATTTGTGTAGTATTGGGTAAACTGAGAAGATTTAAGCTGAACAATAGCAAGATATTCATATCATGAGGAGGCAAATATTATTTTTACATACGACTTCGCGAAGGATAATGGACGCGAGGCTGCACGGCTGTATCAGATTGCGCTTCCAGACCGAAGGCAGCCGACTCATCCATGCTTTTCTGCTGTTTAGCGTCGCGTTGCTGAGACAAGTTCCGAGGCACCTCAAAGTTTGTGTTTGTGTTGTATCTTGAATTCTACATGGAACAGCGTCTACAGTAAACTTTAAACTTAATAATTCGAAAATGAAGGATTTGTGGACATATATTTATGTGAACTTTTGTCCTTGTTTTGGTCTGAAGAACAGGCCCCCAAATTTGTAAAAGTATTTTTGGTACACCCCGTATATACGAAACTAACTATTGAAATCTACAAGATCCTTTATTCATTTAGGGCATTTGTCACTGTGGCCGCCAGTACCCTCCATCTCTTTCTATCTGATGCTACCCTTACAGCCTCAAGCACGGTCATTGCAGTCCACCTCTTAATATCCGCACACGAAGAGATGGGTGCTCTTACCTATCACCGATTGCCCTCAAGAGGGACAAGCAAGATGACCTTATCGAAGCCACCTCGTCGCATAATATACCCAAAATAACGAAGCTCTTTCAATACGTAATTTATTCTGAGGGTATCTACCACCAAAATCTAAATAAAAATATTGAATAATACAGGGTGTCCATAAAGTTCGTGTGATTTAAAAAAAATAACTTTATTTGTATTTGCGATAGAAATAATCTGTAAAAAATGTTATAAAGGTTAATGTACCTAGTATAGCTAAAATAACTAATGTGATTTCAGGCATTACTGTAAATCAGTTGGAAAATGTTTTCCGTGAACTGAAAAATCGTATTACTTTTTGTATTGCTAATGATGGAAGACATGTGGAAACTTAAATAAAATTTCAATAAAAACTTACAAATATAGATTTACTTAATTCTAATCTTTTTTACAAATTATTTCTATCGTAAATACATATATAGTCATAATTTTTTTTAAAGTGCACACGGACTTTATATAATTAAAAAAATACTTGTCTACTTTGATGTGGTGCAAAGACTAATAAGAACATCTCGCTAGACGAGCAAATTTGATTCTCAGTAGTTGCTTCATTCAAATTGTGTAGCTTGTGCCACATTTCTTTTTAACTTAATACGCAGCGGCTTACATGGTGTGAAAGTGAATGTGAAGACTGAGAACAGGGAGGATTGAAGAGAAGAAAAAAGATGAACTGGATACAAGAAGACGGGAGATAGCGATTGATGTTACTTTAAAATTTTTCTAAATTGTAGTAAAGAAGTGGGCAAGAAAACGGAAGGGAATTCCACAGGTAGAAAGTCCGAGTAAAGAAACCGTTAGTGTAAATGTGGCTGCTTCATTTACTTATTTCAACAATAGAGATGCAGGAAGTAAATGCCAATCCAATATCTCGCTTACATTCGTGTAGTCGAGACACCAGGGGAAGAAAGCTCATCAGAGCACTTGCAATGAAAATATTTGTAAAAAAAGACAGAGGGAAGTTACATTATGTCGGTTAGAAAGTGACTGAAGTCAAGATGCCAAGTCAAGATCGATTACATGGCAGATCTTTCTTTGGATTTTGTAAAGAACCTCGAGATGAATAGCAGGTTCAGCAGACCAGATATGTCAACAGCATTCAGAAAACGGAGGAGAGCTCCACAGATGCGAAATGCGAGAAAAGAAACTGTTGAAGTATAAGTAGCTGTTGCATTTATCTATTTCAACAATAAAAGATGGGAATCTAGTCGTTCGCTTAAATTCATGCCGGGTGGGAGGAAACTCATCAGAGCAGTTGCCATGAAAATATTTATACCAAAGATGGAGGGTAGCCATGTCGTGTCGCTGAGAAAGTGACTGAAGTCAAGATACCAAGTCAGGATCGATTACATTATGGATCTTTCTTTGTATTTTGTCAAGAACCTCGAGATGAATATCAGGATCACCAGACCAGGTATGTCAACAACATTCAAAAAACGGGGGAGAGCTCCACAGGTGGGAAATGCGAGAAAAGAAACTGTTGAAGTAGAAGTGGCGGTTACATTTAACTATTTCAACAATAAAAGATAGGAATCTAGTCGCACGCTTAAATTCATGCCAGGAAAAAAGCGTATCAGAGCAGTTGCCATGAAAATATTTATAGCAAAGATGGAGGGAAGCCACGTCAGGTCGGTGAAAAAGTGACTGAAGTTGAGAAGCCATGTCAGGATCGTTTATATTACAGATCCCTCTTTGATTTATTTTCAAGAATTTCCGTATGTAGAGCAGGAGCACCAGACCAGATATATTAACAGTATTCAATGCACAGACGAGGATAGATTATTTTAAAGCATGTTGTATTTTTTTATTATAATTCATTCTATTTTTCTAATAATTCTGTTATCTGTTTGTGAGTCCATTGGCTAGACATTTTTTGGTGTTACTACATTAATGCTACTATTGCAGTTCGAATTCTTTGTCAGATAAAGCTTATATCGCTTCCCATGTTGCATTCAGGTGTGTAAGATGTTAACTCTAATACTGGTAACAAATAGTTTGTTTCTTAATTTATTTTTTATAGTAAGGTTCACTCTGTAAAAATTCCGGGAGATAGTAGAGGTAGAACGTGACATATTAAGGGATATGTTTGGGAAGATAACTGTTCGCCATTGAACAGGTTAAGATTGTAGTGATCTGAAAAACATCCACTTGGAAGTCGGTGCCATAGTCTATTGGTTCTCGAAAGGAAACTGCTCGAGTGAAGCTTACTTCACACCAATAGCATACGTAATTGAGGGCGATGGTGAGAGTGATTCGCTATAATGTGCGTAGCATGGCAGGTATTAGCCGTGAAGTTTAGAAAAGTGAAACTAAAGAATTTTAGTTCGTCCAACCACTTTCCGTTCGATCGAGCAGTGAGAGGCTTGAGACGTTTCGGGTGTGTAGGGAGGAAAGTAATTCGTAATAATGAATGGATATTTTCCTTCAGTAAATTCAGTCTATATTGCAAGAGGTGAATATTGTCGGTGGTTAAAGCAGGCTTTTATTTGGTTTTGATGTCCATAATAAAAACCCTTATCCTGTCCTAGAAATCACATTTTTTTCTTTGTCGATCAATACTTATTTTAGCATTGACCCAATTTCGAATATGTAAGGAGTCAGGTAAGCCATTTTTTTTTTTTTTTTTTTTTTTGCATAACAGGTTCCTTAATATTTCGGTAAAGCGAGCAATGTGAGCTTTACACACACACACACACACACACACACACACACACACGTGGGTGCAGAAAAATAGGAAAGAACACGTTAGCTAAATAATCCGGTGATCTTTAGTATTTTTGTTTTTATTTTTAAAAAACAGTGCTCTCTCCCTCTCTCTCCATATATATATATATATATATGTGTGTGTGTATTTAGACACCGAGTTCTCTTTTAGACATGTTTGATTGAATAAATTACAAAAATTATTTTATAAAAAAATCCGTTCATACTCACGAATAACCTTCCGTGTATTGATGTTAAAGGCTGAGAGAAATGTGCTAAAGCTGTTTAAAGTTCTCTTATTTTAATTTCCTAAGTACTTTCCATCTTTTTTCCAAGATCTTCTTCAGGGGTTCAAGTGGTACAAAATTATTTGGAGTTCATTAGTACAAGTATTTATACAAAGCTCTGCGTCGTTATCCATTGCGATAATTTCCAAATTAAACTGGTACAGCCCATTCTCTCATCCCCTTTAATATAAATACACGGAAGGTTATTCGTGAGTATGAACAGATTTTGTTAAACATTAGCAGACATAATGTCTGTAATTTATTCAATCAAACATATATATATATATATATATATATATATATATATATTATAAAATGTAATTATATTTATGGTTAAAAGAACTTACTATCTCAATATAAATGATAGAGCGCTCACGGCCTTAACACGTTGAAACATTGGTTCCCATACGTTCACCGAAGTCAAGCAACGTTGAGCATAATCTGTACCTAAATAGGTGAGCGTTTTGGAATTCCCGGTGCTATTAGCTTGGATGGGAAGAGGTGTAATGAATAATGACTCGGAGAACCGAGTTCCTATTCCGATAGGATTCGTTATATCCAATTATGCGAAAATACCCTTGTGAAAAGGTCTGTGTCCACTTCTTCTTCCTCCATGAGCGGGTTAAGTTGTTCGGCAAGTATCACTTAACCATTATTACCTGCTAAAAACTCCTACAAACTGAAAATATTTTCTGGCTTTAAATAGACTGCAAAGGGTTTATAAGACTCAGAAAATGAATCATTTAATCAATATATGTAAAATATAAATCTAAGTTATGGTATATTTATGTTTAAATATGATCCATTTCAAGGATTGAGCGTCTTTAAATATAAAAATACCACGCTTGCAAGCCATGAATACTGCCTTCAAGCCTAAAACACACTGTCGCTGCGCAGTTTTGACCTCAATATATATATATATATATATATATATATGTGTGTGTGTGTGTTTGTGCTGCATCCTTAAAGAACGTTACAAACAAAAAAAAGGTGGTACTCGAGGGAAGGAACAGCGACACGCGCGTAGATGAAAGAAAGAGAGGTTTATTTTACTAGGGAATACACTACTGGAAGACAGGAAATCAGTTAGCAAGCTAATAATTCCCAAAGCAAATGAGATTTACTTGACTACCACACTGAGTCAGGTTGTGACACAAGGTCAGTTTTTAACGTGTGGACCCGAGTGTTTCCACTCGGGCCGCTACTCTAAGCTGGTCATAGTTTGTCCAAGCTGGTGAGAACTGGTGTAAGCTAGTCATAGCTGGTTTTGCCATGTCATAGCTGGTCTGAACCGGTCCAAGCTAGTCATAGTCGTGATACCACCAGCAAAGTGACGGATCCATACACCAGGTAAGTAGATATTTACTTGACCCCCCCCCCACTGAGTCAGGTTGTGACACAAGGTCAGTTTTTAACGTGGGGACCCGAGTGTTTTCACTCGGGCCGCTGGTCTCCAACCTGGTATTAGGTGGTCATAACTAGTCCAATATTAATTTAGCTCTTGGCATAATAACCACAACGCCCCACAAAAAATTCATAATTTTTACAGACTCTTTATCTGCACTTACTGCATTAAAAAATAAAAGTTTTAGTGACCCTTTAACCTCACAAGTAATAAACAGAATATACCACTTGTCTAAAAATAAAGAAATAATCTTTTGTTGAATCGCAAGCCATCTTGGGATACCGAGAAATGACAGGGCGGATTCGGAGGCAAAAATGGCCATCAAGGATGCAATAACAAACACAACAGCTTCATAATCTGACTATAAGACGGTTGTAAAGAAAATTATCATTAAAAAATGCAACACCATTGGAATACATTAATTAATAACAAACTCCAAAACATTAAACCCTATTGGAGAATAGAACTCAGAATATAAAAATAAGAGAGGACAGGTCTTGCTGACTCGCCTTCACATAGGCCCCACCTATTTTATCCACGATTATTTAATACAGGGGACAGAATCCCCAATACGCACTAAATGCCAAGAGAAATTTACAGTGAAACATATACTGTTAGATTGTGTAGATTTTGACCTAGTGCGAACAAAATATTACCAAGTGTGTAATTTTTTTTTAAAAAATCCGAAAATAAAGCCATCCAAGATTATAAATTTCCTAAAAGAAGTTGGATTGTAATAAAAAATATGAATAATTAAAAAAAAGGTTCAAATATATACATACACACCTTTTTTTACCAAACTATCGCCATGAACAGTATTTACATTATTCGGACTATTGTCCTCATCTTTGTCGCCATATTTATCGCAACGTTGGAATTTCAAACTGAACCTTTTATTTCGATCACTGGGGTAGACTGTTCTAGTTCCACGTGCCATGTTTGATGGATGTCAGTTATCAGTTGTCTCCTGCTAATTTTCCGTCTGATAAGTTCTCCACTGCCTTAAACTGGTATTGAACTCACACTCTTTGGGTCTGTCACTGGATCTAATCAACGCCTTTATCCACTGTGTCCTTGAGGACAAATATGGCGACAAAGATGAGGACAATAGTCCGAACAATGTAAATACTGTACATAATACCTCATCTCAGAAATATAGACAGATAGTGAAGGATCGGATAAATATGGCGACAAAGATGAGGACAATAGTCCGAATAATGTAAATACTGTACATAATACATCTCAGAAATTTAGACAGACTCTATCGCTATGAATTTATTTAAAAAAAATTTGTTGGCATTAAATGATCCACTGAGGTTGATATGCCATAAAACAAAACAACCAGCCAACCGTTACATCTAAATATGATGCTGTTTTTGCATCATTATAATTGAACGTTTTTTTTTTTTTTGATCGACCACCTGGTTATGGCTGCTATTAGGTTGGTACAAAAATAATGTCGCTTTTTGACGATTTTTTTGTTTATCGTTCACCCATTTATCCAACTTTTTTGACTTCCCTATTTGCTTTAAATGGCGAACGACTGTTGAGTGGTCGACCTCGAGTTCAACAGCAACTTCTCGTGTGGTTTTGCGCGGATCGGCTTCAATTAAGGCATTCAAATGTTCGTTATCAACCGCATTCGGTCGGCCGCGACCCTCTTCATCTTCGAGGCACTCGTCACCATTGCGAAATTTCTTGAACCACCGTTGTGCCACACGTTCGTTAGTGGTTCCTGGGCCAAACGCATCATTGATATCACGAGCTGTCTCGGCAGCTCTTCGGCCTAGTTTGAACTGGAACAAGAAAATCGTGCGGATTTGAATTTTGTCCATGATGTCGAAAAGCCTGCAAAAAAATGAATGAAGAGATTGAGAACGGTAACGAATAACACGATTCGATAGAGCGAAAAAACGCGCTTCAAAATGATATGTAACATGGCTATATATATCAATGAATTAATTCCGAAATCATATATAAAAGTAACATATGTGAGAAAACGACATTATTTTTGCATAGTTTAATCTAAAGCTTGATGGACGTCGGAAAAGTGATGGATTCACATTTTTCTCACGTGTACTTTTGCGAAAATGAAAAACAAAAAACTCGATATTTTCCGAAAAGAATTAAGATTCAACTCGCCGAACCCACTTTCCATACTCTACCCGATACATTACTCGCCCCCCCACCACTTAAACACCGGCCGAAGCAAATATATTTGAATCTTGCTGAAGGATGAGTTTTACGTTTAGCTATTGACTGCTAAATATATGTCCTGTATTATATTCAATAATTATTCTATTTAGTATTTCTCTGTAAATAAAAAAAATCTGATAATGCACCAAGACTACATATTTACAACTTGATGAAATATATATTTAATATAATACAGTCCGAGGTGGGTACAGTAGTTTGCAGAACGACGTGCAAAAGACATACGCTTAGACAACACAGAAACAGAGTTTTCACAAGCAACCCTCTTGAAAATTTAAAATTATTTCATAATTTAAAATTATTTTGGTGAAAATTACTTTGGCCATTTTGAGCCGATTAATGGCATAAAATACACGTTTTTCAAAGTTAATTTTCCAGGACACTCAGTTCTTTTGGAGGATATCATAGGAGCTTCTTCGGAGACACATAGTATACGAAAAGATAATTTACGTATTTTTTAATAGATAGCAGCTCAAAATAATAAATTGGAGACCCGAGTTCGAATTCTACTTGGGTTCGTTATATTCACTTACGCGCAAGTACTCTTAGAAAAGGTAGGAATCCATCTCTTACCCCAACTATGGGTTAAATAGTAGGACTAGCACCTGGAAAAATCGTTGTTGTTCTTAAAAAACAATTCATGCAATATTATCTCGCAAAAAATATTCTTACAGCCTAAAATATATATTTAGGCTTTAAATAACTCACATCAGGTGTAATAATCAATCAATGAAAATCAGTTAATGCAATTTTTATGTCGGATCGCGACTTTCGACATCTTTTTCTTTATTATATTTCTATTACCAATAATTATTCTTGAAATCCTAAATATATTTCGGCTTTAAATAACCCACAAAAGGTTGATAAGCCGTAAAAAAACAAAGTATTGTACGCAAAATGTTTGCTTTCAAAAAATATTTTTCAATTTGTCTAAAATAATTCCTTCTGTAGGAAGGTCTCATACTTAGCTGTCAGCAGATTCAACAGTTCGAGGTGTAAATAACGTATTGGTCACGTGGAAATTACACAGGTACGAAAATTAAACAAATCTGGTGTATTTAAACCAAGTTCAGCTCCAACCCGGAGAATGAACGAAAGCGAACTGAGGTCTCATAACTATTTGCTTCGGGTAGACGGAGCACGACGGCCCCGGAAGGGAATCCATCCAGGAGAAGTAAAAAAAAAAAAAATGATTTAAAAGCTTCGCTGCCTTGAGGTCATATCCAAACACGGAAATGCCGATGGAATTAGATCCAAACTGATAACCCGGAGCGTAGACCTGAGGATCGTTGGCTGTCAACACTGACAACTTTCTGGCGAATCCAGCCGAAAAGCCGGCCGCAAATGTAATTATTTCTTTCGATCTTGTCAGTACAGACAAAAGCAGTTTTATGTAGTCGGGGTAGCCTCTATATAACTTCGCATATTTCTGCTCCTTCGATAGGTCGCTCTAATATGAGACACAAAGGGCTGGATTGTGACATATCATTAAAAAAAACAAAAAAAACGAAAGATGATTTCCAGGAAATATGCAAACTTTTATGATATAAGAAAAACGTAATTAACCACAAATAAAAAGAAATGATCTGCTATTCCAGGGATCGGCAACTTTTTTTTTATAACTACGTGCCAAGTTAAGGTTTTAAAATCATTCAGTGTGCCAACAGCAGACATATTTTTATATAAGTCAAGGTGGATGTACCTCTTCTGCAATAGTGGCCGAGTGGTTAGAACGCTTGGTTTCTTACCATGAAACGCGGGTTCAAATCTCACCGTTGTTGATTTGCCAGGAAAATTTCCTGATGTTATCGGTCAGGATGGGAACGATCCCAGCGTACGGCACCTTTGAAAAGTGTAGAAGCAACACTTGAGGGCCGTCTATAGCCTGGGTATGTTGATCACGGTAACAATGTAACTAAGTTCTGCTCAGAAGAGTTGCAGTATAGGTTGGCTCTGTGAGTGTTGAGCAAACACATATGCCTGAGCGAGCGTCTGAAATATGGTTTGTTTAGCCATCCTAGTAGACGAGTATCCTCGTATACGAGGTGGCCAGCCACTATTATATACTTTAGTATATATTATATCTGTGGGTAGTTATTGGTTGGGACTTCGTGATGTCATTTGCGGCTGCGTGACACTGGAAATTGCTTGGCGTGCCACGTGTTGCACGCGTGCCGTAAGTTGTCAACCCCTCTACTATGCTGTATCCAATCTATTATATTTAATCTCTGTGAATGATAGATAACCTCTCCAAGAGAGGAAGAATGGATTTCATTGCGAAACAAATGTTCTGCCTACGAATACTATGAAAATGAAGTTCAAAGCATATGAATAACCAGAAATTTAAATACGACGTATAGAAAAGCATAAAAAGTGACAACTGAAATTTCTGGGATATATGATGCAGAAAGATCGATGGTTTTCTTTTTACGGCTTATCAACCTTTCGCCCTTTATTTAAAGTTAAAACAGATTTCTAGATTGTAAGAATTTATTGGAAATAACAAACATTTACTAATACAGGTTTTACTAATTAACCCATAGATGGGTGGGAAAACCGATGAGAATCATGCATTTCCCAAGGGTGTAACTGAATACAGTGTAACCCGGATATAAGAGAAATCCGGATATAAGAGAGATTTTCTATGGCCCCAAATTAGAGCCTGTGTTAATGTATATAAAATAGACCAAACCCGGATATAAGAGAAAAGAGGATTTAAGAGAAACCCGGATATAAGAGACTTCTTCTCCGGTCCAGACAACTCTCTTATATCCGGGTTACACTGTATAAAGAACCCGACTGGAATTGAAACTCGACTTTCCGAGTTCCAAATCTGATCCATTATCAATTACCCAACACGCATATCCAAGCTTACAGTATTACTTTTGTACCATTTAGGTACTCAGTTCAATATTGTTTAACTTCGGCGATCGGATGAAAAGCTGTGATTCGAAGCGATATGGACGTAAGCCTTGTTTGCTTTTACGGTTTATCAACCTCTTTCAGGTTATTTAAAGCAAGAAAATAATTTCAAATTATAAGATTTTTTTTTTTTTTTTTTGCTGGGGAGATAATGATTTACTGATACAAGTTATATTATTAAACGATAGCTGGGGTGGGGAGAAGAGTTCATGCCTTTCCAAGGGGCATTTACGCGTAAGTGAATATATCAAACCAAACCGTTATTTGAACTCGGCAATAAGATGTGAACCGGAGTTTCAAAGTGATATGGCCGTAAACCCTTATGAAAAAAGAAGGTCTCGAGAAATTAATACATACAGGGCATACTGAAAGCAAAGAAAACAGGGGAATAGATTGAATAAATAACGATTTTGTCGAAATGAATGGTAAAACAAGTACAACGTTGAATGATAAAAAGTCGAAAAGCTATTTAAAACAACAAAAGACAAGAAGTTGGGAAGAGCCATAATCGCATGGCTCCTAAAGAATTATAGCATACAGCAGTAGAGAACCTAGTTTTTTCACTTTACACTAATTCTAGAACTTAGTTCAGACAACACAATATCAAGTAGAAAATATCTTTGACTGAGGTCAAGCTTCTGACTTTAGAAATTTATTTTATTAATTTTCCAATTGATAATTTTGCATCAAAAACCAGGGAAAGGATATTATCAATTTAATGAGAGATTAATTTAAGTATATATATGATAACAATACATTTACTAAATAAATGCATTAGACATTAAATAGTGAAGTGTATAAGTGAGGAAGTCAGAAGGTAAGCATTATTGACAAGATAGAACTATTAGAACAGTTAAAAAAAAATTCAATAGAAATGCATTAAAACTTAGGCAGCATTGAAACAAGCGTTCCTAAGTCATTACACTGGTCTACGATTTTTCAAAAGTTGACAACTTCAGAAATACAATGTGCCAATTTTTATGTATTTTGGCATGCTGAGTTCTGAAATCACCTACAAATTAGATGGTTGGCTCTAGTTTTAAAGATATTCAGTCAGTTATGTTATACACATGAATGCAATGAATTTCTCCAAGAAAAGCAATGCTGCTTTTCAAAATCTGCTTTGATGTTAGTTCCGTTCTATGTAGGCTACCAGAGCAAAACGTAGACACATCAAGATGACACTATATGTGTTTATTGAATAAAATACAAATGAAAAAATTCTCTTCAGAAATATACGCACGCGCATTTATTCAACAACCACACGTTGGTTCTTCATCTTTATTTTGTAAACTACAGACGGGCCATTTGTGGTCGCAGTTCAACAATACTCACCCAGCATTAATGGGCACCAACTGCACTGATAACTTTTATCCATTGCTAAAATGGGTTGATGAAACCGTTCAGCGTGCTCGCAGCACCACAGATTTTAGGGGGGGATCAAGATGCGAGTCTGCGAAGTGGATCTTGAACGACATCTTACAGTAAAGATGTTTATATGTATTCTAATAGAGTTTTGTAGTTTCCTGCTTTTTCATTCCCAAGAAATTTGGTAGCAACTGAGTTGAAAGATTTCCGCACAGTTTTTCATTTCCCAATAGTAGTCTGTCAAAATTGTCATCCGGAAGATGTTTAAGAATCTTGCTACTAATTATCATGACTTCTTTTATCTCTCCTTCATTTATTCTTTGTCCGTAGCTTTAAGAAAACTTTTCATTAGACCAATCTTGGTGTGTAACTCAATTCCCTTTGCTTCAACTAATGGTGAATGCTGAATATTTTTCCTTCGAGGTCCAAGAGATTGTGTAAGTGACCAGTCTCTCTTCATGTCATGAGAACTTATGTCCCATTCACAAAAAAACAAGAATATTTTGTACATATGACTTGCAGTTCTAACAAGAGAGCAAAATCCATCAAATCTCCACAAAGTTGACATTTATTTTGGTCATAATTGATACGTCTCAGTACTTGTTTCATAATGTACTGTGCTGTTCGATAAAAGTGACTCACCTGATTCTTTTAATAAATGTTCTCTTCTCCGATGAAACGAAAGTTGAGCTACATTCAAAGGATAAGCGATCTAAAATCCGAAGAAGAAGCTTCGAAAGCTCTTTGAATTTAGCAGTAAATACTGTCAAGCATCCACTCAGTATAATGTTCTGGGGATGCTTTTCTTTTCATGGAACTGATTTCTTAAAACCTATTGAAAAGACCCTCAGGACAAGAGAATTTTAGAGTCTTCTCTGCTCCCTTCTGCGGAAAGGGTGCAAATCGACCCCACCAAGCTCATTTTTATGCAGGATAATGCTCCCTGTCACAAATCAAAATTGAAGAAGGAATACTTTGATGAGAAACAGATGAGTATAATGACATGGCCGTCCCAATCTCATGACCTCAACCCCATAGAAAACTTATGGAGCATTATAATGTACAGGCTCTCGAGAAAGCAGTTGAGTAACAAAGAGGATTTTATTGCGAATTTCATATGAGAAATGGAATTCAATGCTTGGCGATGATATTTGCCAGAACCTAATCAAGTCAATGCCAAAAAGGGTTGAAAAGGTTATTCAAAATAAAGAAGGACCCATAGATTATTAAATATTTCGAACTATATTACCTATTATAAATAAATTATACCTCTATTATTCTTTATTTAAAGCTGTTCGGTTATGTTTCTATTGATTACTAGTTGCAGGAAATAAGTGAGTCACTTTTTTTGCACAGAGTTTTTCCCTAAATCTCATTTATATCCAAAATTATAATTATCAATATAATACCTTAGTTAGGGGGAGTAAACTTTTTTATTAGGTGGTCAGAAAGGGGTCTTTATATTAGTAAGATTAAAAATGAGTTTGACCCCAAAAACAATATGCGAAAAAAATTTTAAGTAAAAAAATCAGGTGAGTCACTTTTGTCGAACAGCACTGTATTTCACGTGGACTGCATGATCAACTGTGATTGAAGGTAGAAAATTATCATTGTCTAACAAAACTGCATTGAGGCTTGTCGTTGATTAATCCATGAACAGCCTCCATTGCCCGAGATTGTCAATGATGTTAAGTGATTTCCTAAGCCAGTGATATCATTTCCGTAGACTAAATCACCTTTTCATGACGAAGAATGGGACTAGATCGCTGTGACGATCACAGAAATGGGAAACTCATATATCAACAGGTAATAATTTCCTCGGTGGTGGAATGGTGAATAGCGGCTCGGATTGGGGAATCAGAGAACCGAGTTGGAATTCCTGTCAAATCCATTACATTCACTTTCGTGTTAATACCCTTGGGAAAGGTATGAATCTTCTTCTTCTCCGTCATCTATGGGTAAATAACAAGGCAGACCGGGTTCTATAACATCTTACCGGCATCTGGTCTACTGCAGAAAGAAATGGCAACCTACTACGTGAAAACAATCTGCATCGTCAGTCATTTATCGAAAGATACAAGATCGCCTAAGTGCGTATTATAACTGACTGAGTGTAACCTGTAAACTTAACACTTCTGCTTCACACTTAGGAAGTTCCAAAATTTAAAAGTGACCTTTAGGTCAATTTGAGTAATTGGATGAGATTACGAGACGGATGTTGGATAATAATCCTGGTCACATGAATTTGCTGGTTCAGGCGCTTAGGTAACATTGTCTTCCCAACAAGCTTATACAATTCTGATGATTCTGCGACAGATATGTCATCATAATGGGGCGGGAGCAGGACGTTTGGATCTATCCCTTTCTTTTTCCGTGACAACCCCTTAGCATTTGGAGGCAACATGCGGAAGTAGCAGTCAGTGGCATAATGAATTGGCTCTCTCTAAAACATGGGCAATGCAAAAGTGATTTCTTGTCTGGCTCAACAGTTTTGCGTGTAGTTTTCTCATTGATCAGAAAGAGATAATAGCATTATTATTAGAACACAAATATAATATAAATCAAGAAGGTAGGCCTCGCTAGAAAAGCTATGAAAAATATTTAGTTTGAATTTCTTTGTAACTATTCTGTATACAAATCTATGTTAGTATCTTTGAATATTTCATATCATAATATTTGACTATATACATTTACTTGTTCTTAAAAGAAATATAGTATATTAAAAATTAATAGTGAAAATATTTTTTAAATTGTAGTTAAATAAAACATATTCTAACCTGAACACCATCCCACAAAAAACAAAAAAAAAATCTTTAAATATAAAAATAGAAAAAAGCCGTAAGAATTTTTGCCGTTAATAATAAAATTTAAAAAAAATCCAGACGACATGCATTTAACGGATGTCAGATTTCATTGAAGAATACATCCCAACCCCTACCAAAACGTAGCTAATAACGGATACATCAAAATATAGACACAAAGAACACGCAAACACCCCTGTCTAGTAGAAGTGAATTAATCTGTAACCTTGGAAACGTGAATTATGATTTTAGCTGTGTCTTTAAAACCCAGTAATTTTAAAAGTTACTCCAAAATTCGCTTGAGGATGAAATGGAACTAATGTCTTTAATTTGATTACAAAATTAAATTCGGACCTTCCATTTTTGAAACACGGTTAGAACTGTGTAGCGGAAAAAACATATTTTAAATCAATTAATTTATAATATATAAATATATATATATATATATATATATATATATATATATATATATATATATATATATATATTGCGTTTATATATTGATATATATATATATATATATATACATTTATATATATATTGATTTTATATATATACATACATATATATATATATATATATATATATTGATTTTATATATTGAGTTTATATATATATATATATATATATATTGATTTTATATATTGAGTTTATATATATATATATTGATTTTATATATTGAGTTTATATATATATATATATATTGATTTTATATATATATATATATATATATATATATCTCCATTACCTCATATATATCTGTGTGTGTACATGTATATATATATATATATATATATATATATATATATATATCCATTAAATTACATATATACACACACACATATATATATTGCCTATTACACTAATGATATTAAAGAAAAATATCCTGCCGAAGAGTGCATATATTTTTTAATAAGATTTCTTAATATTTAGGACTGTAAATGGAAATTAATAAATATAGTGTGAAATAAATTTAGAGTGTCTACTCGAATATTTTTGTCCGCTGAAACTGGTGCTGAAAGTGATGATATATATATATATATATATATCTATATATATAGATATATATAGATATATATATATATATAGATATCTATATATCTATATATCTATATATCTATATATATAGATATATATATATAGATATATATAGATATCTATATATATATATAGATAGATATATATATCTATATATATATATATATAGATAGATATGTGTGTACAGAAAGAGAGACAGTTATATAGGGCATATCTGTGTGATGACAACCACGTTCGCAAATGTTTCTGTAAGCAACTAATTAGACCCCGACCTTTCGCAAGCAACTTTAAGTCGTACGGATTTGCATCTAAAATAGCGTCAGGCCATATTAGTGTAAGGTCGAGTGGACACTCAATCTGTTAGACCTTAGGCGATATTTCATGCACCCCACTGGGAAGTCTTTGGTGACACCCGAATTGGAGCCTAGTTGCGCAGATAATCTGTCAGCTGCAGTAGAAGCTGCCAACTTGCTCGTTTCTATTAAGGAGCCAATTGTCTTGATTCTGAGGCAAACATGGACATAGATAGATAGATAGATAGATAAATAGATAGATATAAATAAATAAACTGCAAAAGACTAGGAGAGAAAATAGAGAAAAGGTAGAAAGATAAAATATGAAGAGACTGAAGCAGATATGACCTAACGGATTTAAATAGGTAGGTATATATATATATATATATATATATATATATATATTAGGTATCTCCATGAAATCGCTAAAAAAAAGCGTATAGTCTGATGATAAAGACGTCAAACTTGACGAAAACAAAATTTTATCGCCACAATGTTTATGTTACTATTAAGAGTAAAGAACAAAGTAATTTTTAATTATTTTTAAAAATTTTTCTGTCTTTATTACAACATTCTAACTTTCGATTGAAAAACCTTGTTTCTCGTCATCACCGGAAGTCCTGTAAAAACATTTTTTGTCCATTTTTTTCTTATGACACACATTAATTTTGAAAATCTTGCAAAAATAGAAATAATTGTCAGATTTTAATGACACTTTCCGAAACTATTCAGGAATGATGGAAATTATTATAAATATGTTATTTTCTTTTAAAGTCATTACAACAATATATTTATATATATATATATATTACACCCCCATAAATATATTAACAAAAACTCTAAAAATTTATGCTCGAAGCACCCAAGTCATTATATTAGTTAAAAACACAAGGCTTTGAGGAAAGTAAATCATGTTTTATTTTTTTTTTAAATTCGTCCTCGTAAACCTAAAATCAGCTCTGAATTGTAACTTACAAAACCCAATAAAACAAAGATACTATTTAATTTTAAATGCTTTTAGTTGCTTTTATTTGTTTTTATCAATATGCATAATATTGTCTGAAGGCCAAACACTTTTTCGATGAAAAATGAATTTTTAAATGAATTAAATTTTTATTTCATAAATTATTTTATTAATTTTTAAATAAAGTTACTAAAAGTTGTTAAATATTCTAAAATTAGCGGTACTGGTGAATCCTTTATATAATGTATTTTTAGGTACCTGTATCTGTACAGATTATAAATAGCACAAGGTTTTTACAGTCAACGAACCAGCAGTGAGAATAAACTTACTGTTCTTTACCCTATGTGGCGAAAAAAAAGAAAGTTAAATCAAATGTACGGAGGCCCGGAAGAAACATGATACAATAAAAATATCACGTGACTTGATTTGTACGGCACTGTTAACTGCCTTTACATTTATATAAAATTACTTTAAAAAAATTATAATAATTTCCATCATTCCTGAAAGTTTAATTAAAATCTGACAATTATTTCTATTTTTGCAAGATTTTCAAAATTAATGTGTGTCATAAGAAAAAATGAATAAAAAAAATGCCATGTTATTTAGAAGTCCGGTGATGACGAGAAACAAAATTTTTCAATCAAAAGTTAAAACGTTCTAATAAAGACAGATAAAGTTTAAAGGATAATGAAAAATTACTTTGTTCTTTCCCCTTAATAGTAGCATAAACATTTTGGTAATAAAATTCTGCTTTCATCAAGTTTAAGGCCTTTTTTCATGCTATGCCTACTTAAAACTAACGTGGTTAAATAAGTTGTTAACGTAAAGATAAATTGTCACTTATGACCTTCCGTACTATAAATTTCCGCACGTAATATGTCAGTGCGTGATTAAAAACACGCACATGTCATTTGTCAATCAACACCGCAGTTCAGACCGGCTTTCTCCCATTTCAAAAAACATGTTTTCATCACTGAAAATAAGCAATCTTTGTTTCAAAATATATTAAATGAACTTTATAATTTCTAATTTATTTAAATTATCTAAAAAAAATTATTATTGATTTTTTAAATAAATTTTAAACAGCAACATTCACTTTTGTAAACAAAATTTCAAAAACGGGAGATTATCGATTTTCTGTCAATTTTTCCAATTAAAAAAAATTGAAGATATTTAACGAAAATTTTGGACGTGCTAGAAATTATTAAAAAATCTATCTATCTATATATATATATATATATATATATATATATATATATATATATATATATATTAAAGAAAAACAGGCCACTTTAAGGTTCTATTATAATAATTTATTTCACCAGGGCCCTTTTAAAGGACGCCGGATCTAAAAGGGCTCTGGTGAAATAAATTATTATAATGGAACCTTAAAGTGGTCTGTTTTTCTTTAAAATATTAGTTCTGGATTTACATTGAGCTCTCAGTATTTCATCCTCCTTGGGACTACCCATACGGATTACCAAGTATTTCATAACTTAACTATATATATATATATATATATATATATATATATATATATATATATATATATATATATATATATGTTTTAATAAATATTCATATTACTTTACGCCGAGAGTACGACTCGAAGTTTCAGGTTTAGTACTATCTTCAGGTTGTTATATATATATATAATATATCATATTAAATATAGTCTGCAATGGACATTTCGAGATCGTCATCAGCTGCTCCATTGCATTCTCCTTATTCTCGTCCACGGTTTTTCCACTAGTATTTTAACTCTGCGAAAATTATAATCTGCTGTGAAATAAATCTTCATTTTTGTTCAACTCATGATCCTAGATAAGCTGATGTTTTTTCACAAAATCAAGTATGTCACTTAAAGTGTTAACTCACTTTGTCATTGTGAATGTGATTATCACAGAATATAATATACTGTTAGTGCCATCTCCTATGTCATTATATATTCAAGTATACGCAGGAATTTTTGATAGGAGAGAAATACGACACAAATTTTCCTCGAGCTATGAAAAGGATTTGATAGCTGTATACAAACATTACATACATTTCATATTCATATATATATATATATATATATATATATATATATATATATATATTATTATTATTATTATTATTAATTATATATATATATATATATATATATATATATATATATATATATATATATATATATATATAAAAGTGAACATAGAAGTCAACACTTAGAGGCGACAATCTGTTTCATGCTTGACGCAATCGTCAGATCTGGTTTATTACTTAAAACTTTTTTGAGTGGTACTCTTATTTGAGTAAGCGCTCTGTTTATTTATTAAGCAGTAGATCTATCGCTTTTCGTCAATCGGTCTGAATCTACGAAGAATCTTGTAAAATCATAAATTAACCCTCTCCAGCAGGAATCGAACCTGCGTCCCGCATGACAGAGGGAGATAACTTTTGGAACGGAACACTTCACCGTCTTGGACCAGAAGAAAAGTTGATCAGACGGGGCAAAATTCGTGCATACAAGCGAAATACCCTCCCTTTCATAGATCGCATGATATTATATTAATCCGATGGATTTTATCACATTAAACGTTGTTTTTAGTGGAAGAAGGAAATTACTGGAAAGTAATCGAAACTCACCCGAAGCGAGCTGAATGTGTAATGCTCCTCATACCAATGGCACTTCCACCGAGCTTCACTACGGCATATGACTTCACTGAATTTTGATGTGTTCCTCTCGAATTTTAAACTGCGGTCATCAGGAGAGAATGTGCACCGTTTCGGGGCCTTCCTCTCAAGGGTTTCCGTTACACACCGGCCCCCCTCACTGATGTGGGGCCCCATTATAACGATATAAAAGTGTTGTAGATAAACTAGTTCAAATGTGTAACGGCGAAATTAAATTTACGAAAATTCCGAAAAACGGCAAACCTCGCGTTCTGAGAATGCAACGTGAACCTATTACGCCCTTTGATTCCAATTTGCCCCAGAAATTGGTACAGAGTGACTGAAACGAAATCCCTTGCTCCAATTTCCACTGCTCTAATACTTGCATTATAACCCTCCTTTATTAGCTCTGACTTTAGATTTTCATATTTATTAGTTTTATAATCGTGGCTTTGTTCCATCCGGCATTCATATGGTACTGTTACTTCAACCAGGATGATTTTATGGTTCACCCTTGACAGAAGAACAATATCTGGTCGCAGACCTTTATTTGATATTATGTTGGGGTAATCATTACGCCAACCAGGAAGGTCTGCAGATACCTCCCAGATGCCACCAGGATATTTATTCCGGGTATAGCATGACATTTGCTTGTTTGCTTAGAGCCGACATAACATTTCCTTCTGCAACAAATTCCTGGGCTGAATTAGATGACTCAGACTTCATATATTTCTTTATAATTTTGACCAGCTCATCCAAAACACTATTGTGCCTCCATGTATATCTGCCATTGACAAGGGCTGTTTTACAGGAACTAAGAACATGTTCTAATGTTTGTGACTTTTCCTTACACAGGGACAAGTGGGATCACTCTCTTTCTTCCATTTAACAAGATTGTTCTTAGATGGTAGCAGGTCATACGTGGAACGTAGTAAATAGCTCAACCTAAGTGGAGCCATCTGCCAAATGTTTTTCCAAGTAATAGATTTCTGAAGAGCCTCCTCCCAGTTTGTCCATTGGCCTTGTTGGGATTGTTGTACTCCTTTTACGAATCTTTTTTTATCTTCTTCTTTCATCACATTTTTTATGACAATGTCACGGCGATCTTTACCAGATTTCGACCACCATTGCCTTTCATTTAGTCCTAACCCTTGTTTCCCTGCTTGAGTGTATCCGATGACTTCATTGAAAGCCAGATTGTCTTTAGCACTTGTTATCTTCTCTCTGACCTTCCACTTTCTCCCTGTCTTTAACGTAGGCTTTAAATTTTTTAGCTTTATCCTTGGGGTCATCCAACATCATTTGAATTCTAATTTTTTCGGATTAATACTCTTCCACAATCGATTTAAATGGCAACTTTAGTTTTGCTTGTCTGTAGTACAATGCGATATCAGACAAACCTGGAGGCAAACCCAACCATTTTCGGATATATTTGTTTATTTTCCTTTCCATTGACTCAATTGTACTCATTCCAAATTCGTACACAAGTATGGGCCATAGTAGCATTGGAATGAGCACATGCTCTAAGCACAATACCTTGTATTTCCCTTTTAGAGAACAAAGATCTATCTTATGGAGATCTTCTTGTAATGACCTGGATGTTTCTTTTACTTGGTTGGTATCTTTTAAGGATTGATCGTACCACTGGCCTAAACTTTTCACTGATTTTTCTGATACAGTAGGGATTCTTTGGCCACCTACTACAAAATTTATGTTTTTGTTCAACTTTCGTTTTCTAAGAGAAAGACTTCTGGACTTGTTTGGTTTAAATTTCATTCTACACCAACTTATCAGGTCGTCCATCAAGCTTAATATCTTGCGAGTTGAACCTACTTTGGATGAGAGTATTGTCGTGTCATCCATGAACGTCTTCACTGGTGGCATTTGACAACCTCTACCAAGCTCAACAACATCAGCCTTGTTGTTTGTCGCTTTGAGAATCAGTTGCATTGCTAGAACGAAAAGTATTGGTGACACTGTACATCCCATCGCAATTCCAACTTCAAGTCTGTTCCACTTAGTCATAAAGTCTTTTGTAGTGAAACGCATGAGGAAACCATCAAAATAAGTTCCTAGGATAATAGATATTTCCTCAGGAATATGGTACATTTGTAATGATAATTGTATCATTTGGTGAGGTACTGATCTGTAGGCATTAGCTAAATCCAACCAAATGACGTCCAAATCTTTCCTTTTAATTTTTGCTTTTTGAATGGCCTCCCAGATCATGCTTCCATGCTCTAAGCAACCAGCTATTCCTGGAACACTGCCCATCTGTGCTGACGTATCGATATACTCATTATCGAGAAGCTATTTGGTCAACCTCGATGCGAAAACTGCGAAAAACATCTTTCCTTCTACATTGAGAAGCGAAATTGGCCGAAATTGACTGATGTCCTTGGAATTCTTTTCTTTAGGTATGTACACCCCTTCCGCTATCATCCACTGATGGCTGATATGGTAATTTTTCCATGCTAATTTTAAGTTAGTATGTAACCATTTAAGAACAGTAGGACATTTTTTGTACAGAAAGAAAGGTATTCCGTTAGGGCCAGGTGCAGATTTATACCTACTTTTGTCGACTATGCGTTTTATTTCTTTGCGTGTGGGTTGTTTCATATCAAACTTCACTTTAGGAACGGCTGGCCAAAATAAGCTGATCTAGAGATCTATGATCTAGAGGAATATGTCGTTTAGGATTAGAGTACATACCTCTTAAATGTTCCTCTAGAACATTTTCCTCTATTTTAAGCACACCTGATCTTGGTTGATCAAATATATTCCTCGCATATTTGTACGGTTCCTGGAAGAAAAGCTCTTGGTCTTTCCTTCGTTTCACTCGTCTCTTTCTTAAATTTTCAGCTCTGCTGAGAGCGTTGTGCTTCTCTTTAAGGTCCTGCCAGATTTTAAGCAAGCCTTCTTTCTCGTCAAAATTTGCGAAACGAATTTGTCGTTTTAGATTTCTTTTTTTGTTTCTCATATCTTGCATTAACCGTTGACGCCTGTTCTTTTTGGGTGGTGGCTTATCATTTTCCTCCTTCACGCTGTAGATTTCCTTACAAACCCTGTAGATTATTTTACTACTTTCGTTCAAACGCTCGTGACATTTCTTTCTTCCCAGCTCTTTAGGTAATGTCTTGCTAATGATGTTGTCTAGCATACACCACGCTTTCGAGTTCGATGCTGGTGGAAATTTGATTCTTGGCAGTTTGGGTTGCATCTCATCCTTTGATTCAACAGACTGGATATCCTCAGCGCTGTGGTATGCATCCTGGCATTGGTTTTCCGACGTCTTATCTGTGTTGACAGAGCGCTGCTCCTGAACCCTTTTCAGAGAAGCACAACCCATTTTTGTAAGGTGAATCTTCGTTCCGTTTTGGGACCTGGATATTCATACCTCAGTTCATGCTCCGTTTGTTTATTAAACAATA